>JAVJGG010000061.1:2167348-2186745 GCA_035590195.1 Aviceda cuculoides | reverse complement strand
CAACCCACGAGTTTTACTTCTTTTTCCTGATTTCCTCCCCCATCCCACTGGGTGGGGGGGGAGTGAGTGAGCGGCTGCGTGGTGCTTAGTCGCTGGCTGGGGTTAAACCACGACAACTTTCTGTCTACTTCTGTCTCTTCTGGGGCAGGCTAGCTAGCCCTTAGCAAGGAAACTCTGGCTGGGGAGTGGTTCCACTCCAGCTCTAGCTCTGCCAGAAATGCTCTGGACTCATCTGAACTGTTGGGCTCTGCAGCCTGATGGATGAATTCTTGCCTGGACATCAAAGTGCTGCAGGCAGTTGGAGCAATTTGCTTTCACTTGTGGTGGCACTTGGATTTCGACACAGCCCTCAGCAGGTGATGTAACCAGGACCTGATCTTCCTCCTAAACCAAGGGAGGTTTGTGGCACCGAGCCTGGCTTAATTAGGGGTCTGAAGGAGAGGAAAGGAGCAGGATGCTATCAGCACCGGAGCCTAGCGGTGCAGGCGCACAAGGAGAAAGAGTGCCCTAGACCTAAGTGTTTCCCTGCTCCTTTCTGAGCTGGTGATGGTGGTGGCAAAGTTAACATCCCTGCTGTGTTCAGAATATGAGCAGGATCAAAACTTGAGGGCTTCCCCCTCTTCCTCACAGTCCACACTCTGCAGCCATCACCTTTTTCCCATTCAACCTTTCTGTGACTGAGCTGGGTCAGGAGCAGGGCGAAGGCTTTGGAGGCTGCTCAAAGGGCTGCTCTCCACCCCCACTAGAAGAAGCAGCCAGCTGTAAGCATCACTCCATCCCCACATGCTCCTGGGATCAGGGAACGTTTACAGCACCCAGCATACTGAGGTACTGGAGACCCCCTGGGAGTACAGTCCCTGTACATCACTATCTGTCTGCTTCCACAGCCCCGTACCTTGAGGTCCTTGGAGCGCTCAGTGCTGTCCTGCACAGCCCGACTCTGCTCCAGCGGTGGACGGAGGTTTGCCGTTATCGCTTTCTCCTGCTTGTCCAGGTCGCTGTTCACTTTCTCCAGCCCTGCCAGAAGTTGGCGACCCCGAACTGATGCAGCGTCTGGATAATGAGGGGGACGAGGTTAAAGCTGGTTTGGGAGCTGGGTCTAGGTTCAATCCTGCTGGTGAGTGCAAAACCCGCATCCCCCTCCACTCCCTGAGCTCTGCCTGCTGTGGCAGCAGCGTGGCTGCTGTGCCCCTGCATACATCCCAACACTGTTGTCCCCAGGACCCTTAGGAGATGGGAAGCTCTTGGTGACATCCCCCCTAAGGGACACCACCTAAGTTGAAGGCTGCAGCAGCCCTTTTGTGCCTGGCAAGAGGCAAGCCCCAAGCTGCCTTTCCAGAGGCGCACCTCCAATGCTGTCTGCCTTCAGCCCCTCGTAGCGCTGCTGGAGGATGTTCTTGCAGTTGGCCGTCTTCTCCTTCACGGTCACGTAGTGATTGGCAATTCTGCAAAATGGGCCAGTGCAGGCATGAGGTCAGAGTCAGGTCCTCGGCCCCTCCATCACCCCCTCACCCATCTCGGTGCTGCTCCAGGAAGGAGGTGCAGCTCTGGAGGGGCTTGTGGGACCTGGCCCCTCGAGGCAGCCATGAAGCAAGTGGGGAAGAGGCACTTTCACCCCATGTTGGCAAAGGGATAGAGCAGTGTCTTCACAAGCCATGAGAGCAGGGGCAGCAAAGGCAGGTACCTGCCTGCTGAGTAAGGGATGGGCAGCTCCCCCCACCATAATGGCCCCCCAGAGCAGGGGGGACCTGGATGGCTCTGAGCTGGCCCCACTGCCAGGTGGGATCTTGTGTGCAAGCAGGAGGGTGCAGGGAACCCTTCTGAAGGAAGCCTGGGCTTCCTTTGAGCAGGCACAGCTCTGCTGTAGGAATCTGGGCAGGAGCCCCCCCATCAGTGCTGCCAGATGGGGGTGGGGGGTGCAGCGCTGGTGCCATGGTCTGGGACTGGTGAAGGCAAGGGCAAAGGCTGCCGGGGCAGCGGGAGGGTCTGGTATGGCAGGGAGGGACACATACTGATCCGCCAGTGCTATTGCTTCTGCATCAGGTGGGGGGATCATGAAGCAGACCCCCGGAGCGCTGATCCTGTCTCCTGAGCTGTCTGCCACTTCCCAAATGTCTCCGCTGTTGTTCTGCAGGGTGTAGTGGGCTCCTCGGCTTATCTGGCCCTGGGGGACAGGAACCGGTCACAGCAGCATGTCTGGAAACACCGCCTGCCCCGCTTCACTACAGCAGCTCTGGGGAGCCGCACTTGCGGGAAGGCAGGACCAGCATAAACCCCAATCCCTTCTCTCGGCACCCTCTCGCTTCTCCAAGTGTCTGCCGCTTGCCAAAAACTCATGTGCCCGCTCCTCCCTCCCCTGAGCCTCCAGGTATGAAGCCATTCCTCCTCTTGCAACAGCCACAGCAAGCAAATTCCCACTAGGGCAGAGATGAGAAGGTGTTTCCAAGGCTGTGCTGTGGCTTTCGTTTTTGGAGAGGCAGGCAGCTGAGTCAGCCGGAGCCGCTCGCTCCTCTCCGGGCCCCTGCTGCTCCCGAGGTGTCTGCCAGTTTTGCTGTCCCATCCCTTTGGTCAACTACTCAGTCCTGCAAAGACTGATACTGTGATGGTGGGGATGGGGGCAGATGTGTCTGCCAGGGCTCTGCTCGTGACGGTGGGGTGAGTTTCTTTGATCAGAAACATGCCCAGACATCTTCACCATCCCAGCGCAGGGAGCGTGGGAATGTGACAGAGCTGGGCTGTCGCAACCTCCTGAAAGGTGTGTGATAGGCAGGCTGTCCGCAGGGTGGATGGAAGCTGCGTTTTCCCCAGACCCTTCCTGCACTGCTCCTCCTGAGCTGCAAAACCGGCTTTCCCACCGGGGCGAATACGACCTTTGCCTTGTCCCCGCTGTGGGAGACATCGCCACTTGGGCGCTGGCAAAAACTTCTCCTTCCCCAGCTGCCTCTTCCATCCCCAGTGCCCCCCAAGGTGACGGTGCCCAGTAGCACCTCCGCATAGCTCATGGGCCGAGGGAGATGTTACCTGCTCGCCTTCGTACTCGCAGAGAGCCTCCACGGGGACGGGCTGGAGCAGCGTCTCGCGGCGGTACCGCAGGGGCAGGATGTGCTGGCTGCGCTCCTGCAGGGACTTCACCACTGCCTCGTATTTGTCCAAGGCCTTCTCCTGGTCCTAGCACAGGGTAACAACAAAAACCAGTAGGGAAACATGGGAAGAACGAGCTCCTGGGCTCTCCCAGCTGGGGAAGGGCTGGGAACGCGCTCGTACTAATGCTGCCAGGACAGATGGCAGCTTGTTTTGCTTATGCTAGTGAAAACGGCTCCTCAGTCCTGCTTTGCAGCCGTTGTGTTTCTACACCAAGTGCTCCTGCGCTCTCCTGCCTACTTTTGCAGCGAGGCTGAGGGCTGGGATTGTGCCCATGAGTTGCGATGCCTTGGCACTAGACGCCACGCAGTGACAGGCATTCCTGGGCATGTGGTCCACATCTGTGTGGCTGCATGTTGATGGATAGCCCTGTTCCCAGCTATTAGCTCTAATTAGAGCCCCATGAAAAGGCTCTCCATTAGTTGCTCTATTTCTAGCTGTGCAGGTGGGTATCACGTAATGTTGAGTGGGATGGAGCACGCAGGAGGAGAGGGACAGCTCTCAAGAAGAGTTATCATCTGTCCCAGGACATGTGCATCATCTGAGCCTGCTGCAGCATGCTTGGGCTTGGGCTGGGCCAGCGGCTCGGATCAGCACAGCCCTTCCCAAGTGGGCAATCTCACAGCCCGGCTCTCAGCAGCACAGCAAGTTCCACAACCTCCTCTGGCAGCAGGTCTAATTATGCTCCCACCCTTAATGAACGCTAACTCAATGAGAGAACAAATGAAAACCAGCCCAGTGAGTAATTACGTTGCTATGGGAGAGGCAATCTCTAGCTAGAGGGGAAGGAAGAGTCCAGTGAAGGCCAGGCAAAGGGAGGCAGCAGCACAGTCCTGCTGCTTGCCATGGAGAAAGCTGGGCTAGATGCCTACACCGGCAGCGATGTCCATCGATGCCACAGCGACACTGGTTCCTGCTGCTGCCTCCCCTGCGGTCCTGCCCGCACCAATACTCACATCCAGCTCCCTCAGGAGAGATTCAAGCTGGTATCTGTCTTTGAACTCAGGGCTGAATTTTTGGTCCAGGTCTGTGTCCACCTTCTTCAAGAGCTCCTGGGCATCCTTGGTGTCTTTCTGAAACTGCAGAAAGGCAAAGTCTCTTGTGAGAGGGGGTCCTGCTGACACATGGAGCAGACCCACCCCAGCACCCTGGTCCTCGCACTGCCTAGAGCAGGGACAGCCACCAGGAGCTATGACGGGCATCTGGACACCCAGAAGTACATGGAGAAAGGTGAGGAATCATTATTTCCCATGCTCAGGACACCAGAGCTAGGGGAAAGACAACCAGGGGCAGCTTATTCCATGGTCTTCTCCTGCAGAGTTGTTAAGTCCCACCTTTCCCTGCCCTCAATTTTTGTTTCACTTGGGCAGCATCATGACAGTGTGTGGTGTCTCCATTGCCAGTGCTGAGGAGAAGGCAGAGCCAAGCCCTTCCACACACAGACCACCCCCCGGGGCAGTTATTCTGGCAAATACCCACAAAAGGCACTGCCTGGGCTGGGCACCATGGTGCAGCTTTGGCAACAGACTCATCACGTCGTCAACACGCCCAGGCTGTGGGAGAGGAATCCAGCCCAACCTGTTCCCCTGCAGAGCCTCCCTGGCTGTCGGATGCAATTTATCCAGCAGACATCTGTCTGCCAAGCTCAGCTAGGGTGCTGAGCCCTTGCTCAGGGCTCCCCGGCGGGCCAACTCTGCTTTCTGCAGGTGTAATTTCCCCACTTGGACCTGTTCTCCTTCCAAGCAGAGCTTGCAAGGTCTGCCCATGCCTCGTTTTGGCGATGAGGTACCTCTGTGAGATACCTCTGCTGTCCTGCAGACAAGGATGCCGACATCGGACTGTGGCATTTGAACTTCGGCATTGGAGCAGATGCTTTCTGCAAGTCATGCTTTGGCCAAGGAATTACTGACCTTTGGTGCTTGAGCAATTATGACTTGGGTTATATCAGCTCAAGGTGGTCCTCCTAGTCCCAAAAGCCCCGTAGACTAGAGGACTCAGTTTCTTTTACTCTGTTTCTAGAGCAGCAGGAGTTTGTTCGTATTCTGGGATCTCTTGCACCTACTTTCCAGGCTGTGCAGAGCAAACAGCAGTGCCTCGCTGCCCCCAGGGATCTGGTACCTTGTGGAATTCCTCCATGAACTTCAGGTGGCTCTCCTCACAGATCAGCAGGTTGAGATACTCCTTCCAGTCAGCGTGCACTGCCTCAATGTGAGCCTGCAAGAGAGGGGTGGGAGATGGACGTTAGCAGAATGCCCTATGAGATGAGCCTGAGCCGCCCACCAGAAAGTACCAGTTTCCATCTTGAGCGAACAATTCCTTGGCTGCCTCTGAAGCCACCCAGGTGCTCTCAGGTCAAAGCTAGGATGGGAATACCGGAGACCTAGTCCAAAGCTGGGATGCTCCGATGGGAGTGTGGGGCTGGGTGAAAGGAGGTGGCAAATCCTGTGGCCTTATGTCCATCTTCCCATCAAAGGTGGAACTTGCCACCATAATTTATCCTTTGTAGGCAGGCACAGGGTAATTGCCACGGGAATGAGGAAGATGGGAAGAGCTCCTTGGGTTTATCTTGGCTCCTCCAATGGTGTTTACACACTTGCAGGTGAAGGAGACTTTTTCCCACTTGGCACCCCAGGAAGTAAAGTCCAGAGTCATGCTGGCACCGGGTTCCACACTGAAGAAGGGCTGGGTGAGTCCCCCAAGCTCCGGGGTGGGTGGGGAAGCTGGAACCCATCCGTGATGCTCACCTCGATGGCGTTCTTCCCAGGGTGATTCTGGGCAAGGAGCTGATCTCCATCCGCGTGCAGCTTGTTGATGGCTTCCTCCTTCTCCTCCAGCTTCCGGTGGATGAAGTTCTAGATGGAGAGAGGTGAGACACTGATCCCCACGCAAAGAGAGGGGATCCTGCCTGCGTCCTGTGACTGAGCTACTCTGAAAGGGCCTGAACAGCTCCACAAGACAGAAAGTGTGGCATTCCCCCACTGCAGCTTTCGATTTTTCCATCCCTTGCAGATGTCGCTAAAGATGCAATTCTTGCCAAGCAAATACTGAGATAAGGGAGAGGAGAACAAGGAAGTTGTCAAGCTTCCTCATTGCATTAACTTTGGCAGGAGGTAAGGATTAACCTTACTATTTATATGCTGTCATCTGTACCTCTCAGGGTGATTCGTGATGGAGTGGGCGAAACTGAGGCACAGGGGAAGGGACGTTTCCTGCCCCCGTCCAACCCCCAGCCTGCTCCCCTGGCTCTGTGCCCACCTCCCTTGCTGCAAAGCACCCAGCCAGCGCAGGGCCAGGCTGCAGGCGAGCGTGCACGGACCTCGTACTGGCGGCGCCGGCTGGGGTAGTCCAGGTTGTGGTCGCTCCAGTCGTAATGGGTCCTGTCCTTCGCCTGCTGATCCAGCCAGTAGAGCTTGTTGGTGCAGCGCTGCATGTAGTCCTGCAGGGAATTCAGATCCTGCTGCCGCTGCTGGGAGCCAGCCTGGGAAGGGTCAGAGGGGAGAGCTCAACCCAAAGCTCCTCTCCATGGGTCACCCCTGGCAAGGGATGCCTGCAAAAGGGCTCTGCCCTGGGGATCCCAAAGGTCTCTTACCAGCAGCTTCTGGTATTTGGCTTGGAAGTCACTTGTGTATTCCTGGTAACAGAGGAGAAGCAAGGCAAGAGTTAGGAGCGTGTCTCTGGAGAGTGGTGGCCTGGGGGCGGCTTGATGGTGGAGAGGGATGTGGGGTTTATGGGATCTGGCTCATTGTAAAGCTAGAGTCGGTGTACGATGCTGAGTCTGAGGTTAGGCATGGATCTGAGTGCCCACCCAACCTGGTCGGGGCTGTAGCAGCTTGGATAGTGGGATGCCCTCACCTTCCCCAGCGGCTCGGGATGGGGCCAACCCTGCGGGACAGCGGGGAGAGGGGCAGGAGAGCTGACCTTGTTGCCTTCCTTGGCGATGTGTGGGCCGATGGCCATGACCTCGTTGTGGAAGATGTTGTGCTCTTCTACTTGGCTGTTGACCAGTGGCAGGTCGGTCCCAAAGCCCTTGCTGCTTAATGCGTCCTGTGGCGCACAGGAGTTGGGGTTAGTAATGGGTGAACGGGGTGTGGCAGCTAAGACCTAGGAAACTCCTCTTCGAGGTGGCCATGGAGCTGGGCTTGGATGGGCTCCGGTGCAGGAGCCCGGGAGCATGTGAGTGAAATTGGCTGTGCTGGAGGGTCGCCGTGGGAAAGCCAATTTGGGGCTTTTAACTCTTTTCTGGCTGGAAGAGTGTAGGGAGTGGAATAAAATAAAAAATAAGGGCCATGGAGTAGAGCCCAAAGCAGGTGGTAACTGGGGATGCCAAGGCAAGGACCCAAGAGGAGAGGCTGAGGCTTGTTCAGCTTGGGGAGGAGAAGGCTTTGAGGGGACCTCACAGCATCCTTCCTGTAAGGTTGTTGAGAAAACGGAGCCAGGCTCTGCAAGGTGGTATGTGGTAGAAAGATGAGAGATTACAGGCATAAATTGAAACGGGGGAAGCACAGACTGGTTATAAGGAGAAGCTTTTCCACTCTTAGAACAGTGGGACTTTGGTGCACGTTGCCTGGAGAGGGAGTGCGGTCTCCAGCCTCAGATGGAGAAGGGCAGAGGTTTACCCAGGCTCACCCAGGAGGTCAATGGCCAGGCTGAGCCTAGGAGCCCATCCCCTGAGGGCCAGGCTGGCGCACTCCCCCGTGGCCCCCTGATCCTTCAGAGCTTTTCCTTTCTTAGCCCAGCTGCCGCCAGCGGTGCCGCTTCGAGCACTGATTCCTGGTGCCACAGCAGCTGGCCTTGTCCCGTTGCCTCTGCACCCTCCCCTGCCACCCAGCACCCCACCTCCTTCCCATGCTGTTTGCTGCTCCTGGTACAAAGCTGCCAAGAAGGTTTCCAAGAGCCTGTTTCTCCATGGGGAGATGCATGAGGTTCCTGCCCAGCTGGTGCTACTGGCCAGGCAGTGGCACTGGTGGTCCCCTTGGTACCTGTTTCTCCTCGATCACTGTTGACCAGTTGACCTGAGGCTCAATGTGCTGCAGGGGGAAGTTGTAGATCTGTTCATGTTTCACACGCAAGTTTGCCACTCGTTCCTTCAGCTGCCGGATGCTGCAGGAAGGGAAAGATAAGAGTGGGATGCAGGATGTAGGCATGGGCTGGCATTAGCATTGGTAGCTGTAGGTGATCCTTTCCCAGGCCCCCATGGAAGGGGAGACTGTCCTCAGGGGACCTGGGAGAGCCCAGGCTGTCTGGAGCAGCCACGTTGTGCAGTCAGCTGGGGAGGGAGAGGACAAAGGTTCCTCTGCACCCATCCTCTTCCAAGGGCTGCTGAGCGTGCCAGCCAGCTCAGGGCAGGCTGGTACTGGGGGAGAGCATGGTCTGCCTGCACAGCGGGCAGGTACCACCTTGCCATGCTTTGTGCAGAGCTGCCATCGGCAGGTGTACGGCCGTTCTCACTCTACGCGTGCCCAAGGATGGCTACGGGTTATGCACCTTAATGCAAATTGGGATGCAGAGGAGCCTGTGGTGACCCCCCAGCTGCAGGCGGGAGCCGAGCAGAGCCCCCGGAGAAGTGTCCTTCCCGCATGCAAGGCTCTGGGGACAAGTCTCCCTCCTCAGTACTCACTCTTCTGTGATCATGTCACCCTGAGGGTGCTTCATGTGCCGGGCGATTGCTGCATCCCCATCTAGCACGTAGAGCAGCTTCTCAGACTCGGTGAGTTTCTGAGCAGTCAGGTCCTTGTACTGCGCTAGCTGGCATGCCTTGATCTTGTGCAAGTCCTGGGCAGGCAGAGAGCGGGGGGGAAGGGTCACGAGGGGAAAATAAACAGTATCCAAGAGGGCTGAGCAAGGTCCTCCCGCCACACTGCCCTTGGGAACCAGCTCTGCCATCTCATGTCCTCCCAGGGATGTATTTTGCTTTCCCCTTGCCTCCGTTAACCCCAGGGAAGGGCTGTGGCTGGGAGCCTGCATTGCCTCGGGATGCACTGTACCCTTTGGGAAGAGGAGGATGGTTCAGGCCCCTTCTCCATCCCAGCTGCCTGCTGGGATGCACATCTAGGGACCCACGTCTCCGCTCTGCAGAGTGCTACTGAGCCCTGGGTAGGGAAGAATTTCGGGGCCCCGTGGCCTTGTTACACCTTCCCACCTTCTTCCCACGAGCCGAGGGAACCCATGCATCCCTCTGTTACAGATCATCACAGCCTGGGTACCCGCTGCAGGGCAGGACAGCCGTTGCACGCGTGCCATAGGAGAGGAGAGGAGACCGCAGGGAAGTGGGAAGGTCTGCGGCGAGAGGGAGCAAGGGGGGACAGGGCTGCTCGGAGGAGCCCGTGTGCGTGTGCGTGGGGCCGTGGCTTGCTTACATTTTGCATTCGGGAGTCAGTCTCCACGATGTTTTTCTCCACTTGGTCAGCATTTTTCTGCAGGCGCTCTATGAGCTCGGTCAGCTCTTTGCTGGAGATGCTGGGGAGAAAGAAGGGGACTTGTCACCCCAAAAAAGTGGCCACAGCCCTAAGCTGCTGCTGGGGGCTGCACTCAGGGTGCCGTGACCCCGGGGGGGGTGGCCGGGGGCCAGCAGAGCCTGCCAGGCAGTGCAGCTGCCTGTGACTCACTGCTGCCTTTCTAACACTTTCCAAAATACTCGGCTGCTCTGCCAGAAGGGGGGTGGCGGGTGGGGACGTAGTTTCTCCCACATGGTGGAAATGGGACCGATGCCGTAGGCGAGCCTGAGCCTCCCTTGGCTTTGGAGCAAGAAAGGAAAGAGCTGTTTGCAGGGGACAGGGAGAGAGGGGAGTCCTGCACGGAGATGGAGGAGCCTGAGCCGCAGAGAGGACCTGGACCCCATGCGTGCAGGCAAGATGGCCTGTTTGAGGCTGTTGCCCATGCCCTGGGCAGCCCCTGTCTGCAGCCCTGTGTGCAGCCCAGGTTGGGGCACAAGCCCTGCCTTGGAGCCCCTGCTGTGCCTCTCCATGCCATGGTCAGGGCTTCCTTGCTCTGCAAGGAGTTATTCACAATTTAAACCAAATAAAGGATGGGACAGCACACAATGCATCTTTCCGTGCTTTGTCTTTTGCTAGGTGCTGGTTTTTGCTTCCAGAGTGATGCTGGTCCAAGCCTCTCTGTTTGCAGCCAGGCTGGCAGGGTGCAGGGCCAGCTCAAATATTCCCAGTCCCACTGGAGGGTCGGCTGAGCTAGAGCAGAGTCAGAAGAACCCATGACGCAGCTTTTGCATTGCTGGGGTTATTCTAAACATTTTGTCTTCTTGCTTTTACTTTGGCTGCAAGGAGAGGTTGCAGCATGCCAGGGTCAGCTCCAGAGGACCGTGTGCCAGGCAATGCCCGCAGCTTTCCTGCTGCGTCTCTGCAGGCTGGAGGCAGAAAGCAGGGTGTGCTCCCCAACAGTCCCTCCAGCTGGAGGGTTCGTAGAGCTGAGGGTGGTGTCCCAGCTGCTTTGCCACAGTGGGCTTAAGCCAAGGGTTGGCTCACTCCAATCCTAACCACCTATAGAGTGGGGATATTGAGCCTTAGTGACCTCGTTATGCGGTGGTAGAATTAATCTTTATATGGTGCTTGGAAGTGTTAACTGCTGTTATAGCTGCTAGTAGATGAGTTGTGTGTCTTCTTTACAGAAGGCGGCTGAAGGGCAGCGGGGCAAGCTGGGGGAGAGCAGAGTTGTCTGGTGGAGCGCCAGCATCCCAACCGTGCTCGCTCGCGGTGTGGAGGGCTCCTGCATCCCCAGGTGGACAGCCTCATCCAGCAGCTTTGTCAGCCCAGCTCCGAGGGGTTCTGCAGCACCTGGGTCCTTCACGGGGCAGGGGCTGACCATGTGAGCTTCTCCAGGACAGCATGAGGCACGTCCTCCTGTCTTCCACATGGTGGGCCAAAGCTGAGAGTGGACATAGCTTGTCGACCAAGGCAGTCCTCTTCCAGTGCTTTGCAGTGGCTTCCCTGGACATGTGCTAGCGCTCAACTACCAGCAGGTAAAAGCAGTGCGTGGCCTCCTCAGTCCTGTGCACCTCAGGGACTGTGCGCAGTCTCCAGCGGGGACATCTCAGCTTGCTGCCTTTCCAGCGCGGGCACTGGGGAGAAAAAGTTTGGCCAGCCTGGGTCTGGCCAACCTCCCTCCTGGCACTGGTGCTGAACTTCAGGACATGTTCCTGCTTGCCGTGCATGCTATCACTTTCAGTGCAGAACAAAGAAAAAACCCAGCTCTGGGCTTGTTACTCCCTACCTTGAACCCTGCCCCAGGCTGCGGGAGCCTCGTAGCATCTGACAGCTCCACAAAAGTTCATTCTTCCCTGGGAAGTTCTGGTGTGGGCAGGATTTACACTGATTTTTTTCTTTTTATAGAAGCTGCATCATCAGGACGGTGCTTGGCATGGCTGGTGGTTTGTGTCTGTCACCACTGCTGCTGCCTGCCTGGCACCTCCTGATGAGTGGAGGGATTGCTGTAATTACGGGCCCTCTTGCATCAGCAGAAACCAACTGAGTGGGCATTTCTGAGCAGAAGAGCAAACGAAGGGGTCGCTGGGAGTCGTGTGGCTGGTTGCAATAATTGCAAGGATGAGTCTCGTTTTCTGCTCAGTAATCACAGCTGGAGGGTGCAGGGGTGCACCGGGACATGAGGCGCAGATGGCTGGATCCTGCTGCAATGCTAAAAGCAGCTCTTCAAAATCCACTTTGGGGTTTCTTCTAATCTGCATCATTCCATGTAAACCGGAAACATCAGATGAAATTAGTGGAGAGAAAGTGGTTTGAAGCTGGGTGACTAAAATGTGCTGCATGTGTTTGTTTGTCTTCAGATGATGGTTGCTCAGAGCTGGCATCTCCTGCATTCTGAGAGCTTGCAACCACCAAGGAGCCTTCCTCATCTCTCTCACCAATGAACTGGAGGCCACCTGACCTTTGAGGGTGGGAGAGGCTGATTATCCAGGGTGGGAGCTTGGGATGCTTCACTGTGATAGCCAGGAGCTGAACTGGCACTGAGTGGGGCTTGGGAAGAGCTGGCAGGGCTTGCTGGCTCATCTCTGCGTTCCCTACCTTGGTCTCAGTGTTTTCTAGCAAGCCCAAGGATGAATCTTCAGGGTTTCAGTGGATCTATAGTATAGATGGAAAAACCATCCTAAAAAGCAGAAGAGGTCTGGGGCTTTTCTAGCTCTGGTTTTGACTGGAGCTTCTAAATTGTATGGAGGAAATAAAATTAAGCCAGGGATCATTTAGGATCCATGGCAATGCTGCGTTTCAGCCACGGCTTCTCAAGCCGTTGCTGCTGATCTGGTCTAGCAGAGCTGAGCCTGGAGACTCTGTCGAGCCTTTGTGCTCGCTTTGCATCAGCAAAACTGATCTTGGGTGCTGGGAACCGGTGGGTGCAGCACACAGGCCCTGACCCTCTTACTCAGGTACCGGCTCTGCAGGGAGCATTCTCTGCGGCCGCGCTGCTGGAACAGCCAGGCTGGTTTGGGATGGGGATGACGTGTCTGGGAGAGGATGTGCCCCTCGCCCCTTTCTCCCCACTCTTCCATCAGGTCTGAGCCACAAGCTTTAATCACCCCGCTGCCGAGCTGGGGCTGCCTGCACCCTGCCAGCCGGTTCCCAAGCTGCCCCCGGCCATCCTTCCCCACCCTCCCCGAGACTCGGGGAACCCAGCAGAGCCACCCTCCACCCCCAACCCCAGCGGTACCCGGGGGGTGACGGCCCCTTCTCCATCGCTGCAGGGAACAGAAGTGTGTGTCGGGGCTGGGGGAACAGGGAAGGCAGAGGCTGGCTTTTCCCCTCTTGGGGAGGACGGTTTGTCTGGTTATCCAGAAACTACTGCTTCAGTGTGCAGTATCTGGGTGACCAAGGGAAAGAAAATGCAGAGCTTGCTCAGAGCAAGCAAGGACATGCTCGGTTATAATGTGGGCATGGCTCTGCTGCTCAGCCTCGGCTCTCCTGACACATGCAAGAAGAGCTGTTTGCTCTCTCCACCTCTGTGGTTTATGCGAGAGTCACTGGCAGAGCTGGTGACTGTCACCAGCTGAGGTTTTGGGACAGAAGAATCTAATAAAAGCCTCCCATAGGAGCTGGATCTCAAAACACCCACTGCAGCGTCGGGGGAGCTGCTGCTCCCCACCCCGTCCTGCGCTGAACACAGCACGGGATCGTGAGCGGGGAGGTTGGTGTACGCTCCAGCTCACCCCCACTGCTGCTTGAAATGCAGGAATAAGAAGTGTGCAGAAATAAATACAGAAATAAGACAGATCTTATTCTCTCTTATGAGATCTTTCATTTCTCTATTTATTTCTGCATACTCATCACTTCTGTGCCACTTAATCAACTAACTTGGACATTACTGATATGAGAACATCAGCCCTATTAATAATCTGCCTGTCCCCACCGTAGCTGGGTTTGTGTTAATAAACCAACAAGGACGAGTGCAATCCCTGCATCTGTCTGGGTATCAAGCAGGGTACTGGAGGGATTGTCTGGGAAAGCTGAAGCCTGGCCAAAATCTCCGTGCCAGGGGATGGAGGAAGTCAGCTTCCCTGTGCCCTTCATCTGCTGAGAGGAGGAAGATTCAGGAGAATCTTCCACCAGGTGATGGGCAAAGCGGTGAGGAATCCTTAGCTGCCCGGGAAGGGTGTGTGGATGGGATTTGCAGGAGACGGCTCTTTTGGGAAGCTGCTGGAAAGAGCCTCGGGTGCCTCTGGGCTTTGGAGTGGAGCTGCTGGCAGGGTAAGGCAAAGGGCTGCCGGGGCCAAAAAAATAGGCAGGAGGGGATGGCTGGAGCATAGAGCAGAGCTGGGGTGGGAGAAGGGCAGGATTTGGCCGTAGCCCAGCTGGGAAGGGCAGGGCATGTGGGACTGAGTGGAGGCGGGAGCAAAGGTGCCCAGGGCACGGCCCTTGCGAGGCTCTGGCAAAGGGAAGGGAAATGCTTTTCTGCTAAAATAGATAAGTCTTTGTTTGAAAGATGGGGAGGGGGGGGAAGCGCCTGGAAAAACTGGCTTTGCCGTTTCTGGAGAACTTTAACATTTTCTGATCAGGAAGGAAAAAAAAATTATCACTCATGAAAAGCTGCGCTCGGCAGAAGCGTTATTTCTTTTCAATGCTGCCTTGAGCAGCCATAGCATTGCCTGGCTGGCATGAAGGACCTGAGGTTATTCCTGTGAGGAATGGGAGGCATTTTTTGGATTTCTCCCAGCTGGGAGCTGGGAGGAGGCAGCTGCTCTGTGTGGACTTCATTTCATCCATGTACCACAATTCTGACCTCTGGTGATGCTTTGTTTCAGAGGGGCTTGGGATTTTCTTAGGGTTTTGGTTGTGGTGGGGGTTTTTTTGAAGAGAGGTTCTTAACAGACAAATATCATGATAGTTATTGTGATACAGAAACTTTGCTGCTAAAAACCGGACTTTATTTTCTCTATTCCCATTAGGTTGCACCCTCACTGATAAGAGCACTTTTTGGAGCAAACTTCCCCGAGGCCAGCATCTCTGGGATGTCCGCAGGTTCGCACCCTGGCTTTGCACTTGCTGGCAGGTGGTAGGAAATCCCTTTGATTTCTCAGTTTCCTTTTTTTTTTTCCAAACAAGGAGGCTAGTTCACTAATCCCCCCAAGTGAGGATGTTCAAATAGATCCTCCTGGAGTTTTGACTGCTCCACCTGATGGCGGTCCCTGGGAAGGCTCCTGCTGGGAGCTTGTCCCATGAATCAGGTACTTGCTGGGAGGGTTAATGGGAAGGGCTCTATCCTGCTCCTTCCCCCAGCCCAGCGATGCTGGCCATGCCCCTGCTCTCCTGCTGGGAAACCTTCCCATGCCAGGAGCTTCTCAACAGGTGGGACTGCTCAGCCAGGGACAAGTGAGTTCGCTGAGGATGGGGTCTGAGCACAGGTCCTGGTCCTGTTTACTGCATCCCACTACTGGGGTGCACAGACGGTGCATCAGGCAGCGACCACCTACTGCTGTTCTCAATTCCATCTCCATTTAATTTCCATTTATACAGATTTCATAAAAATCATACCCATGTGAGCACCGGTGCTGGAGACTCGACTTTAGGAGGGACTTAAACTGCATGAATCCTCCAGAAGGCCACAGCACAGAGCTGTAAATGCCCTTAAAAATCCCCAAGCCGCAGCTACAATATTCCCTTGTGCCGCTTATAATGACACTGGAGTGAAACTGCGGCAGAGCAGAGAACACAAGGGCTGGGTTATGGCTAGTATAGTTCAGATTTGGGAGAGATTAAGATCTGGCTGAAAACTCTGGAGCAGTGTATTATCAAGCTACCTACGTTAGGGCATAGCTGGACAGCAGGGTTGCTGTGCTTAGTCCAGCTTGTTTCAATTATATTTATCTTCCCTCGTGGTAATGGTGATATATTATTGTAATGTGCATGGAAATTAAAGCACAAATAGGCCAGGCGATGGTGAGGCTTGCTCCACCGTAAATACAGAGCAGCTCCCCTGACTCACCCGCTGTCTGGTCCTTCGTGCTGACTCCAGCCCTACCAAACAGCCTTTAGAAATGGGTGTCAGCCCTCCTGGCTTCTGCCCCAGCTGCCTGCACCCCCTCTTAGATGGGGACTGGGTCTCCTGACACCATTAAGGGTCTCCAGGGCTGGGAGCCCTCCTGGATGGATGCTTTCACCAGGAGACACCAAAGATGAACATCTTTCCTCCTGGCAGGAGGGTGAGTTTCAGCAGGGACTTCTCTACTTCCCAAGCCTGGACCTTCTAAGAGAGAAGACAAACTCTTGTTTTCTAAGCGTGGCAAGTGTTTGATGAAGATAATGGGGAAGGAGGGTGACTGTTTTCCCCTATACTATATCCCTAGTTAAGGCTTTTGCCTTCCCTTCTAGGGACACACATATACACACACACGCATGCACGTGCACACACACATATATATATATATGATGTGCTAATACCGCAGTAGTCACGGCCAGGCCCTTACGCTACTGGGATGAGGTGAGCAAGAAGAGCATAAAGCAACCAAGTCCATGAGACAAAAGAAATGTCATCATCATCCATGTTCCCCAGACAAGGTAGGGAGATGCCCACACACCTACTGATGTGCCCAGAGTTGTATGGGGGTGGCTACCGAGCCTGAAGACTGCAAGCCCAGGCCAGAGGTGCAGCAGATAGTCTTAAGCAGAGACTTGGACCCTGGTCCTGCTAATTCGTGCATCAGAAAAACAAAACCACAGGGGAGCTGTTGAGGAGCACCACCTGCACACTGGGAGGAAAGTAACTGCTGGTGCTGTGAGTGGCATTCGGAGGTGGATGGAGGGGGATGTGGTCCATGGTGCTCTGCACAGAGCATTGCCGTGGTTTTTTTCCAGCCAAGCCACGGCACGGTGCGTGGCCGGCACGCTCCAAGACTCAACTGGTGTTGCCGAGGATGGACAAGCCGTGGCAGACCAGAGGACCTGGCACCAAGTCGTCTTCAAACCGATGTGGCTTTGCAGGATTTAATGTTGCTCCTGTTCTTTCCCTGCCGTTGCCCTATTAGAGCTTCAAAGCAAGCTGGCTTTCCTCCTTAATAATGCACACGTGGAGCCGACCGGCCTGGAGACGTGGAGGCGGTTGCCACAACTGGCTCCTTCCTTGTTCAGAGAGGGGTCTGGCTCCTGCGGGGACCTGCATCTGTGTCACGGCAGCAGGGATGGAGTGGGGAAACCTGTCCCTGCCCACCCTGGCCTCTCAACCCCTGGGTCCTGGGCAGGCTGAGGGCAGCTTGGGAATAGGCAGGGGAACTGCTTGAAGCCCATATGCTTTAAGGTGCTTTGGATGGGAGGCTGAAGGGCCAGTTTGGAGTTGGGGAAGGGTAGCTGTCTGCATCCAGGGGGACAAAGAGTGTTCATGGGCAGATTATAGTGCCTGGCTTGAGCTGCACAGAGTCACGGAGATCTTGAGTCTGCGATGCCACTCATTGCAATGTCCCCATCATGGGAAAGGCTCGTCGCAAGGCTGAAGAAGCCACCAAGATGCAGAGCGGCTCCTCGTCAGGCTACAAACTGCTGTAGGTTGGCACTTCCTGGGCAACCCCTAACTAAATCAGCTGAGCTCGTAGCCCCGGCTCCTCATCGCTTGCAGGAAACGTTCCAGCGCCTTGGCACGCTTGCCAAACCGGTGCTCGGTTATTGGCCTGTCACCGCTGTTCTTTGAAGGCTCGCTCACCGGCAGCACCTTGGCACTAAGCCCTCGTCTAAGGTGCAGCCCCTGCGCCCCGGCTGTACAGCCTCGCAGAAGCGCAGGATGAGGCCGGGCTGTGCACGGTGTCGAAACCTCCATCCCTGTTTACGGCGGGGGCGGTTGGTTGATTTTAGCAGCGTTGCTCTGTTTTTCTAGCAGCAAAACTGGGCGGGAGCCGGCTGGGAGCCTGGCAGTGCCTGAAGCAGGGGATGGGGTGGCAGGAGCTCCTCGCTTCTTCGCAATCTTTCTCCAGCAAGTTGTTTAACCGGTCTGGCACCGGCTTCCCCATCTTGATGGTGGGGCTGTTTCCACACGGTGGGAGTGTTCCCCGGATTCATAGATGTTTGTAAACTCCAACGCAGGAATTAACAAATTGGGGCTAATGAGCACAGCCCTCCCCGAGGTGTGCACGGACAGCTGGGGTGCAGGGAGGGAGGGTGGCCCGAGGGCACAGTGCTGCGCTGCTTCCTCAGCCACCACCAGCCAGCCAGAAAAATAAAGATTTCAGCCTGGCCCGCAGCCTTCAGAGGTGCTTGGGCACCTGCCTAGAGCTGGCTGGGCTTGCGGGCAGGGTGGCGAAGGGAAGACCTTCCGTGAGCCCCATCCACCATCGGATGACGTGAGCACGGGGTACCCGGTGCCGGCAGGGCTTGGAGCGCAGCAGCGGGGACCCCAGCTGCAGCCCCAGGGTGGGGATCGCAGGGTGGGTACCTGGTGCGGAGCAGGTCTGTCTCCTCCTGCCTCCCACCGTCCTGATGCTGCTCAGAGTC
Source organism: Aviceda cuculoides (assembly GCA_035590195.1). NCBI lineage: Eukaryota > Metazoa > Chordata > Aves > Accipitriformes > Accipitridae > Aviceda > Aviceda cuculoides. The sequence goes on along the minus strand of JAVJGG010000061.1, from coordinate 2,168,671 downwards.
CTGAGCTGTCAACTCAGCTGCGGCATTCCTGATTTACAAGCCTTACACTAACACCACTGAAGACTAGAAACGCAACTGGGTATTTACACCATCATTCAGCCGTGGGAACGCTGAGGCTGGGGCCGTCAGGGAGGTGTATGCTGAGCCTCAGAGGGCTCAGTGCCACCCCTGTCTCCTCCTGCCAGCCCTCCCCAGGGCAGGAGCTGGCAGCAGAGCATGCCCTGGGCTTTGGGAGCAGGAGCCTGGGCGGCCCTGCTGAGCCAGCTGGGCTGCTGGGGGAGCCTGTCCCCAGGGGCTGAAGCTGGAGCCTCAGCCCGAACAGAGGGAGCTCAGCAAGTACCGAAGCCTGAGCACCCACCATGCCAGGGTAGCACCCTCCCCTCTCCAGGAACACCCCTCCTGCCCACTACAGCAGCAAGCAGCATGGGCAGGGAGCAGCGAGGGGCTCCCCAGCTTGGAAGATGACTGTGCTTCTGGGCTGAGCGGTCCCTTTCTGGGTCCTCAAAGGCACCTCAGCCCCTGTGCCAGCTCCCCTGTTTCCTTCCAAAGGAGGATTTCTGGGAGTTGGGTGGCTGCTACCAGCCCACCAGCCAGGACAGGTGCCTCTGGAGAGGGATGGAGAGGGATGAACAAGCCGTGGGCTTGAATGTGCACCAGCTGTCCCGTTCCGCATCCTCCAGAGCCCATGCAGGATGCACTTCTGAATCGATCCAAACATCCACCTCTTTGGACCGATGTCCCCTGTGCCAGCCACCCTGTGCAGGCAGAGGTTGGGGGCTGCCTGCTCTCTGGGCTCCCTCCTGCACCAATGCATCGTGCAACCCAGAGAGGGCCTGAGCCTTCTCGGTGGGGGGAGGAATTTTTAGATCTTTTCCCTTTTAGAAGTGACTTTTCACGGGACGCATTCAACACGCTGCTCTTTTTTTTACCACCAGTACAACTGAAACGCGTCCCCACCCCATCAGAAAGAGGTGAGGAAAAGACGATCGACTTGGTCCTGATGGACCAAGTGGACAAAAGCTGAGGACAGCCTGACTTTTTTTTGCCTAAAATCTATTCCAGCACACGCCTGGGAAGCGAAGGAACCTGCTCCCCGGAGCTGCCGCTACTGCGATGCCAGGGGGCCTGGGGAAAAAAAACCACCTTTGTGCCCCCCCCCCGCCCAGGCACAAGAGATGTGGACCCTGCTCGGCTCGGAGCTGACACTTCGGGGGCTGCCCACGCCTCGGGGGCTGCCCACGCCTCGGGGGATGCCCACACCTCGGGGTTTGTGCCCACAACCTCGGGGGGTGCCCGGGCTCCGCCAAACCCCGGCGCCGGGCG
>JAVJGG010000061.1:2154019-2166986 GCA_035590195.1 Aviceda cuculoides | reverse complement strand
TGCTTCCCGGAGGGTTTTGGTGGAGCCCAGCGCTCCCGGTTCCGGCCCTGCCTGAAAGGGGCTTCGGCAGGGCTGGACACCCCCCAGATGTGTAGGGTCAACCGTGTCATCCCCCTGGAGTCAGGGCACAGGTGGGGAGCAGCAGAGCAGGGAGCAGCTGGGGTGGTCCCCCAGCCCCGCTGCGGCCAGGGGTGATGGGCGCGGGGTGCGGGCGTGGAGGGGCAGCTAAGGGCTGGCTGCCTCCTCCACCAGCCTCCCCGCACGCTCCGCTGTGCCCCAGCACCTCCCGGGCGTCTCCTGTCTTTAGGAGCGACGGGTGTGCTGAGCATCACGGCTCCTTCCAGGGACATCCGTCTCCTGAGCCTGCAGCCCCGCTCGGGAAGCCGGTGCCGGGACAGGTCCCCCCGACACAGGGGGATTCCCTCCTCCCGGGGGGCTCAGGCATACAGGCAGTAAGAAGGCAATGAGATGCCTCCCCCAGGCCCACTGCAGCCTAAGAGGTTTTGCTCACACATCCACAAGCACGCGGCAGTCAGTAATTAGGACCAGCTCTGGCTTTTTTATCCCGGGATTTTGTGCCATTAAAGACCTGATTGTAGCTTCCCCACCAGCCCCAAATCCTCTGCTGATTTTCATTCTGGGGGCAAGTCAGTGCACGCTGTGACCTATTGATCCTGATCCCCTGCGTGCATCAGATCACCTCTGCTCCCGGGTGACTCGTCCCAGACGAGGAGGGACGTTCCTGCACAGGTCCGGCTTCGCCTGCCCAGGGCGCCGGGAGGCCGCGGGTCCGGGCGACGACAGTGCAAGGCGAGTGTGTGTTTATAGGAGAGTTTCCTCCATCCCGGTTTGGAGTGAGTTGTCCTCCTGGCTGCTTTTGGGGGGTGAGAGGCAGTTTCCTTGCAGGGGCTGAGCACACCGGTATGCAGTGGGGTGGTCCGACTGTGCTCCCCAGCATTGCCAGCCACTTCTCGGTGGTGAATTAGTCATCAGAAACTAGTGAGGCTGCGAGGCTGAAAGCCACAGCCGATGGCCCCCAGAGCCTTGAACCTGCTCAGAGGCGGCCTATCACCCTGCAAAATAGCAATGCTTTGGGTTTTCATGGCCTCGTCCAGTTGAGCATCTTCAAGCCTTTGGTGAGCAGAGACATATTTAACACACTTGCAGGTGCCCAAGGCTGTGCCGAAGCCCGATCTGGCGGCATCCTGGCAGAGGTGGCAGGATCGTGCCAGGATTGAACTTCCCATGGGGTGAAACCATGCAATGAGACTCAGACCTCCATCTGCTGCCAGGGGGGTGATGAGGTGAGGCTGGAGCAGTCTGACAGCAGCAGCCCTCCCCCACCAGTCCCAAAACAGCCTGAATCGGGGCTGCTGGCCTCACGCCACACTGCCTGGGGCCGAGTTTCTGGGCTTTATCAGTTACCAGCCAGGATGACTCCATTTTAACTGTAACTGAGGTTACAGCTTTGTCTTCAGGGTGCTCAGCTTCAATTTTTGCTTCCAAATAGATTCAGTTTGTAAGAATCCCCTTGGCAAGAACTGTTCATCCGATCCCCCTGGTACCAGTTAACCCCTGGGGGCTGGCCAGGCTGGCAGTGCTGGGAGGCTGGCACACCTCCCACCATGGCCACGCATCCATGCCAGGCTCCTGCCAGGGTTGAGGTGCAGACCAGGCTTTCCCTATTTTGGGGGGGAAGGAGGATTTGCCTGGTGCTGCCATTCATTCGGAGGCTGTGAGCATCCCTATGCTGTGGAGGCAGCCCTGTCCGGCCAGGCAGCACCCGCATCCCCCGCCCTGGGCAGCATGCGTTGGCTCCGATCCCAAAACAAGGGGAGGTGAGGAGGGGGAAACCCAACCCACCTACTTTTATTTTACCATGTGAAGTTCTGCACGTCTTTATTTGCTCTAGAAACACTTTTTGGTTTTTGTGCTTTTTTATCCCCCCCCCCCCCTTCCCCCAATATGTAGTGACAACGTGTTCCCTGGTGCTCTGGGGACCGACTGCTCCTCTTCCAGCTTCCCCCCATGTGCTGTACACATCCCAGAGTCCCCCTTGTTTTTAAACCCTTTGCAAAGGTGAGCAGAGGCTGGGTTTAGGGATGAAATGCCTTTGCCTACCGGAGGGTGCCAGCTCTGCAGCCTTAATTCTCCTAATCTCCCCGCATCTCTGGCGTGGCTCATTTTTTGTGTGCGAATGCCCTTGAGAGCCGCAAAATTGCAGCTGCTGGGTGAAACACCGGGCGGAGAGAAACTCCGTCGTAGTGGAAAACTATGTCTTATGTAAACTGCCCAGGTATTTTGCCTTGATGTTGGCTTCGGATCAGAGGCGCTGTACAAAGCCATATTGCACAGCGTGCTTCTGGGGACCTGGGGGCCTGTGGTTTGGGGGTGCTGGCAGCTCTCATGCAAGATCTGGTGCTGGCCCAAAGCACCGCACACCCCCTGCTGAGGTTTCCTCCCCAGCTGGGGTCTGCTGGAGCTGCAGCTCAGATCTGAGATGGGAGGGGAGGTTTTCTGTAGCGTTTATTTTGCAAATGAGCCTTTCAGTGGCTTTACTGATGCAGCTGGTCCCTGCTGCGCTCCGTGCCCCTCCAGCTCCTGCTGCTGCAGGAGCCGGCACACCCCATACTGGTACCCAGACCCAGTGCTACTGGCTCTCTTGAAGTCTCTTGAGCATCAAGAAGTAGGGGTGTCCCACCAGCCAGGAGCCCGTGCTGGGGACAGGGCTTTGGCCCCTTCGTGCCCAGGGGCCCCACTGCGGGGCAGCCAGGAACTCGTGGGGGGATGCCAAGCCCCAGGGGTGCTGCTTTTGGGGACACCGGGATGCCACGCTCAGGGCTGAAGCCCACCAGGACCCCCTGCAAGCCGTGCTCCCGTCACTCCTCTCCAGCCCTTGAAACACCCATTGAGCTCCTTCCACGAGGGTGAGCACCTCGACAGAGGCAGTGATGTGCCAATATTGACTTAACCTGGGTAAGAAGCTCTTGAGCTGCTGCCACGGGAGGGGAGCGGGAGAGGAGCATATTTTATGCAACGAGATTGCATTTTCCTGGCAGGCCCTTCCCCAGTGCAGATCCCACACCCTGCTGAGCTCGCCCTCCTCCACCCTGCGCCATCTCCATCGCCACCGGCCGAGCCGACCCCGCTGCCGAGAGGTGCAGGATGGGCATCGGCTGCTGGGGTCTTGCTCCCTGCTGACACCCCTGTGATGGGCTTGACCATCCCACCGTGTCCCACTGTCCCACCCCACGCAAGCCCATCCTAATTCAGGAAGGCATCGGGGCTTGCTGGGTCAAGCCAGCAACGTGGCAGTGGCATCCCCCTCCCCACATGCCCCAAAAGTCACCGCGGCCCCGGTGTGTTCTGCGGTGCCGAGGGGTTTTGGGGACCCATCGGAGCAGGGGAGCCGGGTATGGGGGTGCTCGGTCCTGGGGGCTTTTCAGTGGCATTTCCCAATGAAGAATTTTAGGAATTAGCTTTGCATGGGGGGATAAAAACAATTTGTAAATTTCTTCCAAAAGCTGAGGCACTCGGTGGAACACAAACTAACAGTGGTTTGGCCAAAACCTCATGTATTTTCTGGGTGGGACTTTTTGACAGTCCTTGGATGGGCCCGCTGAGCCGCTTGCTCCCATATCAGGGGTTTGCTGGCTATTGGGGTGGGAAGGGAGTTCCCGCTCGCAGCTGGCGCTGTGCAGGAAAGCAGGGCACCGAAACACCTCCATGCTGCCGCTTCCTTCTCGCCGGCTCCCACGTGCACAGGAATGCAGCCGTGCTCGTTTCTAACTGGTCCTGTGCTGGGCGAAACCTCCCTCAACTCCGTTTAAGGCTGGTTTTGCTGTGAAATCAGCAGCCAGCCCAGCTGCTCCAGCCCCGTTCCGCAGCCCCTGTGAGCCCCGATAGCTTTTTAAATGGGTCTTGTGGGATGTGGTGGCTCAAAGCTCAGAGTTTGATCAAGCTGCAAGAAATAAATTGAATAAAAGAGGTACATGGCTCCCAAGTGGAGCTGAAAGACAGGGAAGCTCCTGCCCCAGCAGGGAAGTGGCTTTTTCTGCTGCACTTGCTGGTTTGAGCCCAAGTGCCATCAAGGGAGTTAAATATTGAACAAACACTAAGCAAAAGCTGGTGCTAGCAGCCAAGCAAAACAAAGGCTGAGAGAGGCCAGCACTCTGACTCATTTGGCATGAAAATGCGGCATGGAATAAATTACATTTGGCTCTTCCTTATCCTCCCGGTGTGGTATGGAGCGGAGGAGCTGTGTTGTCACCAGCGGTGCAGCCGAGCACGCTGGTGTGGTGGCTTCAGGGTGCTGGGGGTGCCAGGCTGGAGGCAGCAAGCGGTGGCAGGCACAGAGGGCATCAAGGAGGGATGGGGGGCATCTGCACCAAACTGTGGGGGTGGGGGTGGGTGGACAGAGGGGGACACCCCCACCTTGGCAGGTCCCTATCCTGTGTCGCCAGCCATGGCTTTCAGAAAGGCACTGAGCACGGTATGACGGGGCTGGTGGCATCAGGATTTTAAGATCACGATGCACTCACTGCATCCAGGGTGGTGGCAGCTGCTCTTGGTCCTTATTCTCCTGCCTCACAAAGGGATGGGGGGGGATCCCAGCTCCCCAGGGGGACACACCCAGGTGTCCCTTCCTCCTCCTGCGTGGCATGGTGCTGCAGCCCTGGACACCCCTGTGGAAGCTCTGGTCTTGCGGGAGCTCAGAGGTGAGCCATGTGCCCCTGGAGACCCAAACCATCGCAGTGGTCCCAGTGCCGAAGGGGAGCATCACTCATGGCCAAGATCCTGGCTGGAGTGTCCCAAGGCAGGGTCTGCCCCGGCACAGGCTCCCCAGGACCCATGGAGAGGGAGAAAAAGGTCTAGCCTCCACGGCAGGTTTTGGCCCGTGATGTAAAGGCTGAGAATTTCCGGGGTGTAATGTTTGCATCTGTATAAATATGCAGATGGAGCGCACCCATGGGCAGCTGCCTCTGATGGGCGAGGGAGATAATACTCCGCTTCCGCCAGCACGGAAGCTCTCGGAGGAAAGGGCAAGGCAGTGCCTCGCTCCCCAGCGCGCCTCCGTGATTCACCCCACGAGCCCAGCTCGGGGCAAGCTGTGACCCCCTCCAGGGCTGTGGGCAAGTGCGGGGGGGGACGCATCCATGGGGCGTCCCCGTGGGCTGCCGGTAGCTGCAAGGAGGGAGGTGGAAACGATGCCCCAGGGCACCGGGTACCTCAACGGAGCTGGATGTCTGGCACCAGGGCAGGATTGGGGTGGCCTCGCCGTCCCCACGGCCCCTGGGTGCTGTCCTGCCCCGGAGCAGGGTGACATCGCCTTTGACAACCCCAACCGGTGAGACCGGGAGAGGCCAGCTCAGCCCCAAGCTGGCCGCAGCACCCCGACATCCCTGCGCCTGCCCGCTCCCGGCGGTTTCGGCAAACCCTGCTGCCCGTCCTCTCCCAGCGGCAGAAACCGGTCCCGGGGCTCACGCCCGGCACCGCCCGGCACCGGGTTGCGACAGCCCTGGGAGCAGGTGGCTCTCCCCGCACCGGCGTGGGGTACCAGCACCCCTCGGCAGGAGGGTTCACCGGGCTGGGGAAGGTTGTGCACCCCAAATGCACCATATAGGGGTGCCTCTATATGGACAGGGGTCCCGGCCAGGGATGCATGGCAGAGGGCTGGCTCAGGGCAGGGTGTAAAGCAGATCTGTGCCCTGAAGGGTCTGTAGGGACAAAGCCCCAGCAGTGGTGGCTGTCCCGGGGGCAGGACTGTGCCTCCTCAGGGGACCTGTCACTGGGCTGGGAGGTGGCCGCTGAAAATGATTTTGGCACCGGCACATCCTGCACAGTCACTTGGAAAGGATGCTGAGCGGGATCAGCCTTAATTCACCCCCTTCTCCCAGGCGGCTTCGTTGACGCCCGGTGAGAAGTGCCTGTGGGCTGTCACCCCGGGCACGGGCCCATCCTTCTGGGTGGCTGCCATGTCTGCCCGCCAGCCTCCTGCCTCCTCTTCGTCACAGCCGGGGCGGCTGTATTGTCCCCAAGGACTGAGGTCTCCCAACTGGGGCTGGAGAAGTCACCGGCCACCATCGAGTCCCCAGACACCCACCGTGCCCAACGCCCGTGGGACACCTCGGCTCAGGGCTGGGCAGCAGTGGCCAGACAGACAGACAGATTGCCACCATCTCTACCATTTGGTGTTTTCCCCAGTCAGTCTCCAAGCATCCCAGCATTACCTGGAGCTGGAGGGAGTGGTGGGCACAGGACCTGGCCCTTGGTGGGGCTGGCAGCTTTCCTGGACCATGCAGACGGGGACAGATGGATGCATTTCATAATCCCTGGGACTCACGTAATCCCCAGGTCCTGGACGCCCCAGGCTGGTGCCATGGGACCATGCCTGATGGGGAGACGGAGAAAAAAACCACGCGTTGTGCAGTGTATTGATGCTTATTTGTGTTTTTTCCACCACCCTGAATCAGGGGTCTGTCTGCCCGTCCTGCTGTCTGTCCCTCCCACCCACAACTGGACACGGAAGCACAACGGGACCGGCTGTGAACTCTCCACTCTGGGATAATTTGTATGGATGAGTTCCCCCGCCCCTCCCCTTCAAACAGTTTCCATCTGCTTGCCGGCGCTCACTCCCAGGGCTTTCCTAACAGTCTAAAGGATCGTCTGGGTGCTGGGGTATGTCCAGACGACCTTAAACAGGGGGAAAAAAAAACACCCATGCAAGAATCGTGCCCCAAATTATATAAATAATCAGAAATGCTGAAGCCTGCTGGCAGCGGCTGGGGAGGATGGGAGCAGTGCGTGTCACTGCAGCCCGGGCTTCATGCAGGTCGGCAACGCCTGCAATTGGCTTTAAATAGTTTGTGGTGGCAGGTTAACCATCGATTATAGCCACCGTTAATGATTATAACCATCATTAACAGCCACCGCAAGTGCAAGGCGAGGGGGGGGAACCTCGCTGGTAGGGGGGCGGAGGGGTCATCCTGCTGAAATAAATGCTCAGTTTATTGAACTAAGGGGGGGGTGCTGGGCAGGGAGCGCGGGACGTACGCCCCGCTGACGGCCGCGCACTGGCGATGGGACACCTTTTCCAGGTCCCACGGTGGAGGCGTTCGCCCTGCCGTGCCCTGACCCCGGAGGGAAGCTCAGACCTGCCGGCTGGAATTAGCCATACCGCAGCATCCCCGGGCAGCGGCACAGCTGCTCCGTGCCCGGCCGACACCACAGAACCGGAGACATTGGCAGGGTTTAGCCGGGGGGAGCCAGGAAAGGGGCGATCACATGCTTGCCCGCCTGGGATTAGATGTAGCTGGCTGCGGCGGCGAGCCATGCCAGGGAGCCGTGCCGGCCGCTGGCACTCTGAGCCCATGGCCCTGGGCAGCGGGAGCCGGCCGCGGCGGCCCTAAGGGCTCGGTGGGGACGGGTGGCCCCGGATGATGTCCTACCTCCAGCCCCCTGGCCGCGACCTGGAGCGCTTCGATGGGCTTTCTCTCATTTACTGGTAAGCAGGGCAGGATGCTGCCATGCTGGGAACGGGGGCATCGCTCGGCGTTTCGGACCCCGTCTTTGGGAACAGCGTTAGGGAGGATATGTTCAGTGACCCCATGGTTTTTGGCAGGGTTTAATTCAATTCATTTGGGTAGCCCCTCTCCGGAGGGCAGGATCTTGTGGGAGTCCCACAGCGCCCACATCCTAGCTTCCCTGGGAGGGAGAGCGCACAGGTGAGGCTGGTAACAGCCAGGGGTGGGGAAGGGGACTTATTCTGCAGGCAGGAGCTGGGAAAGCACCCACAGCCTCTGCAAGCTATTGTGGGTGCTCTTGCTTCTGTTGCAGCCCTGGTGCTGGGCTCTCCCATCTGGCAAAACCAGCCCCCCCCACCCCCCCGCCAAAGGGACCATGTTCACCCGGTGCCTGGGGGGACAGGTAGGTGCGGAGCGGGGACCCCCATGTGGGTGCAGGGAAGGTGGCGGGCATGGCGGAGAGGACGCGAGGTGAAGGCGGGTGCTGAGCAGCTGCAGATGTCTATGTAGGGCAGGGAGAGCCGGCGGGAGTGCGGCTGCAGCCCGGGCCAGGGTTCAGAGCGTGCGGCTTTAGCCGATTAACTGGGGGTCAGTGGGCCGGATCCAGAGCGGTGGGGGCCCTGGCAGGCTCTTGGAGCCATCCTGAGACTTGGCAGAGGCTTTCTCGGGCTGGCTGAGCCTTGGTGTCCCCCCTGGGGACTGAGAGCCCAGGGCACCCTGCAGTCACCGGGGACCATGGACGCTGCTGCGGCACGATCCGTCTCCTGCTGAAGTAGGTCACTGGAGTGAGGGCCGGGGGGTTGCGGGACGGGCAGCACCCCACACGGGTGCAGGCAGGCTGGTGAGGGCAGACCCCTGGGGCGACAGCTGCCTTCACCTGAGAGGCTGGTTTGGGGTCCTGTGCCGATGCTTCCCTGCTGCTTTTGGGTGCAGAAAAGGCAGAATCTGTTGCTGCTCAGAAGGAGGTAGCTCAGGACAGGCTTGACCTTGTGGAGTGTTTTGGGACCACTGCCAAGTCGGTGCCACTGGTGGGTGCTGCCGTTACGGGGCCGGGGTGTGTGTACGGGGGCAGGCAGAGCTGCACCCCGTCCGGCAGCATCAGCAGCCTCACCGGAGTCCCCCGGGCATCCCTGGCCCCACAGGGCTGCTAAGGCCCGCTTCCCTGCGCTTGCGAAACAAAAATGTTCAGAAACCACTTTCTGCCTCAGAGATCTGCTTATATGCCGGGGTTTTGGGTCAAAACGTCTCCCAGCTCGGGCCGCTGGGATGTGTTTTGCGTGGATGGAGAGCCTTGGCCGAGGGGCGGCCGGCTTTGTGCCGGGGCACCGGCCCCCGCATATGACGGGTGCCAGATGTGCCGGCTGGTGTTCGGCTGTCTGGCAGCTCTGCCGGGATGCGGCAGAGGGTGGCAAGCAGACGGCAGGGAGATAACACCTCCCTGGTGCTCCGGTCTGCCACTGATTAAAAGATTAATTTTAGAGTTTGAAATAGGAATTTAATAAATAAACGTGAGCTGCCAGTGGGACCTCATCGAGAGGGCACGGGGTGGCGATCGCTGCGGTTGGAGCATTTCCCTCCCCTCCTTCTTTCCATCTTCTTTCTTATGGATTCGCTTGGGTGAGTTTCCTGGCATCATTCTCATGTTTTTCCCCAATTAATTTGAGGAGGACAGACCGATGGTCTGGCCGGCAGAGCAGGGTCCACAGCCCCCACCAGCAACTGTCCCCTGTTAATAAGTTTATAACCAGTCCAATCCTACAGCCCAGGGGATTTAGAAAGGCAGGGAGGTTTATAATCCTGTAAACCCTTCACAGGAGCTGATGGCCAAACTGGGGCCACAGCACGAGTCCCCAAGCAGAGCAGCAGATCACCTACCACATGGGAAGGGGAGGAGGAGGAGGAAGGAGGGAGGAAAGCTTCCCCGCATGCGAGATGCCACTGCGCCTTGGTCCTGCTGGGGCAAAAATGAAGAGAGCTTGTTGGAGTGTTAAACTGCATTAATCCCCATCTCAAGTGGGTACATCCTAGGTCTGGGCTGGCGCAGATGCTGGGGGACACACCTTGGCTGAGTACGGGGCTCTGGCATAAACACCTTTCCCAAAAACCTCAGGCAGACCAAGCCTAACCTCACTTCCAAGCAGCCTCCAGCTGTTTTCCAAGCAGCCTTTCTTCCTAATTACTGCAGGACAGGCTAATTAAAGAGGTCCTTTTGCCTGTTCCTCAACCAAAGCCTTTCAGAGCAGCCTGGGAATAGCTGCATGTCGATGGAGGGGTCTGTCCATGGGAGAACTCTCGTAACCCCCCTCCAAGCCCCAGCAGTCTCAGAGACCAGCTCTGCCAGGCAGGCATCTGTGGGCTGAGCTTCTTCTGGGTGAGAAGCATCTCCAGAAAACATTCCACCTCGGTTGACTTGATGCATACCTTTCAGGTGGGCTCAGCTCCCTCCTGGAAGCCCCTGTCCCCACCAGGGTGTAGGTGATGGGCAGCAGAGACCTGACTTTTAGACTGCAAAGATTCGTTGGGATCAATCCCTCATGCTGAAGAAATCCACTGGCTGAGAAGGACATTGGAACATGGGATGAAGTTTAGAGGAGGGGTGATAAAAAGGTGTTGAAGAATGGAAAAGCTGGGCCAGCAGTGAGGGATGGTATCTCCACCTGCCTGTGGTCTTGGTGGCCGCGTGGTACTGCCTCGTGGGGTAGATGCACTGGGAGAAGGGGGTCTTTCTCCTTGAAGGGTGAGGAGATGCATCCAGCCTGGGAGGGGAGATACCTTCCCTCAACAGATGAAGGGAGCAAGCATTGGGAAAACCACCTCAGCTTTCAAACCTCCGTGCCTCTCCATCTTTAGACTAACGAGCAGGTTTGGGTTCAGACAGGAGTGAAGGGTGACCCACCACCACAAGGAGTGGGGAGATGAAGTGCTCCCCAGGAGCCACCCTCTGACCTCTGCAGCCGGAGGAGACCAGTGCTCAGCTGCAGGGAGCGGAGCTGGGTCAGCGAGAGGGTTGGTAGGATGAGGTAGGGCTGCTACAGTCCCTGGCTTGCCTCGGAGGAAGGGCAGGTCCCTTTTTCTCCTGGTCTGGAGGACTGAGCCCCTTTGCAAGGAAGGGACACTGTGGGCATGAGATGTGCGACAATGACCAGGGCTGGCCGTCCACCTCAGGGAGGAGAGGATGGGTGTGCAACCACGCAGGGGGTGGTGGGAAGCAGTAGCTGCCCCTGGAGAGCCTCTCTGGTCCCCTGGGATCCTGCTCCCTGCCCCAGAGGAAGGAGCGCTGAGATCTGCGTGGCTGTCAGGAGGAGGAAGGTGCCCGCAGGGTGTGGAGACAGCGATGTCTGACTGCTGCCAGCCCAGCAGCCATGCTCCTGGGGATGAGGTTTCACCACGAGTGGTGTCACTGGGAAGAAGTGGGACCCCGGGCTCGGGGGAGCGGCGTCACCCCGCCGGGACTGGCAGAACTGCTTCGTCTGCTACCACCCCTCTGCCCGCCTGCGGGGGGGTGGCCAGGGAGCTGCTGATGCCCAGGGGTGGGACGGGTGCACGGAGCTGCTGATCCCTGGGTGCTCCCCATAATACCTGCCCGCTTTCTTCACCAGTAATTTTGGCAGCATGGCTTTGTTTGAGTACAAGTTACTCCTGGGGAGATGCCGATTGCGCACAAGAGGAAGATTTTTCACCATGAGCACAATCAGCCGTTGGAATAATCTTCCCAGGGAAGCGGTGAATTCCCCAACGTTGGACATTTTTAAGGTTCAGCTGGACAGGGTGCTGGGCCATCTTGCCTAGACCGTGCTTTTGCCAAGACAAGTTTGGACCAGATGATCCTTGATGTCCCTTCCAAGCTGGTATTCTATGATTGTTTGTCCCCTCTTCTGTTCAGACTTGTCTGTGAACGGCCCTTATCTTATGAGCTCATCTGAAGCAACTCCACAGGCAATATTTATGAAAACGATGTGGGCTGCTCTGTGACTGTGGACAGCGGGCAGTTGCTTCCCAGCTCCATAGCAGCCAATTTATCTTGTTTGATTTATTATAAACGCTTTGGAGCTGATCCTGTAAGCAGCACAGTTGCATTTTTCTGTTTTCTAATCAGATGTAAATGCCTCTTCAGCCTACGCTAATTTTGTTTTGTCATGAAACAAATGTTGAGTCATTATTAAGCAACTGCCCAATGCTGCCCGGGCAGCCCTTTGCTCCCACTGCAGCTCCCGGTGTCGGTGGGATACAGGCAGAGACCTTGACGGTGCCCTGCCGAGGGCTGCACCCTCCCACCTCAAAACTTCTTACTGCTGCTTTCCAGAGCCAAAAGCCTTCAGACAGCCCTCGCTGTCACTGCAGGATGTCTTTCCACCTCTAATTCCCTCCCACGCAAACCCGCTCAGACCCTGTTCCTCTGCTAAGCTGTGCAGAGAGGCTCCCTGCGGGCTCGGTGATGCAGCTGTCGGCACCCCCCCCGCCCCCCCCGTCCCCGTCCCCAGCTCTGGCATCCTTGTGCCGCTGTTTTGTCGAGCTCGGGATCCTGCCTGGAGCCACCACCTCTGTGGGGTGATTTGGTCCTGGCTGACTCACCTGATTCGGTCAGGGATGCTCGCTGTGGGATCTGGCCAGGGTGGGCATCCCTGTGGGGTCCGGCCATACCCAGGCTCGGCTGCTCCCTGCACCAAGGGTGGCCAAGCCTGGCTGCCCCGACTGCGTGGCTGGTGCGGGGCAAACCCCTCCCGGCTGACTGGCAGGGCTGAGAGCACCGTGTCCTTGTACCTGGTCCTTTCCCTTCACTCTCTCATTTTGCCCTGTGTTCTGCCAGAGATGTACCTCTTTGCTTCGCTTCTCATGCTCACCAACACGCCCGTCCCTGTGGTTGGGTCTTGTCTCTTTCTGTAGCTACTTTTCACCATAAATCTCACAATTCCCTATCCTGCAGCCAGCAGCGACCGCAGTGAGCGCCTGCCTGCAAGGAGCCAGCCCGGGTTTGTGGGGACAGCCACACGTGGCTCCTGCAGCCGCAAGTGTGATTCGGTGGCTGCCGTTCACCTCCTTTGGTGCTCACGTCAGGTCTTTCCTGAGAAGCAGGGAAGGAAGAAGGCAGAAGGCAGACCAAGGAAGAAATGTAGAAGAGCCTTTTATCCACAGATAGGCTAAAGGCTGCTTTCCTAGAAGGTCCTTTGACCAAAATGTAGAGGAGAAGTGGATAATAACGTAGCAGAGAATTGCATTTGCTCGTGATTTTCTGTTGGATAGTAAAGAAACTTTCATCATTTTTGTTGCATCACTACCTAAGCCATTACTTTATATCTCTGATCCTAGTGGTGCTTTCTAAAACGATGTCCTGGTTTCATCTGGGATAGAGTTAATTGTCTTCCTAGAAGCTGGTACGGTGCTGTGTTTTGAGTTCAGTATGCGAAGAATGTTGATAACACCCTGATGTTTTCAGTTGTTGCTAA
>JAVJGG010000061.1:2106560-2153919 GCA_035590195.1 Aviceda cuculoides | reverse complement strand
TCATTTTATTAGTGTTATCATTATCGTTATTAGTTTCTTCTTTTCTGTTCTATTGAACTGTTCTTATCTCAACCCACGAGTTTTACTTCTTTTCCTGGTTTCCTCCCCCATCCCACTAGGAAGGGGGAGTGAGTGAGCGGCTGCGTGGTGCTTAGTTGCTGGCTGGGGTTAAACCACGACAAGCAAGAAGACTGAAATCTCTTGCCTTGGGTACCAAAGGGGGGGAGACTTGAGGCAGCTCTCCCCTCAGGCAGCACATGGCTTGACTGGAGGCAGAGAGGATTGCATAACTGTATTTAGGAGAAAATCCAAATTTAAAATGTGCTGCCAGGAAAACTCAGGGGGGAGAGAAGCAGGAGAGAGCATCCTTCCCATGGAGTCTGCAGACCTTCACAAAGGGATTGAAGACTAACACTTGAAAGTCCAGGAGCTGGTCATTTCAAAGCCTGGAAGTCCAGAGGTGCTGGGTGTCCTGGGGCAAACAGCCCTGCTCTGGCACAGCGATACATGTGGGCCCTCTTCAATTGGGGAATCGGTGGAGTTGTCTTCTTGGCTGTCCCGCCAGCAGATAGACATCTCCTTTGACATGCTGGAGATGTTTCTTTAGTTCTAGTTTCAGACGAGGTGGCTTTTCCACCTGCCAACGGAGCTCCACAGGCTGTGGCTTGGGTTGCAAAAGCCTTCCAGATCTTTTTGCCATCAGTCAGTGCTGAAGGCTTAGTTGCATGAAAAGATTGATTCCTGGGTTTTAGCCACAATGTTGGGGCTGGAATAACTGAGAACACCGATGGCTCTACTTCTTTGCCCGTATGGCCTTAACATGACCTGGAGATGACCTGACCTGAGTGGACAAGCTGCAAAGAACTGTTTGGCTAGGGAGAGCACTCACTGAACTCCTCAAGTTCAAATGAAAGCATGTTTCACAAGACACGAGCCTTGAGTAATGGCTTCCCACACAATTTTGCATTTTCTGCTGGACATCTCTCTGCCCCCGTGTTGACCATGTGGTGCCAACACTCCCAACGACATGAAACCCAGGACCTCCACCTATTGTGGACCCAGCACTGTTTGCTTGTAGTCTGGGTAGGAAGGGCAAGGGGAGACTTGAATGATGAGGAAAAAAATAACTTTACTGTTGGTTGTGCTTGTTTCAGCCATCCTCTTCCCCTCTTTTCTTTCTGAAACCCAGACAAATACATTGCCACCATCTTCTCCACCTGCTTCCTCTTGGTGGTGGTCAAAGTTTGGTGGTTTGGAGAAGGTGCGATGCCCTGGAGGAGGCGGGATGGTGTGTAGGGCACAGCCAGCCCCAGTAAGAACCTGCTTTGCCTCCTTGCTCCTCGGCAGGAAGCAGGAGCTCGGCCGGCTGCTGTGGGATGGGGGAAGAGCACTGATGCAGTTGCCGGTGCATAACCCCCTCCCTTTCTTTGCCTCCCCCCAGAGCTCCTAGTTTCAATCTCCCCCACTTTCCCCTTCATGATGTCTTAGAAAAACATTGGAAATGCATCTGACTTGTGCTATATTTTGCAGTCGGCATTTTTTTACCTTATGATCTTGCTCTAAGACTTATTTTGATTCCACTCGTAGCTTCACCCATCCTTGCTTATACATGCTAGTGTTAAGTAAAGCTGACTGATATAGTTTCACTCAACTTTTTGTATTAAAAATATTTTTTCAAGCAAAAATAACTTTTTACATAGAAAAAAAATTTTTTTCAACGAGTTTTCAAACTCATTTTTGTAGCAGTCAATGAAAATGTGGACATGCAAGTTAAGCACATGTTTATATGCTATCCGGCCCTGTGGTGTTAATTCGTGTTCCTTCCATTCACCCGTTTATTTAAAAATGTAAAGTCTTGTCAGCAGTTCCCTGGGGTAAGAAGCCTGGGCTTTCCAGCTGGATTTACTCTAAGTTGCTCAGCTAGGTCCAAGCTCAGTATGAGCCTATGGCGTATCTCCTTTGCCAGTGGGATGTTTGCCTTCAACACCAGTTACGCAGAGCAGGACTGGAACCCTCAGGCAGGTTATATGTGGCTATAAATCCTTCCTGAATGTGAGCCTGAGTTTTAAAACACTGAAAAACTTGTGCAACTGTTTTCCTGAAACTTTCTCTAAATAAGACAGGTGTTAATTGGCAGGAGCAGCATCAGCATCTGATGCTTTTGCCAGGGTCAGCCTGTGTATCAGAAGATGGAGTTGAGGATCTGAGGGTTTGGAGATCAGCTTGGCCCTGCTCCTGCTCCTCTTCCCTGAGGGCCTCTTTGATTCGATTTTCATTTACTTCACCACCTCGCAGACAAACATGTGGTTTATTGCAACATCCCTCCCAGCCGGTATGAAGCATCGGCACACAGGAAGGGCAAGTATCGCTCTGGGCACTGCCGGCAGTGGTTGGACGGACCATGGTTGGTGGGACCATGGTTGGGCTGCTGAAGGATTTGGTTTTGAAGGTGCTGAGCACCCAAACCCCAAACAAACATGTCCACTTAAAGTTGAGTGTGGAAATTGTTCCCCGAGATGCAGAAACCGATATGGATGAATTACTGAAATGCCAGGCAGGGAAATTCTCCTGTTTGCCTGCACTTTTTGGGTCGGGCTGGCCTGGCTCCAGCGAGCTCTCCTGCAGCCCCTCTGAAGCTGGTCGGAGAGGTCACCTTGTCCCGTTGACGTTGCCTCCAGTGCTTGCGCTATGCCTTCCCTTCAGGAGCCCAGGCCCATGACTCAAAGGGGTAATTCTGTGAATTAATTTATTAGCAGAGTCTCAAAGGACCTCGGAAGGTTGTATGCTAAATTTTGGTGGTGGGATGGGAATCACTAGGTGCTTGGACCCTCCAGTTAATGGAGCATGATGTTCGGCTCTCCATGCCCTGAAGATTGTTTGCGGGGTGGCAGGAGAAGGAGCATCTCCCTGCCGTTGAGTTGCTGCGAGGAGCAGCTTTGTGAGGCTCTCGGTGCAGAGAAGGCTGCAGCCATCCGACAGACTGGGAAATGGCCCCACGTACAACTCCTCGTGCTTAGCCTGATTTGGCCAAAGCCTTTATGCAGATGTGGACTAGGTGCTGGGCATGCCTTGCTTTGGTGGTGTGTGCATAATGTATCGCTCGATGCAGCTACGTTTGATGTCTAGTTGGCAGTATTTATCCAAATTTTGGTCTTGAAGCTAAAATAATTCAGTTTTTAGGAGAATTTCGGCTGCCTAAAGGTCTAGTCTGCTTGGGGTTTTAATATTTCATCTGAATGCCCTCAAATGGAAGTCACTTTAAAAAAAAACAATTAAAATGCAGGAAAACTTTTCAGATTTGTCATTGTTTTAAAGCATCTTGCACTTGCCCAGCAAAGCTTCATGTGGCCATTGGGGAAGCTCTTGCTAATAGTTGTTCACACATGGGAAAAGTAATATCCAACAGCATCAGATTCAAGGAAATATTTCCAAAAAGTTTGCTGTTCCAAGCAAGCATGTCTGTATCTGATCCCCAGCTGAGCTGGACTGATGTACACTGATGCTCAGATAACAAGGTCTGGTACCACTAATGGGGTCCGTCCGGGAGCTTCCAGAGAGACGCTGTGGGAACAGCATGAGGAAGACACCGTTGATGAAGTCAGGGCCAAGAGCTCACCTGTGACCTTAGCTGTGTCCCAGAGCTGGCAGGGATGCAGGACCCGTGTCATCTCACTGCCTGCAGCTCCAGGGGAGCGTGTTCCCTGGGAATTTCTCTTCATTTCATACCGTGCCTACCAAGATCACAGCCCTGCTCCTGCCAAGCCCCGAGGCGGCTTGCTCCAGCTCTGTCCCTGCTCACTGGCCAACCTTGGATAATCTCACTTCATGCCTCCAGCCCCACATCCCACAAAACGGGGGTCACACTGCTTCTGCAGCAGGGTGATGGGCGTCAAGAAGGGGGTGGAAGATGTTGTTTAAAGGCAAATCATATTTCTGACCTCGCAACAGATAGTGGAACAGCTGAACTTGCTTTACATTGAGGAGGAAATGCTGTGGGCTGGAAAAGATGTTAAAAGAAAAAAAAAAAACCTAACCCCCTAAGTGCTACAGTCTGTTATTACTTCCAAAGCTTTGCTATGGATTTTAAGCCTTTAGGGGTGGTGAGCACACATGTCTTGCACCGAATGCTGTCCTCCATCCCTGGAGGGGCTGTCCGCAAAGATGCATGATAGGATGCATCCAAATAATTACCCTGCTGTGTTAATGATGAGTGCAACAGCCCTGCTGGGGGGGCTGGTGGATCTCCCTCCCAGCTTGTTCGGAAAGGCACTTGCGATGGGCCATGTTGGCTTGCGTAAGCTTTAATCTAAAGTTGGAGATGTTTTTAGCTGATCTGTGTTAATGTTGGGTGGAATTAACATGCATACGGGGAGACCACGTGACCTCCTCCGGCCTCCCCCTTTTTTTCTTTTTTTTTTTTTTTTCCATCGTTTTAACGGATTCCTGCCAAATCGGAGTAGCTGGCGCCCGGCAGGTCTGGGCTGCCGCCACCAGCAAGATGCCCGCCGTCTCTGTCCTTTACAAGGGAGCCATCATCATCAGCAGGTACTCCCCTGGCCGGTGGGGCAAGAATCGGGGAGGGGGAAGGGGGCAGCCCTGGGGGTCCCGGTGGCCACCTCCTTCTAGAGAGCCAAGGGTGATCTTCTGTGGCTTCTCCAGGACCAGGGTTCGGTGGCAAGGATGGCTCGCATGCACGAGAAATAGCCGAGGACGTTGTAACTAGTGTCTGTTGCTGGGTTTCTTGCATCTCTGGCGTTAGCAAAGCTCACTTCTGCTCTGCTGTTCGTGCATTGGATTGGGGATAAAAGTTGATCGTATCAAGTAGGCATCTGCTTTACTGAAACCTCTGTCCTTATGTCGTGTTTCAGCCCGGTTTGAGCTATTTCTGTTTACTCATGGTGGAGTCGCCTCAGTGATTTACTCAAAATACTCTCAAAATCCTGGATGGTAAATTGAAGCAATCTGGGCCCAGGGCTGCTCTGGTTTCCTGGGACACCTTCAAGCTCTGCTTTCTGACAGCCAGATGTGGCCAGTTGTTTGTCCAGGCTCTTGAATACATGAAACATTGCAAGAATATCAAGGGGGGGTGTTTTTAACGGGGAGAAAAAGCTTCCAGTCTGAATCTTGGAGGTGGGTGTTACTGACTTTGCAGAATAGCTTGATATTTTGAGAGGTATTTTGGATGCCTGAAAACAGAAGTCCCTAAGGTTTATACCTCTCCTGCATCCTGCTGAACTCGGAGGAGCCTGTCGTGCCCGTGGTGTTGTCCTTCCTCAGCTGCATCCAGCTTTGAGATCCAATATAGATTCAGAAACTCCTTTTCTCTTGCGACTTAAATCCTGGGAACTGGCGTGTTTGGGGAGCTCCTCACCCCTGGTTTCCCACCTGGCATGTCTGGCTCTGGGTTTCTCAGATCAAGGTCCACCCATCCTCATGGCCACCCATCCCCACAGGGGTGACCACCAGAGACCACCCACAGGGGAGAAGCACCGGTGGTCCTGGGTTTGGAGTCCGGGGTCCCCAGCTAGGGCAGAGTGGAGCCAGGTGCTTTTGGTGTCATTTATTTGGGACAGCACCTTGCCAGAGGGTGTTTAGGGGGAGACTGTGGGGTGGTTGGGAGAATTACTTGGCATGGGGCAAACGCAGGTGTACGATGCTTTTGCACCTGCTTTGGCTTGCGATGAGAAGCTCCCACCTTTGGCCTGGCAAGGCAGGGACTTGAAGTGGCTCGGTAGATCTTGCATCCCCCTTTTCCAGACCCCCTGTCAGAGGGATGGAGACTGCCTGCATTACAAAACCTCGGGAGCGGATCGCGCCCAGCTGTCTTCATTACAGGCTGTCTGTATTTGTGAAACTGGTTTATTCCCGGAACATTGGTCTGAGCTCTGATCTCATTTCCCGGGAGCTAGACAGCTGTCCAACCCCGTTAATCTGGGGTAATGAAACACAGACAGGTCCATCAGATTTGCTGGGTGGGGAGGATGATGTTCAGCCCTGCACATATTCTCTCATTTATCTGTATAAACTTCAGGGGGGTGGAAGGGGGTTGATTTTTGCCAGTGGAGGCTTAATATGCGGGGCCGTGTCCCTGAACCTGTGTGTCTACATCGTTTCATGGGCAACGTCCAGGGCAGTGGGAAGGATGTGCTTGTGTGCGTGTTGGCTCCGCACCCGTGCATCTATTTATTTTAGCCCATGAAAGAAAGATGCTTCTCTTCTTTCTCCCAGGACACTCATGGGACCATACGGGATGGATCGAACTGTGCATTGCTTTGATTTCTACGACTGTGCAAATGGGCTGGGTGAGTACTGAACCTCTGCAAGGGACATCAGGGTGGGCTGGGGCAGCTCGAATATCTCCCCAGTCCCTAGCACCTGCGTTGTGGTGCGCCTCCCTATGCGAAGTCTGATATCTCACAGAAATACTGGTTCTCGTGCCTGCCTGTGTTGAGCATCTGATAGCACCTTTTGCGGCTGGGCAGTTAAAATAAGGTCAAAACCCCAACTAATTCCCTGTTGATGGTGAGTAGCCACAGTGCTGAGAGCTGTGTGGGAGCCCTGGGGCCAGAGCCCCTCCCCTGAGCAGGACAGGGAGAAAAAAAGGCTTTTTAAAATTTTCTGAATTAATTAAATTAAAATTTTAAATTAAAAAAAAATTAAAAACTTAAAAAGCTACAATAATAAAAAATAAATAAAATCCCAAGCACTTCCCAGCTGCCTGCCCCTGCCAGCTGCCTCTGCCCCGCTGCAGGCAGGGTCCCCCAGGAAGCCACCCTGATGGGCGATGCAGGGTGTTGCAGCTCTCCTGGGAACTGGGCTGTATGAGTTGTTTTTTGGAAAGTTTGGCCCACGGGTAAGGGTATGAGCACTGAGCGAGTCAGGCGTCCTTCCACGGTGCTCTGAACATCAAAGCGTGGAAGAGAAAGGAAAGGAGATGGTCATATCCACCAGACTGTGAGAAAGAGCCGCAGGTTTATGAAACTTAGCTCAAAAGGATCCAGTATAACATCTCATCCGACCTCTGTGTATCCAGCAGCATAAATACTGGTTCTTTTCCATGGACTTTATAAAAAACTGTGATCCTGCATCAAGATTTCTTCGGGCCCACCACGTAGTCTCCTCCATAATTTTTAATTGCGAGTGCAGCCCATCATCCTGCAGAGCAGCTGTGGGCCCTTTGGTGAGGTCCCTGGGTGACCGTTTGGGGACCCCTCCTGAGAAGTCAAACTCACCAGAGAAACATCAGGTTTGCTGAGACGTGACATTAATTATGGATTCATTATTGGCTTTTTCCAGCTCTTGGGTAACAGGGCTTTCTGCCGTGGAGGAGCAGCTTTGCTGACTCTTCCCCCAATATTCTGTCCAGGAGGTTCACGGGAGCTCAGAGAAATGTCTTTGCTTGGTGAATATGATATTTTAATCTCCAGAGGTGGATTTGGTTGAGTTGATGGGATTTTAGCTGTTGGCTTAGATTAGCTCGTTAAAGGAGGAGACCCAGAAAAGCCTGACTGGGCTGTCACTGACCTCTGAAGAAGTGCACAGATGTTGCAGCCCACTGCAAGCCACTTTGCTGGGTCCCAATACTCCTCCTTTTCCCCAGTCTGTGGCCAGAGGGTCTTTGCAGGGTCTTGCAGACCCTCTACAGGGTCTTGTGATGTGCTGCAGGAAGGTTTAACGATGTGGATTTTCTAACGCTGTCATCAGCTTTCTTCATCCTCTCTTGGGAGGCTTGAAACACCCAAGACAACCAATCGTCCTCCAGAAATCATCCCTCTCTGCTGAGGATGAAGCGGTGCTTTCAAGAGCCCCGTGTCTGCTATAGGTGTAGCTGCTCAGAGTATTTTCTGGGGGGAAAAAAGGTGCCTCCATGAGTTTCTTATGTTCAGATGTGGGTGTTATTCCAGCAGAGTTTCTTTAGAGGAGCATCAGCCTGCTTAGTGCCGGCGTGGCAGGTCAGCATTTGGCCCCAGGTCTGTTGCTCGGTGGCTTGAGGTGGAAACCCACATGTGAACCTCAGCAGAAGTTCAAAGGGGTTACCTGGCAGCTCCTAAAACCTGAACTTTGAATTAAAGAATAGCCATCAAAGGGAAGTGCTCATTAAGAAGCATTTCTCAGAAAGACCGAGATCCCATTATCTTGACCTTCATCTTCTTAGGACAGGGCAGCGAGTGATTCACCTCCAATCTGTCCCTTCCTCCAGACAGAAAAAGCTGGCTGGGGCTGCAAGATCAACAGAGGGATTAAGGGAAATGTAATTGAACATTGCTAGCTTAGGCGCAAAGCGGGTGGC
Organism: Aviceda cuculoides; assembly: GCA_035590195.1. Classification (NCBI taxonomy): domain Eukaryota; kingdom Metazoa; phylum Chordata; class Aves; order Accipitriformes; family Accipitridae; genus Aviceda; species Aviceda cuculoides. The sequence continues at coordinate 2,145,629 of JAVJGG010000061.1, read as the reverse complement.
CTCTCTCCGTTCGGACTGCCAGCAGCGCGAACGGTGGCTGGTGGGGTCAGGATGTGCCGGAGATGATTACAGTTGGGCTAAACAACCAGATTAGCCAGGACACCCCTTGACCCCTGGTACAGAGAGCTGGGAGCAGGTGAGATTATAGCCTGAGAAGTTGAGAACTGTGACACTGGCATTAGTGGGAGCACGACTAGATGCACCAGAGAAGCGTGAAGGTCTTGAAGAAATTTATGGGATCGCTAAGAATCTAAAGAAAATGCCCTCTCGGTCAGTCTAACCTGTATGCCCACTGGAATTTCTCCGTAAACATTTATTCTGCAAAAGAGAAAATACTGGGGATGTGGGCATCAGGTCCAGGACCTTTGCCAGAAGGGAAAGATTAAATAGAGGGATCCAAAATAGGCTAGATTATCTGGCCCTAAGTATGACTTAACAAGCATTATACTGGGACTTTGATGCTGTGATAATTAAAGAGCCATTATTTACCTACACTAGGCCCCAAAAATAAAATTGATAGAAGTAATTGTTTATAAAATATGAAGACTCCCAGGAATGCTACCACCACAATCTTCGATAATTTGTGGTTGTTGCTCTGAGTCCTGGGCTGTCCCACGGCTTGGTCTGAGCCCTGGCAGGGGTAACCCCTTCCTCCTCTTCCTCCTCCTCCTCCCCACACTGGTGGGGACTCCCCGGTGCATCTCTTGGGGGGCAGGACTGACATCCGCAGCGCCTTCGTGGTGAGGTGATGGGTGAGAGGGGAGCACAGGCAGAGCCTGGCAGCACCTGGCTGGTTTGCCAGCAAGGGAGTTAAAAGTCAGGGTTTTTTCCTCCCCCTCGTCAAAGTTTTAGTGTGTCTGGGAGCAATACTGTGAGTAATCACTTATTTTAATAACAAGATCGGATTTTCTTCTGACATTGTTGGGGATAAAGGAGGATTTGTAGATACTTCAGGTATATTAAGCTATTATTACAATTGATTTGTGGACACAAAAGGGAAATGAGTCATTATTGATGTGATACCTCGGTAGAGGAGCCTGTCACAAGCAGGTCCCGTTGGGTGATGCTACAGCCGAGCCTCTTCTGAGACGTAGGTTTTTACATGATTTGTCTAATGCGTTTTATCATTCCTAATTACTTCATGCTCTGGTGTGAAGAAAGATGTAGGACGACTTCTTGAGTCATCACCTTGGCTTAAGCTGGACTTCCAGTGTCCTCCCCATCCAGGGGAACTGATAGGGCTTTGCCTCTGCAGGACTCCCCCCATGTCAGGGGTTTCCCAAACCCATCCCAAATGCGAGCCCACTCCCAAGGGTCTCTCTGCCAGCTGGTGGCAAAGCCCACCAGCAGCCACCTCAACCCGGTCGGGAGCTGAGAAGCTTTCCAGCTGAGCATCCTCGGTGATGAGCAGGTTTTACCTTCTGTCAACAGGCTTTGGGGCTGCAGCATCTCTTCCCTGCTTTGGTTCACAGGTGCTTGACCTGCCTCCATGCCTTGGTGAGGCTTGTGCCACTCAGAGATACCTCTTTTGGGCAATGTTTCCAATTTTAGGGAATTTCTTAAAAAATGCAATGGACGACAACATTGGTGCCTGTTCCTGAGGTGTTCTGCTGTGAGTTCCCAGTGCCATCGGTGAAAGGGCTCCTCACAGGCGCCTGGGTGCTGTATGGTTAATGCATCAAGCCCAGGGAATAAACTCCAGCACTCAGACAGAGCTGGGGTTTTCTGCTTGGGAGAAGCGGCAACTGGTGCATATAGGAATGAAATGAAAAATTATAACAATCTGGGTTTAATCACAATTTTAACGTGAAGGTGACTTGAGAGACAAGGTCTTTCTCTACGGGTAGCTGAAAACTGCGAGGGTCCTTAGAGAAGAGCTTGGGTTATAAAAGGAAGGGAACTAGGGATGGAAATAGCACTGTTATCTCAAGTAATCCCAATCCAGGGTCCACTCCTCTTCCCTCCTGCTTGTTTCAGAAAGAGGGTCTCGTGTTTGGGGGAAGAAGCAGTGCTCTGCTCCCCCAGACAGAGGCGTTTCTTGCACGGGGTCACTCCGTGCACCCCAGGACCTTGCCAAGGCTCAGAGCAGCTCATCACCCCCGGGCAGCAGCTGGAGGATGAAGCCAGCTTGAGGCTGGCAGTGCCCCTCTCTCTGGTGCCGCCTGTCCTCAATGTTCCCTTCTGTCCAGAGCAGCAAAATGCCCGACCAGTGGCTCTCAGGAGAGATTTGTTAATTAAAGCTGGGCTTGCTAATCCTTCTGTCCACAGCCTGGATCTTCAAACCAGGACTTAATGAGCCCTGGACAAATAAGTCTCTTGGGCCTTTTCCTGCCAGCCTGCTTACGCATGCCAGCAGGGACAGGTCCCATGGCTGGAGAGGTGGTCGTGCAGAGCACGAGCCCTTCGCCAAGGTGCTGCAGGGCACCCGACCCACGCTGCCGCAACGGCGGGTTTCAGAGCCTCAGCAAAGGTGGTCTCTGCCCCCTGGCTCCTGCCTCTGGGCTGCTCCTCCTGGTCCAAACACTGATAAAAAGCAGCTGCTCCCGATGTGCGGCTCTACTATTGGTGGCAGCTTCAAAGGCTGCTGGAGATGCTGCTGGAGCCCAGCAGGTAGGCGAGCTTGCAGCAGGGATGTTCTCACCACTGTATGGAACCTGAGGCTTGTCCAGATGTTGCACCTCGAAGGGGGTCTCCTGGGGGAAACGCTTGTCTCCAGTAGTGTTTCCTATGCCAAATCTTATCAGAGACATCAGCATAGGCTGATGCGTCCACAGCAGAATCAGAGCCTTTCCCATCAGTGATGAACTTGGACTTGTTGGAGCAGGTCCGGAGGCCACAAAAATGATCAGAGGATTGGAACTCCTTTCTCATGAGGACAGGCTGAGAGAGTTGGGGTTGTTCAGCCTGGGGAGATCTTACTGTGGCCTTTCAGTACTCAAAGGGGGCTTACAAGAAAGATGGGGACAAACTTTTTAGCAGGGCCCGTTGTGATAATTTAAAACCATTACGCCTTGTCCTAAAAGACAGTAGATTCAGACTAGATGCAAGGTAGAAATTTTTTACGCTGAGGCTGGTGAGACACTGGCACATGTTGCCCAGAGAGGTGGTCAATGCCCCATTCCTGGGAACATTCCAGGTCAGGCTGGACGGGGCTCTGAGCAACCTGATCTAGTTGAAGATGTCCCTGCTCATTGCAGGGGGGTTCGACTAGATGGCCTTAAAGGTCCCTTCCAACCCAAACCAGCCTATGATTCTATGAATTTGGGGTTGGGTAAGGTGGTCGCTCCTTGCCTAAGCCTTTCTGAGGAGCTTTGTCTCCACAGCTGGTGCTATCAGATGTCTTTAGCCTTTGTGTTGTGTCAGCGGTCGCATCCTCTTGCTTCTGCTGCTGCTTGTGTAGTGCAGGGGATACATGGGGCTTTCCACAAATGGCTTTTAACAGGGGTGTCGGGGGTGCTGGGGTGCCCAGGAGCTGTACCCAAGGCTGCATCCCTCCAAGACATCCTGTGAAAATTGCGATTTTTCTGTCTTTGTGTCATGGGCACCTCTTTTCCTCCAGGTATTAAGGTCATCGGTGGCATCAAGGAACTGACTGGAGAAGAATATGGAGTTTATGTCAAGAGGATCCTTCCGGGGGGTGTTGCTTATGCAGACGGTGAGTTAAATATGGTGCAGAGTACCAAAAAGTCTGAGAAAAGCCAAAATCCAGAGTTTTTATTTTATACGTTCCCTTATTAGACATTTCAGGTGCTTCTTCCCAGATTTTCCAGCTGTGGGGGGTATTTTTTTACTGTGGCAATCATTGTAACACCCAACAACAGCCCTGTGCTGGCTTCTGCAGCATGTATATGATTGGTTAGTGTCTTTAAAGCAAGATTTATCTCTGCCACACAAAGAACTTCACTTTGCTGCCTGTCCTTTCCCACATGCCACTGACTGCCTGTAGCCCCAAAATGACCTGAGATCCTTTTGCAAATTCAGCTCTTCTCTAGGCCACTGATTTCGTCCTGAGTATCTTCAAATAAGTAGGTATTAGGCAGGGGTCTGCAGAGTTCATCTTTTATAACTTAAGCCAAAAAGATATTTTTTTTCCCAAACGTTACAACATCAATTTTCCATCTAATAAAGAAAAATAAATCCAGAACAGGTGGAAGTCCCACTCGTGGTTTTCTACCTGACCTCAAATTGAATTAAGTAAAAGCTTTATTGCATTTTTTTGGTATTTACTTTCGTAACTTCCTACAGCAGAGGAAGTGCTGCGACGTTGGCACCGGTTGTTCAGGGAGGTTGCAGAAACTTCATCTATGGACATCTTGAAAAACAGGTTGAATGAGCATCTCAGGAACGACCTATGCATATTTCATCCTGTCTCTGGGCAAAGGGAGGAACTGCCCAACCTCTCCCAGTCCCTTCAAGCTGTATTTTCTGCAGTTTCTATCCATTAGTTTTCTTTTCTAGGGCGCCTGCAGCCAGGAGACCAGATCCTGGAGGTCAATGGAGATTCCTTAATTGGGGTTACAAGCGAGAGGTACCATATCCAAACGGAAATGTTGCGTTCCTGTTGCTTTTGTATAATTCTGTGAAGTGGTTTAAGTTGCAGGTTGCACAGAGGACACCAGGGCATCATCGCTCTGTCTGTGCTCTGACGCAGCCAGAGCTGTTCCCGAGAGCCAACCTGGGAATTATCAAATGAAAATTTTCTGTATAAAAATAGACCAGTGAACCCAAACTGTATTTGTGAGATATTCAGACATTTCCCCCAAATGCTGGCTTTTTAACAGCTCCTGGCACCCCCACTCCATCTGCTGCAGCTTCCCAGCAAGCCCCGCAGCTCCCAGTGCTGGAGATTAGCCAGTGCCTAAGCCAGCCAGCGCTGCTCTGCGTGCGGGATTCCCTCTGGAGCTGCAATCCAGCCTCTCGGCTCCCTGCCAAGGAAATAATTAACTGATCCAGAGGAGTACCGCACTTTTGGGGGACCCCTTTCCCATTAAATGTGGTGCTAGCCCGCTGGCTGCCTTGCATTCCTGCATGGCATGCTTAGGCTGGATGGATGCTTGGGAAGCAGCACAAGGAGCTTCTCCTGCTCCCAAGCCCCCAGGCTGGCTGGGTTTGGTGAAGGAGGTCTCTGAGGACATCTCTGCAGCTGCAGGGAGGCTGTGTCTGGCTCCCAGCATGCTGCCCTGAATCCCACGAGGATGCGTGTATTTTGAACTGGAAAGCAGTCGTCCCCGAGATGGAAACTTCCTGAGGGAGGAGATGTGCTGGGAGGTATTTGCTCACCACCTCCCGCATCTTCTAGGTCTGCTTTGTTATCGGGGACTTCTAATTTATCGCAGAAGTGGGAAAATCAGGCTGTGACTTGGCTGCCCTCTGGCCCTGCTGCCAGGGCAGGAAACAGGGCTATTCCACAGGCATCCAGCCGAAAAAGGTCACTTCGTTGCTGACGGCGTTTTGCCCAGGCTATGGGTCTCTGCCCGGTTTGCTGTGAGCTTTGATACATGGCTGGGCGAGCTCAGTGGAGCATCACTGCGAGCTGGCGTTGACGTGTTGCGGTCCTTGTCTCGCAGGGCCGTGGACATCCTGAGGACAGCATCGGCCACCAGCCACATGCACCTTCTTATAGCCCGCGATGACGATGCCAGGTAAGGGGTGTCATCTCGGGCCGGGAAGGGGGATCCCGTCAGCACCGTAGCTGGACTGCCTTTGAGCTAAACACGCTCAAAGCCCATGGTGAAGACCGAGGTGGCCAAGGGTCTCTGATAACTGTACAGCAGTGGGAACATGCTGGAGCTGTAATGGGAAGTAAAGCAAAGCTGGTGGCTCTCAGCTGCAGACCTGGCTCCAGCCTAGACTGCACTGGGTCTGTGGGGCATCCTGGCACGGAGCAGATTTCTGCAGGTATTTCCCCAGCAAGGACCAGGGCAGCTCCAGCTTTGGCTGTAGGGTGGCACAGGCTCCTTCAGCTCTGCCGTGCGGTGCTGAGCTGCCTACGGCTTATTATGTCCTGCACAGAGCTTTGGATGAAGACATAGAGGGACAGCAGGATCTTCCCTTTCCTTTCCAGTTGGACATGTTGAATTAAGGTCTTCCTTCCCTAGAGGATTCCTCCTTCTCAGGGAGGATAAGCAGTTTCTCCCTGGAAGCTCTCCCCTCGCCACTCCCTGGAAAACCTTGCTTTCTCTAGAGAAGCTTGTAGGTTTCAAAAGAAGGACAGAGTCCAGTTTTGTCTTGGCTGGATTTAAGCTGTGTGGGTCAATGACGGTGTCATGAGAGAGGGCAGAGTTGTGGAAACCGAGGTATGGGATTAATGGGGTCCTTTGCTCGCATCCCCTGGGAGATCCAGCGCAATGTGCCGGAGCATCCTCTGGCTGTCGAATAGAAACACAGGTCTGGAAACTTGAGGTGCACCAGGAACCACCAAAATGAGAGTGGGTTTAGGCAGAGCGCAGTCACGGGCAAGAAGGCTGGTGGTGCCGAGGCTTTGCACTGCATGTGGGTGGCTGAAGATCTCAGAGTCATTTGCCCAATGTACCCGCATTCCGTTAGCATCAGAGATGATGGTTTAATTCCTTATCCATCAGCAGCTGAGGAGCATTACTGCCTTAGCAGAGTAGTGAGAGTGCTGTAATGACAGGGATGAGACTAATTTTGACAGAGTAATACACTGGCGGAAGAATTATTTGCTATTAATGACAGACTGCTTTTTACCTCTGCTCTTCCGGTGAATATAACATCTCAAATTATTATATTAACTACAAGTCCTTCAGCAGCTGCTGAGGAAGCAGTGGGTGAAGCGAGCAGGTCAGCAGAACTAGACTCGAGAGTTTGACCCTCTTTTGCTCTGAGTAAGGATGCACTTCTGTGCCACAGCGGTTCCCTGCGCTTGCCTTAGGGGAAGAGAAGTGGCCATGGGCATCTTGCACTGTCCCTTCTGGGTGCCTGTTGCCGGGGCTGATTCCCAGCAGGAGGGATGGGTTCCCGCAGCTAAGCAGCTCACTATGCCCATCAAGCAGGTTTTCTGCCTTCACGCATGCTGATCTGTTCCAAGCTGTCTGGGCATCTCAATGTGCCTCCTAATATCTTAAACTGCAGCAGATGTTTCTTAAAACATACGCACGGGTGGCTTTGTCGCCAGCTCCAGCTCCTTCGTGCATCTGTCAGCAGTCCCCAATCGCCCTGTGAAGGAGCTGCTGGAAAACCAACTGAGGGAGACTGGGAGGGCAACGAAACTTTAAGCAGTTTATTTGGCCTCCGTTTGCTCTTGGTTATCTGTTAAATCTGCAAAAGGTTAGCCAGTGGGAGAGTGGGGAAGTAATCAGTTTATTTATTTATTTTTTTAAAAGATTTGCAGAGATTTCACTTACATAATCATCTCCCAAACTGTTTAATACAGGAATACACATCTCCAGGATTAAGGGGTGTGGAAACAGAGAAAGGATTTTTCTGCTTTTGACTTTTTTTATTTCCTTAGTTTTGTCTTTATTTTATTGATGCCCTATTATCTTTTAAGTCTGTCCTCAAGCGTGGGCGAGCAGACAGCCCTCTGTCTGGGTTGAAACAGGCTCTCTGACTTCCCAGGGACCGTCAGCTCTGGAGGTGATACCCACACAGATCCCGCGCCGTGAACTCCCGTGAGTCAAAGGCAGCTTTGCACCTTCCCACTGCCCAGCAAAGTGGCTCACGAGACATGAAAGCTGGAGGAAGACACAAGGAGGAGTGTAATTCAGTGTATTTGCAGATACTTGCGTGCAGGTCGTCTTCCTAAACGCTGAGCGTACAAGGCATGCTGGAGGAGGAAACGTAATGGCTCCGGGTTTGGAAGACAATCCAACCCGCCTGCCAATTTTCGCAATGACTCAGCTGAGTAGCATTTTGTTGTGGTTGCCCTCGGGTGAATTTGACTCATAAACGCTATTATTTGTCCCTGGAGTTAATTATAGGCCCAAATTACCTGTGCTCTTAATAGAACTCAGTCCTGGCGTGTATAAGATGCATGTTTTCAGCCTGTCACATCAGACATGCTGCAGAGAGTGGCAGTAATGCTAGGGCTTAAAGCAGAAAATTCAGATTTAGAGCTGGACATGCTGGGTTTGGATGATGGTTGGATCTGATTTTCGTCTGTGCTCACCTTTATCTAATGAGCATAATTTTATTGCATACGTATAATTATTGTTTATTCATCCTCAGCCTGAAAGTTACAATAGTTCCTTGCTTCTATGTGTTGCACAGATATCATCCTGGTCTTTCAAGTTTATCACTGTGAGAAAGCCGGTTTGTGCCGCACCTCCTAGTACTCGCATGATAAAATGCTAAATATATTGCATCTGCGCATGATATGCACAGTCATCTCGGTGAAAATGGGTTATCGTATAAATAGGGCTTGCACGGCAAGCAGTAAGGGAAGTAGTCTGCTCTTCTGCAAGTGCACAACCAATAACCAGGAATGAGCAGAGAGACCGTCGCTGGAGTTCATGCCCAGCCTGGTGCGAATGCAAAGTAATCCCTTTCTTCCTCCAAGCCCTGCGCGTGACAGCGACGGCTCAGCCCACGGTTTTGTTCCTCTGAGCGCTTGGTGCTAAACTGGAAGGCAGCGCTGGGGCTGACTCCGGCAAGCCTGGGGTGTCCCACGGCCATTGGCTGCTCTTTGGGGAAAAACACATGTCCTCTAACGCAGAAGCGGAGAGGCAGCTGTGCACGTCGCCGCTTCCTAGGCACTAACGGAAAAGCAAAGCCCTGCAGCGGCGCGATGTGCTGCCCTGCGCAGCCGGTGCGGGGGGGCTCACAGCTCGGGATGTGCTGGCTCTGTGCAGCTCTCTCCCCGGCAGGTCTCTGCCAGGATGGACTTGGGCTCTGTGCCGGAGCTGCTCCTCCAGAGCATCATCCCGCCTGGAGAGCGGTGGAAATGCCGCAGCTGCTGCGAGCTGGGTGCGAGAAAATCTGCTTTTGTGATGCTTTTGCAGTGCTTCAGGTTCACGGTTCCCACTGACCTGCAGGCTTTGGGGTTTTTTTGAGACAAGCTATTAATTTATCTGCTGTCACAGGCTCCTCCTTCTCCCCCAGCTGTGGTGCAGAGCTGAGGTTTCCAGACGCTGTGCTCTCACATAACCTTTGATGTAGGATTCACCCTTTGTTCTCCCAAGAACAAAAGGGCAGGACAAAAAGGTATTATGAGATAAACCAACAATATTCTGCAGGAAGATTGACCCCAGCTGCTTAATCTGTAGCAAAGTCGGCCTACAGCTGGCTGCTGCTGGCAAACCCCATTATCCCAGTCCATGCTGTGGGGCTGGCTGAAGGCTGTGCGGGTCCGAGCTCTGTTACAGGGATCCTCCAGATCTCAGATGTCTGCATCTGAATGAAAAAGAGCTGGAGAAGGGATTGTTAAAATGAACTTTCCACCTAATACAATGCCATGATTTTTTTTTTTTTTTTTTTAAATAAAGCTGGGCATTTTAGTCCTGCAAGCACCTGACAATTCTGAATGTTTTAGTAAGGGTCAAGTTTTAAATATTAAAGACATCTTCTGAAGTCTCTTGGTGTCTGAAAGCGCAAAGCAAGGCCTGTTGGCATTCCTTCAGCATACGTGTTCATTAATCGGCAATGTTTGGGCATCTGCCCGCTTGCAAATTCCTTCAATACAGCACTGAGCACAAAATTAATTCTCAGGAGATTGACACCAGAAAGTGTATTGCTTGCTTCTGGGGTAAGTGTGTGCTTCGAGTTAGTCATGTGTTTATGTCCTTGGTGGAACTGGGGCTTGCAGTATTGACCAACAAAGCAGGAGCTGGGACAGTGGCATGTGACGTAGCATTTAGTCACATCGTCCCTACAGCAAACGGCTGGGCTGGACCCGGGGCTTGCAGAGCAACCCTGGGCTCAGAGCTTGTTGTTCAGGCTCCTGAGCAAATAATGATAAATACTCCTTTGTGGATGAACTTAACGACATAAAATTAACAACAACAAAGAATGCTCAAGTCATACCTGCCCTTGCTTATAACAGAGTTTGACAGCATGGATTGGTGATTGGGTTTGCATTATTTAGCAGGGTTTAAAGAGCATAAGAGCTGCCAGACTAGTTGCATTTGCATTGACTAAGAGTTTTTTAGCCATTGTTTTAAGTTCATAACCTGTTCTGTGCTCTGATGGATTATTATCTGAGGAAAATATAACAATAGATGACCACAGAAACACCCAGACCAAAACAAAAACCCAGCTGCTGATGGCTTGGTAACCACTGGAAATAATATGTTAGCTTCCAGCATGTAGACCTGCCATTGGAATAGGTCAGGGAAGGACAAGGCCATCAGTGCATGAGTTACCAGTGCAATGGGAGTGTGAATCACCTATAGAAATACAGAGGCTTTACTGGGAAGTTGGGAAAATTCTGCTGAGGTAAGGTCCATCCAAGGCTTAACCAAGGCTTAACCCAGGGAACCACAGAACAGCAAACCACTGTCCTACCGCTATAGGGTCTAAGTTGTCCTTCCACTTTTTCAGTGCTTTTACATATATTTCAGTGTCTAATGCTATGTTACAACAGTTTTGTGGACTGGGGGGGGGGGTTCTGAACAAAGTAGTTGTCTTTTTTTAAGGTCATGGGTTTAGTTGATAAAGACAATAGTGTTGAGGCAAAGTACTGGGATTCACCAAAGTATTCCACTAAGTATTGTGTGACACTTGGATTTAAAATTAGCATTAAATGGAATGAATAAGGCATACATTTGATGGCAATATTAGATAAGGCAGGCACTGGTCTTTGAAGTTTCTTAATGAGCTGGTTGTTAATGGGAAGATGTAAATTACTGAGAGCATTTCCAGCAGGAACCTAAGGAGCTGATGATTCATTCATCATTTAATATTGTTGACTCTAATCTAGCCAATAATATATAACATCTGTCCTGGTAAAGTATGCAGATGACACAACGTCTGCTTGTGTGTAAGAGCAGTCTCCTTGCTGAGGAAACTTTGCTGTGGCTGGTTTCCTACAGATTTATGTCTTGAGCTTGTCTGACTGTCAAGTCTGAGAGCTAGCCACTCATAACCAGGCTTTTCCTGTGGCTATAGCATCAAAAAGGCACCTTCCCATGGGGATTCCCTCATGCCTTCAAAGTCGACATCTAATGTTTTTACTGTGGCCACAGAAACAATAGTTTCAGGGTCTCTCCCCATTGCCTGGCTGCTTATTTAACGACACATGTAAGAAGTTAGTCACCCTTGAGGCTCTTCTCTCTGCCGAAAGGTTGGATTGATCAGGTAGTTTGGGGTTATGAAGGGAGAGGCCCACACAGTTGCGGGGGGACAGTGTCCTCCTGGGAGCAAAGACCCAGCGTGGCAGGGATGGGCACAGGAGGCTGATGGTTGAACATGGCATCGCCTTCCTGAGCCTCCTCATCTGAAAGGATGCGAGAAGCTCTTGGCAGCTCAAGGAAGGGTTACAAAAATGATGCAGGAGCTGGTAAACATGGTTAATGGTGGTTCTTAATGGAGTTTAAAACCTCAACATGTTAACACTTGGCAAAAGGAAGGTCACGAAGCAATTCACCTGCTGTGTACAGGTAGTTACAGCTCATCAAGGACTCAACACGCTGGGGTAGTTACATGGTGGTCAAACTCAGCCAAGAAGGAAAGCAATAATGAAGGCACTTGGGCACTGAGCCAGCTTTCCGGGGGATGTTTTGGGTGAGATTGCCTTGCAGAGAGGTCATACAGGAAGGAGGGGGGTTTACCTCAAGATAAAGGGATCACGCTAAATGTTTGTGGGCTGCCATTCCTCCCTGATCTTGAATTCACCAACAAGCCTTTCTGATCTTGATATCTGTAAATTTAGCATGTGCCTGATGGTTCAGCATCTTCAGCCATGAACTACTGGGAAGAGTACAGAAGCCTGTGGTGCCCCAGCACGCTTTATGGGTGCAGGTCTTTCTTAAGGTCTTGTGCTCCAGGAGTTTATCCTGTGATGTTCGTGGAGGATATCACTATGGATAGATTCAGAGAGTGGGATGCTTCTTTTGCATGTGCTCCAGAAGCAATCATCTCCTGTCTTTAGCCCAGCAAGAGCTAGCAGGAACTGCTTTCTGCCTAGGGAAGAAGGAGAAAAGACAGAGAATAATCTACATTTAACTATTCTGGAAGTAGTCACAAATAGGCCAAAAATAGGCATTTTTGGTTTATGCTTGCATAGTTCCAGGTCCTTCTGACAGTCTGTTTCATTTGTGTGTGTGGTGTGTTAGCAAAACTTCTGAGTCTTATAGCAGGAGGTGAAAGTATTACAGCCGATTCCCAGAAGGGTTCATGCAACAGGGTGAAAGGCAGGGGTGCAAGGCAGGGGTGCAAGGCAGGGGTGCAAGGCAGGGCTCCTGTGATCATCTGCCATCTCTCAGACAGGACGGTCCCCAGCACCACTGCCTGTCTGTACGTCGCTTCCTGGCTCCTCTTGCCCGTATTCACCCTGAACATTTTCCAGGGTGGGACAGGAGCACACTGAAGCTCCAGCCCATCACAGGAAAGCTGCACTGCCATGAGATTGATTATTGACCTTAAGTTTTGCACAACATCTTGAAAACAGGGGGGTTACCCTTATGCACAAGGAAGCTCTGCCTGCTCCCCATTGCTGGAGGGAATTGGCCCTATAGGTGTGGTAGTAAGTCACTGCCATCAGAGGCACCGTTGTCATATAATCAGGTGGGGAATAGTTTTGAGCAGCAGCTGACTATACCGTGTTTTTCTTTCCAGGAGAGAGTTCACTGAGCTTCTGGAGAAGTTCGGCTCCCAGAGCAATACAGGCTCAGCGCGGAGCTCGCCGATCCTGCACGGCGGCAGTGAGTAGCTCAGTGTGCCATTGGGGCGGGAAGCAAAAGCCCCTCTCTCTGCTGAGAGAGTTTTCCTTATCCCAGTCTTATTTTGTCAGAGTTTTGATTGGATTTGTGTAGGTGTTTGGGTGGAGATTTGAAGGAAGAGTATCCTGCTCGTCCTCATTGCAAGCGCTTAGTGTGTCCCCGGGTGCAGAGCAGCAGGCATGGCCGGTCCTGCCTGCACGGAGCAAGCACAAAGCGAGGCAGCAAGCCAGCCTCCACAGGTGAACTAGCGAAAATTGAGTTAGGGTCGTAACCGCTTCCCAAATGCCCAGACTTGGCTTAACTGACGTGCTGGGCAGGTAACCCCAGCAATACCCATCTATGTAGGTGCAGCTTTCTACTATGGAATTCAAAGCATTTCAGCAATCATTCATTCAATGAGCATTACTTTTCATTTGCAAATGGGAAATGTTTAATGCGATGCAACAAAGTTAACCTAAGTGAGGTGCCAGCACATGAAGTCACGCATGAATGGGGAAAGAAGTTGTCCCTCTGGCTTGGCATCCCACCAGAAGGCTGCCGACCCTTCCCCAATGGCAGAGGTATGTAGGGCTGGCAGAGGGGTGATGGTCCCATGCTGGAATTGTGCCAAGGAGCCTTGATATTTCCTCTCCATGAGTGATATACTGATGTCTTTAACTACCATGTGGTTTTCCCCCAAAAGCTAGGAAAACGGTGTCAGCTCTCAGCAGTAGAGCAGGGGACGAGGGTGATGCTGGAGTATTTGCATTCCCTGGGCTGACTCTGACTTTGCTGTTCAGGTCGATACCTGGAAAGTACATCCTCGGGCTCCTCCTCACGCTCCCAGAGCCCACTGCTGCTGAGCCCTGCCAATTCCCAGGGCCCCTGCATTGGGAACCCAGCGCATCCCCCTCACGCACAGTACGTACGGGTCGCACGGGGCCGTGTCATGTCATGAAGATATCACCAAATGTCTAACACTGTCTTAGGGGTAGATCCAGTAAATAATTCCCATGCTTGAAGAACAGCTTTGTTCATCCTTCTGTCCTCTATACTGTTGTATCACCACAATGGCTAGGAGACCACAACATCTTCTAGAAGTCCTTGTCACGGTGGCATCTTGACTGTTCCTAGGAAGTCTGTGTCCAAGAGCTGAAAAGCTTCCTTGTTGAGACAGTCAATATGTCTGCAATATGGTTAACCATGCAACTGCTCCTCTTCCTTCCCTCTGAAACCTGGGGAGAAGCCATAGCTTACAGCCTGCACATCACCTTTATAAACTATGTCATGAATGGAGTGTTTCTGTGAGGCCAGTGGTGCTTTTGGAAGGTGTTTCAGGAGCTTGTTTTCTATTACCCTGCTTCTGGCATGTTGCCATCGTGCAACAAGAGCGCAAGGACTGCCCTCTTGATACAAACACTCCTGACGCCCTTTGCTTTGGTGTCAACAGCGGTTGCCTACAGACACCGCATCCTTTTGTCTCCAGAGCATCTCCTGGAGCATGTGTTTTCATGTGGTCATCTGTCCCTTTCATATTTCGCAGGGTCAGAGGTTTGGACAGGCAGAGCTTGTTTTTCTGTGGAGTCTCGTCTCCAGGGTGCTCGGGGTTGCCCTTCTCAAGAGGGACAGCTCGAAGGGTGTTAAGAGTCATGGAATTGGCACCATTCGTCCCCAGGGCTTGCAGCTTCTCTTCCTTTGCCAGAATAAACAAGCCAAGTCGCTGGTAAAGAGAATCAGCCCTCACTGCAGAACCAGTAAATCCTCTTGCTAAATACCAGCTTATTAGGGATTTGCAGAGGACAAATATTTGGCACCAGAGGTTTAAGCTGCTTGCATGGAGTGAGAGACCCTTATAGAGGGGAGGACAGTTCATCTACTTGGCATCTGGTTTGGACAAACCAGACAATCCTTGCTCTGCTGTTAACCCACTCGAGGCTGCGATATAGGCTAGAGGGGACCTGGTTTGGTGGCCTCCTCGCTCCGCACTGCCATGCTGTGCCACGTTCTGCTTGTCTCTATGCTGGTGCCAGGCCCCAGTGGTCTTCTCCCAGGAGCAGCAGGAGCTGTTTGAAATCACGGACCATTGATTGCAGCTAAGCATTGGTGGTCAGCTGCAGAGATGTAATTTGGGCCATAGGTCTTTTCATGCATGTGACTGCCATCCCTTCTGCTCACCGCAGGTTGTCCCCAGGCTGTGGCCTCTCATCATGGTGTCATCTGAGGTCCTGCCACCCCATTGAGCAACGGGACTCAGATATGATTGAGTCTTACCACAGATAGCATCTGATATTGACTCGAACAGAGGGTTTTAATGCTACATTTTGTGACGTCGTTTTCCTAAAATATTTCTTAGAGCAATGTTTTTTCATAAGACTAAGACACATGCTTCGTGAATGCGGTCTCTTTCCTCCGCAAAGCCAGCTGGCTCTCCCGGGGGCCCACCGCCAGTTTGGTGGGTGCTGGCAGCACGCTGCTCTGTCACTGGGACGTCTGACCACTGAGGATGGCATCACTGGGGAGCATAGGGCGGTTACACACTGGTGGGAGGGGACACAGCCAGGACAGCTGACCTAAATTGGCCAAAGGGGTATTCCAGACCATGTGACATCATGACCAGTATATAAACTGGGGGGAGTTGGCCTGGGGTGGGATCACTGCTCGGGAACTAACTGGGTATCAGTCGGCAAGTGTTGAGCAATTGCATTGTACATCACTTGTTTTGTATATTCCGATCCTTTTATTATTATTGTCATTTTAGTATTGTTGTTATTATCTTTATTAGTTTCTTCCTTTCTGTTCTATTAAACTGTTCTCATCTCAATCCACGAGTTTTACCTTTTTCCTGCCAATTCTCTCCCCCATCCCACTGGGTGGGGGAAAGTGAGTGAGCGGCTGCGTGGTGCCTAGTTGCTGGTTGGGGTTAAACTATGTTAGGTCCAACCTTATGACTACTCCACTTGCAGTACATCCTTGACTGGGTGAGTCATCTGTACCCCTGCCCCAGAAGTGAACCACAGTGTGGTGGGTATTGCTATAAAGGTGCTTCAGGGCTCATTTCTTAGGGCGTCTTGCAAGATTTTGAGTCCAAATCTGTGTTAAGACATAGTCAGCTATGTATCCTGAGCTTTGCTTTGATGTTTGCTAAAGGCTGCTTAATAGTTGACCAATCTGTAAATTGCTGTCTGATGATTTAGCTGAATCCAAACATTAACCACATCGATCCTTTGTGTGCTTTTGGCTATAAAAACCAAGAGTGCCAAATACGTTCTAGTTAAACCTTTAGTTTCTTCTCTGTTTTCTAAATGCGAATGAGTATTCCCCAGCATTTGGGATTATGCAAGCCAGTCATCTTCATAATGCTGAACAATGTCTGCTGAGAAACAGGAGTCCTCACCTCCTCTTTCCAAGGTTAGGTGGAAGAAAAGATGCAGAGGCAGAAAAGGTTGGAAGAATTTAGAAGGATCATGCATGGAAAGAAAACCAGGCAGAGTTTGTTCAGTGACATGGGAAAATAACCCAGATCACCTTAAGTCACCTGCTAACATCTCTCCCTTGCAGCTACTCCATTGAATCAGGAATCCAGAGCATTTCTATCGCAAAATCCTCCGGCTTAGGGCTGACAATCGGTGGCGGATCCAACAGGCCTGATGGCCCCATGATTTATGTTCAAGAGCTTATGCCAGATGGTGACTGTTACAAGGTAAGTCAGCGTGGAGACCCTCAGTGACTTTGCAATGGGGACCTCTCCTAGAGGCTGTAGCTGTTCTGAAGCAGCTTTTCTAAGAACAGATGAATAATGCATTGCATGGACTAATGAGGATTTGTGTTGCAGGAGAAGGCTTTGGGCAGAAAGACGTTTCTTTCCAATGCTGTGACTTTCTCCCTCTTTGTTTAGGATGGTCGGCTCCGACCTGGTGACCAACTAATTGCTATCAATAAAGATTCTTTGGTGGGCAGCACACATGAAGAGGCCAGAAAAATAATTGCAAAAGCCAAATTCAGGTAGGCATATAACATATTTTCTGTCATCATCATGGTGCTGTTGAGTCTTAGGCAGAAACCTTTCATGTCATACCAATGTTTGGCTTCAAGAAGCATGAGGCTTCTTATTAAATGATGCTTCAAGATGGTCCTGACAAGTGGTCATATAAGGAAGTCCTGAATGTGTGGATTATCCTGAAATGTAATTCAGACCTTCCCCATGTTCTGGTCCTCATGAATATCCCCTTTCACTGCTCAGCAGAGTTCTGCAACAGAACTGAAGTTCAAACAAGCAGCACAGCTGGCGGAGATCCAGCTATGCTTGTGCAGGTTACATGGGCTTAAGTGAGATTGTCCTGGAGAAAGAATCACAAGCATGGAATTCTGCAAATTTGTGCTTTTTTTTTTTTTTTTTTTTTTTTTTGGTTAATAAAATGTTCTGTATTTGTGGTTTGTTTAAGACATGAGGGAAACACAGAAGTGGCCTTTATTCCTGGAAGGGGACGGTTACATCCTGGACTGTCAGTTCATAACAACATCCCATCGCCACCTCCAAAGGCTGTGGGAAATGGTCTGAGTTCCTCCAGATTGAAGGTCCATGTGAGGTCCCCGGAGGTAGGTTGAAGTTCATATCTAAGAGCACAGATGTCGGTCCTGTGATCTTTCTTTGAGCAGAAAGTACCTCTCTAGGGACTCCATGGCAGTCCTTCTGGATGGTGGAAAGTCTGCAATGCTGATGTATGTAGCCCTGTTTTACAGCCAGGTATTTTAAACCAGAAATATTGTTTCTTCTGTCTTGAGTTTGAGACAGCGAAGATTCTGTGGAGGTAGTGAGAGGAGTTTCATCTCCAGGGCCTGCACTCAGACCTGTTTCAGAAGTCTCAGGTTTTAAAAAAACAAAACCTTTCTGTGGATAGCAACCTGCATCTCATTCAATACCAGTCATAGAGCTGGAAGGGATCTTAGGAGTCGGTTTGATCTAGTCTCCTACCCAAAGGCAGGAACAACTCTTTATTCTTAAAGACCTCTGATGAGGATGAATCCACAGCATTCCTAAGCAGCCTATTTCTGTTCTTCACTAGTCTAATGATAAGCCGGGCTCATTCTCCCTGTGAAGCCTAGCTCCATGTTCTGTTTGCAGAGACAAGTGCTCGAGCTGTGCGTGGTAAGATGGGGTTTAACCACACAACCTTCACAGTAATTTAGGTCTGTGGCTGGATTCTGTGCATTTGTCACTCATCTCCTGGACTGATGCAATGGTTCTTCTGTCCTCTTCCACATAAACTGCCTTTAGAAAAGGCTGGCTGGATGTTCCTTTCATACAAACATCGTTCACAAAAGGTCTTTCTTTCCAGACCCTGTGGAGACATGGACTTGCAAGAATGTCATATATAAGTTGCCTTTGGGTGTACCAGACTGGAGACGTGCTTATGAAAGTCAGCTTTAGCCCGTATAGCTATATGTATAGCTGAGTAGTATAGTTAGATCCTTCATCACTCAGCAGAAGGTGTGCTTGTGTAGTGTTGTGCACCTATATAAAATTACATTGCTGGCTGGAAATAAATTCCTCCTTTCTTCACTTTGCTGCTAAAAGATGGAACTTTTAATGAAGCCTGGGCTTCCACGCAAGGGAAAGAGTGCTCAGGCACCTCTGCTACCTGTCCGTATGTCCTCAGCACCAGTCCTGTGCCCCTCTCTGCATGTACGTTCGCAGCTATGGAAGCACTGCCTCGGTGGTCAAGACCTCACTGGTGGGTTAGCTGCAGAGCTTTAGGGAGAACTTCTATGGAGAAACCATACAAGGTCAAATTAATCCTCAGCTCTCAATCACAGTTACAGTAATGACAAATTCATTTTTCTGTGTGTGACAAGAGATTTTGAGATGGCTCAGGAACGTGTCTGTGCGAAGTGCTTCCAGAGAAATCCTTCGAGCCTCTTTTGGCCCATCAGCACAAGAGGTGTACGTGGTGCCTGTGCTCTTTATGGGCCAGACGGGTTGCTCTCTCTTGAACACCTCTATCTTCTGCTCTTCATTTACACCAGCAGATTCTGATTAGCAACTGTCCATGCCATTTTGTCTTGTTTTTCTAGAATAGACGTGAAAATCATTTTCCTGTGCCTTCTTTGTCACCGGACATTTGCCCACCAGAGCTTACGGTCTCAGGTAAGAGTCTTGCTAAATTGTTCTCTTTGTGTGGGTGACAAACACAGCCTTGGCTCCTCGGTGCTGAGGATGATGAAATTAATTTTGATCAGTGTTTATACTGCTGTAATGGAATCTAATGGGGTGATAATGAGACTCGGCCTGCTAGGAGAGAGGGAAGGTAGCAGCTTGGCTTGCTCAATAGGTAGTAATTACGTCCATGTTTGTCCATTGTAGCAAAATTCTTTACTGAAGCTTTCAGAGAATTCATAAGGCACAACTTCTTCCATTCTCAGCCTGTGGTTCATTTGCAGTAGTGTCTTTGCCCACATGCAAAGATACGTCAGACTTGCATGCAGCAGGTCTCATTGCAGGCAACATTCCCTTCTCATGGGAATGGGTGGTCCTCGGAGACACAGTATAAAAAAAGTCAATTAATGACAGCTGTAATGTACACAGCAACCCTGGGCATTATACAGGCATTTAAGGATGCCCTCAGTTGGTCAAATTGGGAAATTGCTTATAGATGTGATTAAGTCAGATTTCTCTCTACATCCAAGCTTCACTTTTTGCTTACTTTTCCAAGCTGTGTTTTCTCTCCATGCTCTGAGTCCTCTACTGAGTGCTTACATTTTGTGGGAGAGACCTGATAGGATGGCAGCAATGGGGGGTGAACTCCAATAGCCCTGCAGCTTCACAGATCCCTTAGGAATCGTAGGAAACCTAAATAATCTCTATGAACCAGTGTCCAGGGAGATGACCTCCAGCAAGATACCCCATGTCCCTATGATATGAAGGTTACTCCTGCCCCGAGGAAAAGACAGGCTTTCCCTAGCGAGTCCCTAGCAAGCACAGCCCATCGTTCTCGCGCCCGCAAGTCCAACGACCCTTCCTTCCCCATGCACTGCTGAGGCACTGGCCCAGCTTGCGAATCCCTGTGCCGTGTTGTAATTTCCATCCGGAAGGCTAAGAGCGAGCATTGCAAGGTAAATTGTGTTTAGTCTATACCTGAGATTAGTGGGAGAGACGGGGAGCAGACAGTGCTGGGCTGGGTGTGCGTCAGTACTCTGCTCCCAGGGATGCCTGTCTCACTTTGGGCAAGCTCAGCAGGCTTCAGCCTTCGCCTTCCACGCTCTGTGCTGCAGAGACCCTGGGACAGGGCCTGCCCTTGGTCTGTCCTCCCTACCCCGAGCATCCTGCAGCCAGAGCTTCCGGAGATGGGGAGCAAAGCCCTGGGTCATGTAGGCAATCCAGCAAACAGCAACGATCTAATCGCTTCCTGACTTAGCTAGGGATTTTATTACATGCAGGTTTTTTAATGTGAAACGCTGAGAAGGCTTTGTGTCAGTGTTGTCATCCATGAAAACAGACAACTGGCTTTGAAAGAGCAGCAGCCAGGCTTGGAGCCTAGGCCAGTGACTGCATCTCTCTGGGTGCCTGATGGATGCCCTGGATATCTCTGTGTCCAGAGCTGACAGCAAAGCCACGTGGAGCTAATCCTGATTAGCCATGCGTCGAAGGGTAACAGCTCTGCCCTTGAACTTTGCAGAGTAAAGTGTTGGTGGCCGATCCAGCAAACCCATTTATTAACTCTTGCTGCTTCCCAGCTGCTGGCGTTAGCAGAGCAGATGAATACCCGGATTAGGAGGATTACGCTTGTGCAGCACCTCCACTGCTTCTCGCTGCCTTCTCCTTGCACCTGGTCTCTGCCCCGACGGTCGTTCAGGAGAAGCGGTGTTACTCAGCAAGACGGGGCTTCCCGTGATGTTAATCAGGTCACAGACAGGCTAAAGAAATTGCTTGCTGGGCAAATCCTGTGCCACTGGCATAAGAAGGAATTTTGTCACCAACCCAGGCTGATGGTTTGAGGGCGAGCAGGGGCAGGCAGCTGGGCAGGCAGGCAGCAGGGCTGCAGGCACAGCAGTCCTGCACCTTTCTGGAGTCTGGCAGAGGAGCTCCAGAGTGGGTAACACCTTCTGCAGCCCTTTTCCCAAGGAATGTCATGGTTTCTTACGGACAAGGGTTAATCATAATGTAAAGGTGGGGTTCCCTCCAGGGATGGAGGAGCCCAAGTGGCAGGGCATGCTCTGTTCCATTTCAGCTCTGGAGGCAGTGGTGGTAAGGATGAGCCAGCTGTCAGCAGCTGGCTCTTCTGATCTCATGACAGCTTTTCACCAGCAAAGCAGCTGCCGTTTCTGCCTCTTCTCCCTCTGTGCATGCCTTGCAATGCAAGTGGCTTCTTTTACTCAAAAAACGCTGCTGCCCAACTGAGGTAAAAGGGTTCAAGGCTTTTTGCAGTCTTGGGGAGGGAAAAAGTCTTGCACCAGTGTTTTTCTACATCTCTTTTAATCTGTCACTTCCCTTTTCCTTGGGCATTTTGAAAGCCAAGGCTGCATTTTATAAAATGTTGGGTTTCAGTTTTGCTTAATCAATTAGAGAAGACAAGAGCCAGGCAGATTGCCCCCCCCCTCCCCAGATCACCATAACTACAGACCCCAAGACTCCACAGAAACTTGTGACTGGAAATTTCCAAAGTGCTATTTTTGCAGTCCTAGGTCCTTGGATGAAACATCCCATTTTAAACCATGCAGAAGCCCAGTTTCAGTAAGGGTTTGCCCCAGTATCAAATCTTTTCAACAGTGGCCTAGTTCAGCCTTCCAGGACCGGATTTAGTAAATCCCAGTCTTTGATTTTTGGCCTGCTGCACACACATTATATTTCATGCAACAAGAGTTTTGAATTTTGCTTTGCAGACATCTCTTTCCTCTAGTCAAGTGCTCCTCCATTAACACTTATTTTTGTATTTTTCAGCACCTGCTTCGGCATCTAATCATAAAGCAGCTTCAGGCACCAAACCAAAAGTAGCACTGGATCCCCACATCCGGCTCAAGGATGGGAAATTGGAACTGGTAAGCAGAAAAACAGAATGAGTCCCTCTCCCCAAAGCAAGGTCTCATCTCAATGCTCTCTGTGGTGTCCTATGCACACAATAGTTCACTGGTGTGATACCTCCTTGCTTCCAGCTGCCACATTATTGGCAAACACGATAAGCTTATATGACTCCTTGTACTGCTTTTCTGTGAAAGAACTGATGAAGACATTTCAGCTTTGCTTCTTGCACCAATGTCGCACTCAGGCATGGGAGGACCAGGCCAGGTACTAGCGTGGGGGTCACTATGTCACTTGTTTTTTGGAAGGATTAAAAAATGCAAACCTGAATAGAGTCAAAGAGAACCAGCCTGCCTGTTTGCACAGAATAAAGCTAAAGCACTTGATCAGTGCTCTAATCTACACATACACCATCCTCTGCCAAACAGCCTGCTCCAGCCTAATTCTGCTTCACTTCCCTAGGATACTGACTGGGCTGTGTTGGGAATAGCAATAGCCCAGGCGATGTGGAGTGCAGAGCCAGCTGCAGTGGCTGAAACAGCCAGAACACTGCTTTCCTTACTAGCATCACACCGCTCACATGCTACAATTAATTGATCTGGTTTTTGAGATAGAGGCGTAAGAATCGGACACCAAACAGTATTTATTACCAAGAGTCTGGAAAAGAAAAAAAGCATCTCAACTCTTCAGTCGAGTTTGCTGGAGGTTGGGTCCAGCCTTTAAAGGTAAAAAAGGAGAAGAGGGCATAGTGAAACATCCTGAACGGGCATTTAAACACACCTTGGCTATTTCTCAATGCTCCGGGGAGCTCCAGAAGTCTCCTCCTGGCAGAGGAGATGTAATCTCCTCCCTTGGATGTAATGCATTTGACTCAGGGCTGTAGGTGCAGGCAGCTGCCCTCCAAACTTTCCAGTGCTGGTGTTGCTGCTGGGCTGACCTCGGGCAGGCTGGTGTGGGCGAGGGAAGGCTGAAATACAAGATATCTCACCGAGGATCCAGCCAGAACCGCTGCCCCTTTCATCATTTTAGGGAAAATATATTCCAGAGGCACCATCAAAAGGCAGGGAGCGGAGCTTCCCATTTGCTCACCGAGACCCCCAGTAAAAAGCAGAGGCCATGCTCCTACTCTGGTTTGGGGGTGCATGTCCCCGCCCCCCCCCCCCAAGTACTGCTGGCATTAAGGGGGGGGGTGTGGGAATGCAGCCCCTTCTGCAGGGCTGGGACACCAGTGGGCCCGATGGCACAAGCAGCTGCTGCCACCCGACGGCAGATGCAGCGCTTGCCCTTTTGCTGCTCTCGCCTCCCGGGTGGGCAAGCCACGCAAGCAGGAACTTTTCTTCTAAGCCTGCATAATTCTCCTAAAGCAGGATCTAGGACTGCATTTTCGCAGCGACCTCTGCTCCTCGTGGGTATAAAAGCAGCTCTTTGGTGGGAGGAGTGGGGCCGCTTGGCTTTCCCTTTGAAAAGCCAGTGTTACGAGCAGGCAGCTGCAGCAGTGCCAGGGGCAGGAGATGCACGCCGACCCGCGCACATCTCCGATGGCTTTGGGGTGGCCCACGCCAGATGCCGACACCTGCAGATTGAGGACCAGGGCACCCCAAAGCCTTGTGCAGGGCTGGCAGGCAGAGGAGCGGGAGGTGGGACCCAAATGGGCCTGGCAGGCAGCACGTGAGAGCAGACGGGTCCTGTGGGCTTGCTGGTGACAGAAACGTGAGCGAGGACTCGTCTCCAGCCCCTTTCCAGGGGACCGTGCGGGAGGTGCTGCACATGCATAAGCAAGAGCGGCGGGTGCAGCCTGGGACAGGAGAGGGTTTAACTTGGGCTCTTTCCCAGAGCCTGCTGAGCTTGACTTTTAAAAGCTTTTACTTGCTGCCGCCAGCAGCAAAGTGGGGTTTGCACAGGTTTATCTGCTTCTGTGTGGCACCCTGGGGTTGAATTGATAAATATCAGTAGAAGACAGGGCATCAGGCTTAATGAGAGAGCAAAAGGTGCAATGAAGAAGCAAAACGTTTTAATGTCTCCTGTTGCTATGAGAAATACTTTTATCTTCTCGGTTCCAAACACAATTCCTGGGCAGTAAGAGAAAGCGGAGAGGCTGAGTTCTTGGCAGCTGGGCCTTGCTACAGCTCCGCTGGCTTTTGATAAAGCTCCTGACAGTTTGTCATAGCTGTAAATTGGCTTGCAGTCTGTATAAAATGTTCTTGGAAGGATGTGAATGTGTCCCTGTCTTCAGGAACAGACATTTCAGTACACGTGTAGGAAAGGACAGACTGGAAATCCAGCCCAAGCCCACTCCTTTGGGAGATGCTGCCTGTCTCAGTCCCAGGAGAAAACCCAGCACCAAGCATCTTCCCAGCACCTACTTCAAAGAGTTGCTTTTCCAGTATTTTTCTTTTTAAAGGCTCCTTGTTTCTGCTCAAGGTTCTGCAGTATCTTGGTCTGGATGTGAGCGAGGAGAAGAAGAGGCAGTTACGGCAAAGCTTGACCACAGACTCGCAGGGGACGGTGGCCTACGGAGGTGAGTGGGCAGCTCTGCGCGTGACGGGCTTTTTGATTTTTGTGTAGCTTTGCTGGAGGCTAAGAAAGCAGAGAGGCATCTGCTGAAAGGTGGCAGGTAAGATACCTGGCTGTGTATTGATGTAGCCTCAAAACAGCTATGAAAAGTCCCAAATACAGAAGAAGGTGTTTGGTAGAAGCATATGTAAAATGAAAAGACAAGAAAGTCAGTGCGAGGGCTCACTTTCCTTAACCCCCAGCTTGCCAAGCAAGAGCTGGCCAGAAGACACGCAGAAAATAAAAGCCTGCTCCACTTCCCGTGACCTGCCAGAGCATATCTGGCCTGCAAGGTCTGCTTCCCAGAAGTTTTTTTCACAAAAATTCAGAGCCATCAGCAATGTCCCCACCAGCAGCAATGTCCCCACCAGACAGAACAGCCTTGCAAAGCACAACGCCTCTTGGACGTATGTTTTTGTGTAAAGCAACTGATGGGATACAGAACCATGCACCTCTCCTAAAAGCAACTGCTTTCGTAGCTGGTGGCAAGAGAAATAAGGATGATTAGGGGCATTTGGCAAATGCCCTGGTAGTGAAGATGCTGCTTTTGTGGTAAAGGCTCCGATTCCTGCTGCAGCCCCAGGCTTAGGACTGGAGGGGCTGGGACCCCAGTGCAGCCTCCCCTCCACTGCGCCAGCTCCCATCTATCCCACGCAGCCCCTTGTGCCGTGCTTTTCTCCAGGTCTGAAAGCAAAATGAATCTGGTATTTCAGACTTGTCAATTTAACACCTTTTCTAAGTGCTGAAGTCATCGAGTTGTTTTTTGTTTAAATCAGCAACATGAGAAAAGTCAGCAGGCAGGCGGGTGCCTTTTGTCAGAGAAATGTGGTTTTGGCTTAAAATTTTAAAACTCTGAGAAGCACAGTCATGAAAACTCCACTGTGAAAATATCTGGGGGTTTTTTGGGTTTTAAAAGGTTTTTGTTTTTTTTTCCAGCTGTATAAGAAACAAGAGTCTGGTAAAGACTACCAACAACTTATTTAAGCTTGATAGGATTGCTGAAGACCCCAGGAGTGTTAGAGAAGGCTGTTTGGCTTCTCTAACCCTGCTCTGCTTGCCAGTCAATGGATGTCGCCCAAATCGGTGGCATTTTCTCCTAACACAAAGTGCTTTCCTCTTTTAGCCCAGTAAAAACTGGTTCTTTCTCACAGATCTTCTCCAAGCACTCAGGGATCTGATGCAGGAGGAGCTGGACGAGGCTGGTCTGGATTCCAACTCCATACTCTTCACGCAGCACGAAGTAGCCGGTTTGCTGGATACATCAGCTTTTCACTCTCTGGTCAGTCAGTCCAATGCTCTTCTACATTGAATCCATGAATTTTCTACGTTAAATCCATGAAATTCTGAGATGGGAAAAGCTAAGTTACTATTTTCTGGTTGTTCTAGAGTTATAAAGAGAAGGAAGAACTATGCATAAATCATTTCAATTATAGGAAATTCTGTAAAAGACCTCAAACTTCTCATTTTTAATAAGGAAATAAGAATACCTATAGGGTGATATGAAGGAAGCAGCCTGGCAGTGATGCAGAAGGAAAATTAGCTATAATTAATCAGTTCCAACTAATTTCTCCAGGTTCACAAAGTGAAAATTCACTGTAGCACAGCTATTCCAGCAATGTCAGGGATCAGAGAGTGAAAACCTGTGGGGCGAAAAACAACCCTGCAGTTGAATTATTTAATGTGCCTTTTGATCTGTTGCATAAAAATGCTGACTCCTTTTCAAAGTGATTTTGATTCATCGTTATTCTGGGTATGGAAAACAATAGGCCTGCCATATAGCTGCATGCTTTTTGGTAAAGCATAAGCGGTGCATGATGCTGTCTGTCCCTTTGCCTTGCAGATCTTCGACTCTCTCAGCTGTAATGACAATGAGGAGCTGGAGCAGCTGCAACTGGAAATGATGGATCTGCGGCAAGAAGTCCGAAGGCTAAAGGTGGAGCCTCTCCTCTGAGCAGATTTCTTGGCTGGTGCCTTCTGCTGTAGCTCGCTGTAGTCGTACGCGAGGGTAATGGTGTCGCCTGTCCCTCTTAAGAAGTCACCAGTTTGCATTCTGCGCGTTCCTCGTTACAAAGGAGACTCACCCTCAGCTCTCCTTAATTGCCTCTTTCTTGCTCTCAACCTCAAATGAAAGCTTATTTGTACTGAAAGTATGCAGTCACTTTTTAGCAGTGAGTAAATATATTTAAAAATACAAAAACGTGTCTCACAAATCATTCGAGTCCACGAATAACAGAAGCACCACCTGTCCTCCCCTCCTGACTTAGCTGCAGGTTGCCAACATGGCTCTTAGCACCATGGCGGTGTCCAGGTGGATTTCTGCAGGCACGCAGGTTGCCGCCCAAAAAGCACTGGGGTAGGGGCAAGTGCACACGACTGTTTCTGTAAAATATTCTTCTGGTGGGTAGGGGCTACAAGACCAGGGCATCTTTTGGAGAGTGTCCTATCACTTGTTGCTTCTAATCCAGTGAAAATATTTTCCGTAGTGTCTCCTGAAAGAGGTGGAGAACAGTAAGAAGTCAATGGAAGATGAGCTTCAGAGACTGAACCAGGTTAGTGAAGAGCTTGCTGGGGGCCTTGGGGTAGTTTTGGTGGTTGGCGGCTGACGGGGATGTGGTACATTCAGCAGAACTTTTTGCTGCTTCCAGAAAGCACTGGGGTTCCTCTCTGAGAACCGGACACTGCACAGCAAGCTGCAGATGGCAGAAGTCGTGCAGAGACAGTCTCACAGTGCAGAGCAGGACTACGAGGAAGTGATCCACTTGCTGGAAGCTGAAATTGCAGAACTGAAGATACAGCTGGCGGGGAAGAAAGCAAAACATGTCTCTGAAATAGAGGTAATGCAACCCCTCAGCCTGGGAAAAAACATACAACCCTCCTGACCCTTCTTCTGTGGGTTCCCCTCCTTCTATTTCTAAAGGAGAAAATGAATGTAGCACGTAAATAATTTGTTCTGTGGCCACAAGGCCAGCATGGTCTCTGGGTCTGTGTTATAATCTGTATAATTTCCACTGTCCATTTCAAAAGGATAGAGGTTTTCTATTTGTAGCAAATGTCATAAATTGGTGTTTCCAAAAGCCAAGGCTGGAGCATCATCATCACCATTCTCTTCTTCCTCTGGCCTTGTCTCAGGAGGACATCCTGGAACTGAAAAGACAGTTGTCCCTGGCTGACGGCCAGTTACGAAAATCAGAAGTCTCACGGAAGCGCCTGGAGATCTGCAATAGGAAACTGCTCCTGTTTGTGCAGGTGAAGTGCTGAACCGCCCCCGGAGCTGGTGGCATCACTGTGGCCTCTTACCTTAAGAGTGATTTTGCAAGTCCAAATAACTTCCTGCTCCATAAGCAAGAGAGGCGGGTTTTTAATTCTATCTTATCCTAAAAAGGCACTGTCTGTTGGTTAGGAGAAACTAGGGAATAAACTCATACACACTCATGTACCTAAGAGCTATGTAAACACCGGGATGCAGGTTTGGCCTGGTGGCTCTGCTGTCGCTGGCTCACCGGTCCTGCCGTGATGGTTTAGGCTGCTCCAGGAACTCTGCTGGACACGATGGTCAAAATCATGTGTTTTAACCTTCCCTTTGTATAGATGACAGTTGCTTTTCTACACAACAAATGTGAACTCGAAGAGTGGGATTGCTCTTCCAGTGCTTTTTTCCCCCAGATTTCCTGCAAAATATCATACATAATTGCTCTAGTCTTTTAATTGACTATTCTTCCACTTCACTATCTGTATTGGGTATACAAGCTTGTGTAATTAGTAAACTGGCCAGCACGGGAAGCGCTAGTATTCACTATATCTGCTACAGCTACTAGTAGCCTGTCCCAAAAGCTCTCAAAATCAATAGGAAACAGTGGAGTGCAAGGAAGCGTAGATGCTGTGTCCTCTGCTTCAGAGAAGGAAGAATTAAAATGTCTCTAGACCTGCAGCACTACGTGTTGGTGCCTGTGCGGTTTGGGGCGGGACTTTGGAAATGAATTTGACTTGGCCCCAGGGTCAAACATCACAGGATTTTGACCACTGGAACAAAATATCTTCCTTTTTTATAGACCCCTTGGTAGCATTTGAGCATTCACTAACCGTGCATGGTAATGAGAGCCTACACGTGCAGGTACAATCCAGAAGCCAGGGATTGCTGGTAGCGATGATCAAGGCTCGCTGAAACATAGCCTGAAAAATTGTTCTTTGGAAGAGTATTTGCATGTTGCATTTCATATATTTTAGTGTTGGTATTAAAATGCATAATTTAGATGTGTCTGTATATTTGCATAGGCTGTGAATGTAGCTTGAGATGCAAAAGGCCTTGAGATATTCGCTTCAAGGGCAATGAATAAGCAGAAGCTGATTACTGTCATATTAAATCTGATCACTAGGAAAAACCCATGGGGTTTGTTCTCAGGAATTATTCATTCCTACAAGTTTGAAACCTTTTCTTTTTTTTTTTTTCTTGTTGCATGGCAGAACGTCCACAAGGTCCTGAGCACACCCAGTCATTTACCAGATGAGAAGAGGTAGGAGATGGCTTCTGGGAATCTTGAACAGGAACATGAAATGTCCTTTTCTGACCTTTCCCAGGGGAAGATGATTCACATGTAACCTACCCTGAGTTTCTAAACATGCTGCCGCTTTGGAAGTGAAACCATTGGGGAAAGATGATCTGGAGGCTGCTGGTGGATTGGTACTTGGGGGGACTTGGCCTCTGTTCAGGCTTTTTTTTGGAGTGAGTAGGTGAAACACTCCTCTGGTTAAGTTGCTTTTGTTAGCAGAGACACTAAGCAGGTTGTTTCAAAGAAACAGAGTTTTGACCCACCTGCTTTTCCTAACACAAATTAGTTTTTGGCTTTACGACTGTGTCCTTTTTTATTAGCAGTTACAGTAACTGGTAGAGTGTAAGCAAAGAGCTAGCATGACTCTCAACTGCATGAACGGTTGCAGAAATAGAGTTCAGGCTTCTGGACTCCCCTTCAACCTGAACTTATCTCCCATCACTTGAAAAAAGTGTATCACAACTCTATGTGTGCTTGTAATTGATTAAATCATTGAAAAGTCACTGACCCATTGATAATGACCAGCCTGTTTAAAAAAGCCAGTTTTTAAGAATGATTGAAAATGATATTTAAGTTTCCAGGGTGGTTACTTCCAATATAATGAAGGAAAAATATTTCTGAGAAATTCTAAAAAATACTTTGATATCTGTCTGTAACACAATGATGCAAGCATGTCTTAAAAAAGAGTCTCCCGTGCTGCTGAGCGATTGAGATGCAACCCCCCCCAAATACACAGATTTACATAGAATATCATTCACAAGAGGCTGGCCAGGATTTTCAATGACCATTCTATGATAGAAGTATTGATGGCACTTTCCATATTTGTAAGAGTCAACAGTGAGACAGAAGAGGATAAAACAGACGCAGTCTCAGATACATCTCTTCCATCTTCAGATCTTGTTGACCTTTTGCTATCAGAAGCTAAAGAACTGTTAGCGCCAATCCTCTCCAGCAAGGACGGTAAGCACTAAATTAACTGGAGAAACCTGAATCCAAACAAGTCTCAAGGATGTCTGTTAGTGTTATTTACAATTTCCACCACCTTTCATATTTTTTGCCATATTAGTTAAGCCTCCCATACATGTACCTGAATCTCTCATGCTAACCGGGATGTAATTGCCCTCCCTGTATCCATGTGACTCATCTTTGAATCTGAAATGCAGACTTGCAACGTAAGAAGTCAAAGGGTGTGACTTGTGCCCAGGGCCAGAGGAGAGGCATTTATCCAAGGGAAAAAAAACGAACAGGCAGGAGGATGGTTTCATAGAATCATAGAAATGCTGGTTGAAAGGGACTGCTGGAGATCAGGAGTCAAATCTTCTGCTCCAGGTAGGACCATCACACTAGACCAAATCTGCAGTGGATTTAGCCAGCTGTTTTCAGGCTTCAAGGATGGAGATCCACAGCCTTTCTGGATAATGTGTTCCTGTGCTGCATTATGCTCTGCGAAAAACATTTTCTCAGCATCTAGTCTGAACTCCCCC
The DNA here is from genome assembly GCA_035590195.1 of Aviceda cuculoides. Classification (NCBI taxonomy): domain Eukaryota; kingdom Metazoa; phylum Chordata; class Aves; order Accipitriformes; family Accipitridae; genus Aviceda; species Aviceda cuculoides. The sequence goes on along the minus strand of JAVJGG010000061.1, from coordinate 2,115,217 downwards.
AGGTGCAATACGTGGCCACTGCCGCTAGTTATATCGTCTGCCACTGCCAAGAAGAGCTTGGCTCCAACATCTTTCTAATTGCCCTTGGAAGTAGGAGTGGGTGCTGCGAGATTGCCTCTCAGCCTCCTCTTTGCCAAGCTAAACAAGCCCAGCTCCCTCAGCCCTCCCCAGCCTCTCCTTGCAGATTATGAGCCCTAGGGCTTCCTTTGCTGGACCCTGTCCAGTTTCTCAATAGCTTTGAGACAGGGATCCAAACTTTTGTTACACCATCCAGGTACGACTACAGCAATGCTGGGCAGAGGGGAATAGTAATCTCCCTGTTTCCTTGGCGTACAAATCAGGCTAGACTCCCTTCCCCTCGTGAGCCATAAACATTTCTTGCCAGAAGTTATTTGACCCCTGCTTGTTTCCTTCCATGCAAAAGGAGAGTTTCTGATCTCCTCTGTGTCATGATCAGGTGAGTGTACAGTCCCAAATAGGTGCCCAGTCTTTACGCTTTGATGCTATTCACCAACTAAACATGGCCATGGTCCAGCATTGTCTTTGTCTCAAAGCACAAGACACAAGGAAAATAATTGTAGCCTTTAAGGAGCACCTCAAATATATGAGCATGTCAGCATTTTCAGAGTTCCTGCATCATTTAAATGTGCATTATCATAATGTAGCAGTGCTACTTGCATTGGGCATGTTTTCTAACCCTTCACTTATACTTGGCTGTGTGCTTACATTTGCAGCTTTGCCATGTGACAGGGACCAGTGCCTGCCTGCTGAAGGAATCCCAAATTACAAGGAGTAGGTGTCAAAACTGCCATGGTCTGTAATTTTGACAATACACATAGTAAAAAATCCTGTTTGTTTTGTTGGGTTTCTTAATCAAAACTTTTGCTTGACAAATTTTAACCAGATAATCTTGTAGAGGCCTCCAGATGGCCATGTGAGAGAAATACGTCCCTTCCTAGACAGCAAGAGACTTCCCGCCCTGCACAGTGAAGTACAGTGTGAATTCCTGAATCTCTCTTTTGTTTTCTAAAATGTTCTTTTCCCTTCAGGCCAGATGGAAATTGACGGTTTTATGGCTTGTCTAGCTGGCATTTTTATAGACCACTGTGAGTTCTGAGTAAGGGAAAAAAGCATCACTGAATGTGTTAATCCTTCATGTTGTGGTATCAAGATGCTGTTAAGTCCCAGCCAAGGAGAGCAGGACAACGTGGCTTTGTTTGGACCTTCGCTATCTTATAAATTTCCCTAAAACCTCTTAAATGGCTTATATTTAACAGACCCATGTCCTAAGATATCTGCTGAAAGGGCGCTTTGCAGCCTAAATGTCTACTACCACTGTCGTAGCTGATCACCTTAACTCAACGTGAACATCTGCCGGCACAGTTTTTTAGATAGGTACAAAGTAGGCATTTGCAAACCATAATTCCAAGGTTATGAGAAGCATTTTCAGGCAAAACAGATGGCCAGTACAAACCACTAGCCATGCAAGATCCTCGTCTTCTCTTTCCTAAATAACGAGTGTTGTCTTCATGTTATCCTCTGTGTCCTTCTCCCAAACTATGTAAAATGTATTTCTCATTTTCAGCCATCTTCATCAGAAGACCACGTGGCCCCCTCCTGCAAGCCAGACCAAGAGCGGTCAACCACAGCCACCAAGTCCAACCAGCGAACTGCCTAAGTAGCCTACATAAATCTCCCATGGCTTGCTTGCGCTCCAAACTGCAACTGTCCATAACACAGCTGCTGCTGTACTGGGAGATGGGAAGGACACGCCACGGGTGCTTCAGCTTCCAGGCAAACCAGGCTGAGAAACAAGCTTTCTAAGACAAGACTAATTCTTCCTAACTACCCAAGACTTTTTTCAGCAACATCCCCTATGCGTCTACCTCTGAGTTATCATACAAGGCTATTTGCTCACGGTTTTGCAGCTTTATAGGAAAAATATTCTCAACAGGCTACAAGGGCCTGGATTTCACTGGCAGCCTTTTAGAGCTTGTATCCTGGGTAGTAAGAGGAGCATGAACTTACCCAAGGGACTCAGGGGTCTCCAACAGATTCCTTCTGGTATTTCATATGAAAAACCAAAGTATATTTAGTGACTGTAATCAAAGCAGCTTAATCTGTAGCATCCTAGCTGTCTTGGGATAGGTACTTCTCTTTTTATTCTTTTTGTATAGCTTATCCCAGCTGCAATGCTTGAAATGAAAAGCACCATCTCAGCTAGTTGGAGAAAGAGTGCGGAGATAGCCAGATGTATGTTACTGGTCACAATATACTGCTGAACACCAAGCACTCCCTGGAACACAAGAGAGGACATAGTGAACATGTTTCAATAAAGGCCCACAGTGTCACTTGGAAATTAGATACACATGATGCAAGATTGGATGTGGTTAGCAATGAACGCAGTAGAGATCAGAGATGAACACAAGATCTGGAAAATAAAATGGAAACATTGCTCACAAGGTGTTTGCTTTCTGGGTTATGATTGCAGTTGCTGTGTTCATTATCTCTGAGACAAATACCCTGCCTGGGTCCATTATTTCCCTCCCTCTTATTTTGGCAGCTGGCAGCAAGATGCATTGAGAAGTTGTAGGAAAATGGGGTGCATTCTGGCTTTTACACAAATTGTTATGATTGCTTCTAATTTCCTTTGTGGGGGTTCAAAGCATGCAGATCCTTTATAGCCTAAAATAAAGGCTTAGGAAAAATCACAACTCTCACTGGTATCTACTGTACATGAAGATATCACTGCACTGTTAAAACAGTAACTCTGTGGTGGAACTTCAGAGTCACATAAATAACCAGTCTGAAATTTTGGTGAAACTTAATTTCATAGCTCGGGGTAAATTAAATCTTTTGAATGCGTGCCTCAGAATATAAATCAAAGGACTTCTTTAAAAAAACACATAATTCTTTGGACCACTCACAAGGAATGTTTCAGGAAGGAGATACTTTCAAAAAATATTGATCTTGGGATACCCTATGGTTAATAGCTTGTTCCCCAGTGCTCTCTGTTTCAATGGAATGATAGTAAATCCTGGTGTTACTTGTGTGTTTAGCCCTATGGCTTTGTTCTCATCTCGTGTGTTATATAGACAGGGCAAAGCTGCAAGAAGACAGGTAAGAAGTGCACAGAGCAAAATCCAGTCTCACCAGTTTGGTCTGCCCTGTCTCTGGAAAAACATCTCCAGTCCCCCTGGGGTTAGTATGGCAGACACCATTCTGCTCCTAGCAGTGTGTCTTCAAAAGCATTTGGCCAGAGGTTGCATCCTAGAGAGATGTCTCCAGCCACTGCTTGCCACACTTGCCAGAGAACAGTACGAATGAGACTTTGGGAAGTAGCAGGTCTTCAGCTGTACTGTATCATTACATATAACCAACAGCACTTGAGAAACCTAATAGAAAAGGGACAAGTTATGGGGAAAACAGAGCTATTTAGGCCAAACTTTAATCTTGTGGAAGTCAACGGGAGTTTTGCTACCAGCTCCGAGAATCATGGAATTTTCTCAAAATACCAGTATTGGACTCCAGCTCCCTGAGTGCTGGAAGGGTACAGCCCAATCCTGTCCCAGCAGTGATCTGAAAGAGAATATGCTTGATGCTGCTTCCATAGTCAAGTGATTTGTATTTTAATGTCCCGAGAAAGAAGATTTTGTATAGAAGTATCACAGTGGGTGAAGGCTCGGATGAGACAAGCCTGACAAACCATAAACATTGTGCAGTTGATGCTAACACATGGCAAAGGGTGGAAACAGCAAGATGATGACCCAGGGCTGCTGTATTTTGTGTATCCTGAGCTGTCTGCTAGCAAAAGAGCTGTGAAGTTATTAACCTTTTAAAAAGCCCAGACAGTTCCGTACTCTCAGCTTACTGGCAACCTCTTTGGAAAAGAAATCTTCCAGGTTCCTATCAGCCACTGGAGATCCTTGCTTGATGCAAGCATTGTGTGTTTTCCAAAGCAGTCGTATTTCTTAGCTGGTTTCCATTATTTTCTTTGAATTTATCGTGTTCCTTTTGCCTTTGCTTCAAGCACAGAAAACTTTCCGTTCTCTATTAATAGCATTGTTACTAACTGCTACCTTTTCAGAGCAATGTTGAAAGCTCAGATACGACAAGAGTTGTGCTCCTGGAGGTGATGTTGATTTCAGTGACCCAGAATAACAAACCTATGTCATGCTTTACTCCCAGGCAAGTGGAATTAGGCAGAACTCAGCAAGTCAAGGGGTGAACGTCTCCTCACAGAGCCACCAACAGGCAAAAAGGGAAATGCATAAAGGAACAAACAATACAGAAAGAGAAGTCACAGAATAGGTCATTTGAACAGAATGCATTTTATTTACACAGGGCCTGTCTAGCACTCTTGCAAAAAGCTGAATTCTATTGTAATTTGCAGTATTATAGCTTGCCTGTAAGCTTGCAGAGATGTGCTGCTGTTGCAACATGCTGTATCTGTCTAAGAGAGTCCCAGTACAACCGAACGGAAATGAGGAGGAGGAGTATTTCTGATAAAAATGAGTCCTGCGTGGTATCAGATCTTTCCAAGTGGATAAGATGGAAAATGGCAGGTATTTTATGAGCCACCAGTGAAAATGCACTGTCCCTGTAAGTGGACATAATAGACCATGTTCAACAAGTTGCATGTGTATAAACTCATAAAGACGCATTTGAAGAGCATCAGCGTGGCCAGCTGTTGACCTGGAACCTTTAGGGGTTAAATATCACTGATGTGATGGTTTTATTTTGTATTTTTCTTATGCAAAGCAGAAATTCAGTTCATAACTGTTGGTGGGTCAGAGGCTGGGAGACCTCTTTCCCTAATGAAATAAAACAAAACAATGTATGACTACCTAACTATTTTAACAGCTGCAGAATAAGGGAAGGTTGGGCAGGTAGCCACCTAGGCATTATCTTGAAAGGTGAATGTAGCAGGGAGCCATTAGCACACTGTTTATCTGAAGTCTGATGGGTAAGGTAACTGAACCTGCTGTAAATGTGCTGCACTAGAGCTCATTAGATCTCCAGTTTCATCTCTGCCAGTGATCTCTGCCGTCTCACTGTGTGACCTTGGGCAGCATGTTTCATGTCAGTTTTGCACCAGAAAAAATGGGACTGACAGTATCAGCTTCCCTGAGTGGCATGGGGAAGGCAAAACCCTAGGGACCCACAGGATATGGGGCACAACCTTCTGGCACAAAAAGATCTGGCAAATGGTGCGGCACGATGTACTGCTGATCTGCGTTTTCCGTGAAAAAAGCCTCAATATTTTAACTTTTGCTGGTTCTCAAAACAACAGACCCAACTTTTGCTTAGCTTTCATGAAACAGAGTTAGGTTAAGTGCTAAAAGGTTTCTCTACAGAGATGTAAAGGTAGCAGAGGTGAAAACTAGCCCTGAACACTGCTGTGGAGTAGACTGGCACGTCTGTTCCCAGTGCTGGAGGCTGCAGAGGCTCCTCTTTCTCCCGGCTCCACTCAGTGACACGGGCTGGATGGAAGCCCAGTTCTAGAGACTGGAAATACACTTCCATGCCACTTTAAATATGGCTCGAAAAACCGGGTGAACTCTGCTGCTGAATTTTTAAAGAGACTCTTTAATGTTTAAACAATGGTGATTTTCTAAGAGTTGTTGAACACATGTGAAAGGGCTGGAAAGCACCTTGGTGTGACAATGCAGAAAGGGCTGGGCTGGCTGCGTGATGCCGCCTTTCCGCTACACCATGGTCTTTCTCCTGCACAGGGCTGAGTCTACCCCAGCACCTCCAAGGCAGGCCACAGGATTTTCTGGCCTCACTGACTACAGCTTTGCCACAAACATCCTTTGCAGCTTCTTTAGAGGTCAGCCGCTTTCATAATAAGCTAAATAGGAGTAACAATACCACGATCAATCCCTACAAGTTTTTTTTCTGCATGTGATGCACCAGCTCACTTGAATTCCTGTTGAGTTTTTCAAACTTAGGCCCACAGGTGAGGCATGAAAGTTGAGAGGAAGAGAGAGTTTGCAGTGAAAAGCCGCTAGTAATGAGGGAAGCGGAGGTTGAATGGTATCTCCAGAGCAGATGTCCTTCCTGGCAGGCATTCTACTTTCTTACTGCAGAGACTGGCAGCAGTTCCCGGGCTGGACAGCTATAGGGTGAGAGCTTCTCTCTGAGCAGCTCCCACAAGAAATACTGAGGGCTGAATGCCAGCCCTTGAGGCAAGTACCCAGGCCTTGTAGGTGGAAGGATAGCAAGAGACTTCACAGCCCTTGGGAATGCCAGGGGAGAGCTGGATCTGTGTCAGGGGAAAAGGTAGCCTACCGACACTGGAAAATGCCAAGGTGACCTTTTGGCAGCAGGAGGAAATATACATTGGAAAACGGGAATTATAGTCAGGGCTGCTCAGGAGAGGAAAGGATGGGATGTCACTCACCAAAATCTCAAGCAGCTTTTGTGACAAGAACAAGAGGAAAACTACAGCAATTAGGTCACAAAGTAGTAATGAGCTGGTGTAAGTTTTGTAGCAAGAGTGGAAATAGTATTTTATTTTTTCTTCTGTTTTCTCCGAGGAAATTTAATGGTGATTGAGGAGTGGGCGAGAAAGACCATTTCTCTGAAAAAAAAGTTTGCATTCTGAATGGGAAAAGACAGCATTTATTAATACAGTGAATGTAGATGTTACAGGCCTTGGATAACTTTGTGGCTTTTGATGCCTGGCTGTTCTGCGAAGGCCTCTAGGAAAAGCTGCCTGCTTTGACTCCACAGGCTGCAGCCTTGAGCGCTTTGACGTTTGACTGCTCTGTGGTTTTGTTGTTTACAAAGCAGTGTCAGGCTGATTTCCTTGGTCTGAGATAGCAGAACATTCCAGGAAATATTGCTGATCAGAAACAGGACCGCAGCTTCCTGAAATGCCTGCCCAGATAAGGGGACGCTCTACAGCTAAAAGTGATACAGAGACAGGAAAAGAAAAAGTATCAGTAAACGTGAGTGCAATGTTTTTCAATAACATCACGCAAAATGGCAGCTGGTCCCTAGGGACATCTTGAAAGGAGGCTTTGAAGGTGCAAAACATTCCCAGGCTGGTGTCCCGCATCCCTCTCCTCCACCACTTCTTGGTGCCACATGGTCCTCCTGCCCCAGGACCATGCGCCTGCTTGGCAGCTCTCTCTGCTACCCTGAAGCAACTGCAGCGTGGCCATCTTTTCCTCCAGTAGAGCCATGTCCTCAAGGACCCTCGCCAGACAGTGACAACTATCTGCTATGGCTTCCTTCCCCAGCACATGGCTTGACAAACAGGGTCCACTCTCACCATGCTCTCCGAAGCACAGGGCAAGTGCAATCTCCCCAAGGTTCACTGTGCTGGTTTTGGCTGGGGTAGAGTTAATTTTCTTCGTAGTAGCTAGTATGGGGCTCTGTTTTGGATTTGTGCTGGAAACAGTGTTGATAACACAGGGATGTTTTCATTATTGCTGAGCAGGGCTCACACAGATTCAAGACCTTTTCTGCTTGTCACCCCATCCCACCAGCGAGTAGGCTGGGGGGGCACGAGAAGTTGGGAGGAGACACAGCCGGGACAGCTGACCCCAACTGACCTAAGGGATATTCCAGACCATCTGACATCATGCTCAGCATATAAAGCTGGGGGAAGAAGAAGGAAGGGGGGTATGTTCGGAGTGGTGGCATTTGTCTTCCCGAGTAACCGTGACGGATGATAGAGCCCAGCTGTCCTGGAGACGGCTGAACACCTGCCTGCCGATGGGCAGTGGTGAATGAATTCCTTGTTTTGCTTTGCTTGTGTGCGTGGCTTTTGCTCTATCTATTAAACTGTCTTTATCTCAGCCCATGAGTTTTCTCACTTTTACCCTACTGATTCTCTCCCCCATCCCACTGTGAAGGATGTGAGTGAGCGGCTGCGTGGTGCTTGGTTGCCAGCTGGGGTTAAACCACAACATTCACGAAACAACGCACAGATTTGCAAAGACAATGGGAGAAAAAAAGGCTGAGAGGTGAGAATGTACTCCGGTGTCCTCCTCAACACCGCCTAGCTGGATGATCACCTTTTACCTTGTTGGGAGAACTCAGTTCTGGGAACATCTGCTCAAAGTGTGAGTTTGTAGCTGTATAGTAAGTCACGTAAAAGATCGAACCACCATACAATGCAATGATGAAGAGTTTAAGGACTGAGGTGAGTAGGCATCTCAGCAGAGCAGCTGGTGAAGGCCTGACCCACCCCGTGACGAGGAGGGTTGGGTCTCGTCTGGGAGCTGTGGCTCTGCCTCTGCCAGCCCAGACCCTGAGTGGGTTCCTCCTCCTCAAGGGCAGGTGCCAGTCTCCGATGCTCAGCCCGCAGGCCGGGATAAGCTCATTGCCACGCACCCCCCCTCTTTTAAGCCAGATGACAGTCTTAAGTTAAAGCCTTCTACAGATTATGAGTTACCGCCGTTCGGCCTGCTGGGCCTGGCCGGCGGCAGCGGCCTAACAGACAGGGAGCGGGAAACCCTGTGGTAAAACCTGTGGTAAAATCCCCTCGGCGGCCTCGCCGCGCTCCGCCAGGCGCTCGCTCCCGCCCAGGCCCCGCCGCGGGGACCCGGCCCGCTTTTGCCGAGGACACCCAGGACACCCCACCCGCCCCTCAGCCCCGGCGCGGCGACATGGCGGCGGGCGCCGCACGTGCACGTGGGCGG
>JAVJGG010000061.1:2088476-2106400 GCA_035590195.1 Aviceda cuculoides | reverse complement strand
TCTGGGTTCGGGTTCGCCGCGATCGGTATGGGCCCGGCCGGGCTCCGCCGTGCCCGCGGTGAGGAGACTGTGCGGCGGGCAGGGCAGGAGGGAGGCGGCCGCGATGGGCCCCCTTCTGCGGGAGTCCCCCTTTCGCCGGGGTCCCTCGGGGCGGCCATGGGGGGGGTGGGGGGGTGCTGACGGGCGGCCGCCGTCCATCGCTGTGTGCCCGGGCCCTTCGTACGGCGGTGGAGCCGGGGTGGGGGCGAGAGGACCGGTGGGTGGGTGTGGGGGGGGTGCCGGGAGCCGTTATCCGTGCAGCTAAGGAAAGCTGAGAAGGAAATTTTAGTCATAATCCTGTGGGGATTAGGGAGGGAGTGGGTGAGAACCTGAGTGGTGGTGAGCGGCAGGCTCGAGCTGGCAGGCTGGCTGAGCATCGCTTCAGGTTTACTTTAAAAAAAACCCAAACCCACAGTTTTAAAGTTTTCTGGTTTCTGTCCTACTCAGAGGAAGTTGGATAAATGTTGGATCTCCTCTTGCCGAAGGCTGGCGGTGGTTTGCTCCAGAGTGGGCTCACCAGCAGCATGGAGGGAGCAGCGAGTAGGACCCCAGCTCCTTTTGTGTGAGAGCATCAGCCTTACTGCTGGCGTCGCTCCTAAGAGCTTGGCTTTCTGTCTGCTGAGCTCTCTCTGGGTGTTAAAGTTTGAAAAAAAAAACCAAACAAAAAACAAACCCAAAACAAACAAAAAAACGCAACAAACCACCCAAAAAACCTGCACTGAAGTATTTGTAAACTCAAAGGCTGAGCCTAGTAAGTTGCTACTATATGTATTGATGTATTTGGGTCAGCTTCTATATAAAACCCCACTGGCTTTAGGGCAGGGTTAAACCAAGCATGTGCTGTTCTCTGGGTCACTTGGCTTAACTCCTCCAAGTAGTAAAATCAGCTTGTGGACAGTGAGAAGGGAGTTGTGCTGATGGCACTGCTTGTCTGATTGGGCTAATGAGTGAGCCTCTGTACAGCATACCTGTGTTCAGAGAAAATATGACTGCTAACTTTACTTGGGGCAAGCTGAAATGGTTTTGTGCTGGTGCTTTGTTTCACTGTCAAGTGACCTGCTGACTGGACCTACTCTTCTTTTACATGTTAAGCTGAAGCATGTCTCTATTCTTAAATTGAACTTGAGTATTTAACAATTGACTATAGTGTTGATGGATAAAATGGCATAGTATGACTTCCTATGGAGTAGCAAGGTAAGAAATGAGGGGCTTTCCTTCAAGGAAGCTTATCTACTGCTGCAGGTTGGCAAACACCAGGGATTTAGTATGCAGCTGTGTGTAAAAGGTCAGCCATGGTTCTTTGGTGAGAAAATTAACTTATGAGATGAAGGTGTGGAAGTGTGAGACATGGAACTTATTTTGATACATATATGGAAGAAACTGCTAGCTTTACAAGGTTTTGAGAGCAGAATGCTGTATGCTGTTGCTTTTTCTTCTCCCCCTCTCAGCCAAAGAGACTGTTCCTTATTGTGTTGTAAAGAATGTGTGAGTATTGTTGTTTGAATGTTTGTGTTGCTTGTCTTCGATTATAATCCACAGCAGGACTCCAGGCATCTCTGCAAGGTGTACAGAGCGGTGGCCAGGCTCCACAGCAGTGTGCTGGCTTGCAGCCCTCTGTGCTGCTTCACCCCTGCACCATAGGTGTTTCTCAGGGGGTAAGATGAAGTCCTGCCCGAGAAGATGTCTGTTTCTAAAAGATAGTAAAGGCTTATGTTGGTGCTGTTCCACTTTGAGGCTTCCTTCTATCAAGCTACAAAAGGCTTGTTCCTGAGTTCTTATGTGAAAGAGCTCTAATAAATATCCTACAGCTTGGTACCATATTATATGTGTAAAGCATCAGCTACTGTGTCAGCATCTACCTAAGTGAAAGGCATTTCAGGCAGAGAAAATGTCACATGCCTTTCTCTCTACCTTACTCTGGAAGCGGGGAGGAAAGACTACAGCTCTACAGTGTCCCCCCTTTTTCTAACTGGAAATATCAACTTAGCTGGGTGCCACAGCTGGCTTTCACATGTTGTAATAGTATTTGAGGAAGTCTGGAATTCTGCTATTTTCAGCAGTTCTTTGCCAAAAACAAAGCAAAAAAATCCTGCTCAGTAGTTCTCTTCCAGCTGAAAAGAAGCCACCACAGGTGGGAGAGGTTAATAAAGTCACTTGCTGCTGAGTTTCGCCATCCAACAGGCAGCTCTAATGTGGAAAGAGCTGAATGAGTTCATACTAGCCTGGATGAGAAGCACAGGTTGGAGACTTTGATTCAGGGCTTTATGTATATTTAATATATAAACTCAATTTCTGATTTCCAACCATCTGGCTGTATTCTGTCAAATAAGCCTCTCCTACAAATAGTAGAACAGAAGTTAAGTATATGGAAAATTCTCCAGGTACATACTGCATGATTCTAAATAATGTGGAAACACGTAGTTAATATCACTGCCTCTCTTCCCTTTGCTGTGTGTGTAGTGATATGTATTCCTCATGGGAGTCCTCACAGTCTCCAAGCTTGGCTAATATGTAGCGGTAGCTTTGCATGTTGCGTACACACCACTTCTTGTTAAGAATTTGCCAGTTCTCTGAAATGCTACTGAAGTTACAGCGGGGAAATGCATGTACCGTCAGGGGTTTATATCCTTCCATTTTATGTCCCCTTCCATGCCCCCCTTCCCCTGGTACAGTGCCAGCTGGTGTATCTCAAGCTTATAATTAACTCTCTGCCTTCTAGGGTTTGGTTCATCTGTGAATTGCTGTATGGGTTGTAGCAAAAGGGGGTACGTGGGCCAGCTGGACTCTGCAGGGAGCTGCAGGCTGTTGAGTCTCTGTGCTGTTGGCACTGCTGTCAGTGTATCATGGGATACTTTGTGAAATGTGGTAGCTGCCACTGTTTTCTGTGTTCAGGTGTGCTATTGAAACACTTTTAGTATCTAATTGGGATGGCTAAAGTGGTTATTAGCTAGATATGCTGCTTCAATGCATTGACAGCTCCAGCCTCTCTGAATTTTTACAAACTGCACTGGGCTTGGCCAGCTGAAATCATGCTCTTCCCTGGTGTTACCCAGCGAATGGCTACAGGTCTGCCTCTAGCTGTGGACTGGGTTTCTAAGTGATCATGCTGCAGTTGAGTGAGTCACTGCTCTTCAGCTGAGCTGTGTTTCCTAATATGTGCTTTTACCCAGATGCAAATACAAAGTAGAGCAGGTAGCCTGGGCTGCTGTAGAGGCTGGAGTGGTATGAGGGATGCTTAAGAAGCAGACATATTCTGTAGTTGTGTAGTTTCTTTCTGGTTTTCTTCACAAGGTGGTTGAACATGTTTGTTTATAATTTGAGTGGAATACATGAGATGACTTTAAAAACATGTCTGTCTTTTGGTTCTAAAGCCCTATGAGGATGCATGTCTTTAGCTAATATGGCCCAGCTGCCCAGTGGTAACACCTGAAAAACTTACATCATTATCAGTACTGATCATCCATCTGTATCTTTGTGCACTGAGTAGCTACCTTTCACTGCCTTTTCTGATTTTATTTTTTTTTTTTCCCCAGGAGTCATAGCTGGAGTCCCTCTTGCTTTGAGAAGCAGAATGACTGTCTCGCAGCTCTGTTTTAAGGAGAGGGCGTAGAAGGTCTGCCACTGCACTTTCCTCAAGGTATGAAAGGTTTCTAGGGCAGGTGTGAATTATCAGCTGTCTTTCTTCCCAGCTTCCCATGGATATAATAGTCACTGTCTCTTTTTCTCAAACTTCCCTCAGCTAGAGAAATAGGGTGTAATAAACCTGTGGCAGTCAGGTGCTGCAGCTGCCAGGGAGCAACAGATCTGTCCAAGAAGCCTGGTTAAGGCTGTTGAACTACAGCTTGTGCCATCCTGTTGTTCTGTTGCTGGTGACTTTGTTTCTGGGCTGTGGGTGATGCTGGACTGACTGGTCTGTCCTGAGACTTCCTCCTGTGGAGGTCCCTGACCCCCTCCTACAGAGGTGCAGGAATTCCTGGTTTAGCAGGCGAGGTCAGAACAGGGAGCATGTTCACAGCTAAATACGTTTGATGAGGCTTCTTTTGCTATATTTGCGCTTACTTGGAAGGTTCCTGCACAGCCTAGGTATTGCGCTTGCATAATCATATTACAGCGTTGCGTTACAAGGTGCCCCATGCCTCTTGGCTCGGGTATCTGATATGTGATAGCAGCCCAGGCTTCCTGGGTGTTTGCTTGTCCCTGCTCCGCTCACTTCAGTTTGAGTTGGATGCTCTGCTGATGCATTCTCTCTGCATTTACTGGTTCTGTGTGGACTTGCTTTTAGTACCGGTAAGACTCCTAGAGATCCAGCAAATCCTGAACATTGCTCCTTGGGTAATGTGATCTTATGCAGAGTAACTGTCTGAATGCGAGACCCTTCTTCTACAAACATTCCCTGTTCTCAGGTACTCAAACTTTTAAAGTATCTTTCCCCTCTCCCTTGCTTAGATTTTATTGTGTAATGGCATTTTGCAGCAGTTTTTCTGCAGGAGAATCTATTGCTGTTTGCCTTTAAATTCATGTTTTGCCTCCATTTTTTGGCTTAAAATGTAAGGTATAAGTTGTCTTAATGCTCTGGCTGTTGAGTTCAGCGCTACACTGCGTCATGTTCCCGAGGGCTGTGTTTGCTTAGCCATGGAATTTGAGTGGGGTGGAATCAGCACAGTATCTCAAACCAGCCGTCCACTCTTTTGTGTTTCTAATGTTCATAGATGGTATTAATAGGAGTGATATAAAGGAACCTAAAGGAATTGCAGAAAGCAGCCTAATAACCTTTTTTAATGGTTTATGTACTTCCTTGAGATGTTGGTTATTTATGCACATTTGAGGGTTAAAACCCCAGCAGGAGAGTCTGAGGGAGGAATCCTGACGAGAACAGTGAGAGGTGGCTAGGAGAAATGAAATGCTGAGAACTGAATTGTTTCCATTGCATGCAGTTATTTCCTCAGTTCAGCTGGAAGCAGTGGGCATCCAGTCAGTGGGATGTGATTGCTAGCTTAGCATCAGGCATGTTCTTTGAGCATGCTGTTTCCTTTTCCTTTCTTTTAGTGGGTTAGAACAACTGAATGCTACTTTGTGCACAAAAGCTTTTAAAACACCAAGGTTTGGGAAGCTGTGGAAGCTTTCAGCAAGGGGGATTTTGTGTAATGATTACAAATGTAATGCAGAAAAGGGGGCTAGGAGGAAGCATTGCCATTTAAGCTTTGCAAGGCTCCTAAGACAGGCTCCTTCCCCAGAGTACAATTGATTCTGGCTTTACATCTCTGTTTTGTGCTTTAATTATCGTGAGTTTTGTTGGACCTCTAAGTTGAATTTACTGCAGTAGTGTTGGGAAGCAGCAAAGGATGCTACTGTGCGCTGGACTAGGACTGCAGAGACCTGTCTTGTTCTGTCTCTGCCACTGACTTGCTAAGCTATGCTGGGCAAGATAATCTATTGTGTCTCCTCCTCTCTATTTGTGAGAAAGAGCTAAGGCTTCTAGTTAGGTCTATCTGTGAAAATTGCTAGAATGTATTGTGGTGTTTGGTGTAAGGGAACTAAAATTTCCCAATTTCTTTCTATTACAGGTGTGTAGTAAAAATGGTGCAGAAATACCAGTCCCCAGTTCGAGTCTACAAATATCCTTTTGAGCTCGTCATGGCAGTGAGTAATACTCAGCATTTTTACTTCTCCAGCTGCTAAGGGCTGCAACCTCAGGTCAGTGGGAGGTGCGGGACTGCAGTGTTGGCTAGCAAGTCTTTGTGGCAACCTTATGGGTATGTTGCAGGAACAGAGGTTTACCTCTCACTATCTTTTTGTCCTTTCTTCAGTTTTCCATGAAAAATAGGAATCGACATCTCAGTGTTTTAAGAGAGGCAGTTTAGCCATTAGGAGGGAAAAAAAACAACAAAACCCAACCTTCTGTAATTACTCTTTCACAAGGAAGGAAAAAATTTTGACATTCAGGTAGGCAGGGCCGATTTGTGGCCAAATACTCTCTTTGCCTTATCACCAAATGCCATTCAGTTTAGAATCTCTCTAGATATGATCCCAATCAGTATTATAGGATGTATATATCTAGAACTTTATTCTAAATCATACTGAGCTTTTTGTTTTGGTTAAAAGCTAGAAATCTTTGGAAAAACTCTTCCATATTGTTCTTCCTTGTTCATTCCCTGACTGAAATGTTGGATCATCTCTCTCCAAATTTTGGGATTTCCACAAGGGGCTTGAGGGCTGTAATTTAAGTTCTTTTGCTGGTGATGCAGAAAGCTGATGTGACCATGGCAGCTTCCTTAGGTAGAGTTTAAAGACATTTATGATATTCTGGACTTTGTCACAGCTCTTCAAGGTGTGAGTCAAATATCTTTCTGAAGGGTTTGCTGTTTGCATTTCAAGGACAGCACTGAGCATTTGGGCATTTATCTGAAATACTTGCTTATAGACTTTTGCAAGGCTTTGTTTCATAATCTGTTGGGCATTTCAGTCTGCTGTAGGGATCCCCAAGACTTAGTATTTGCCAATTTGTCTGCTGCTTTCTCCATTGTCTCTCTTCCCTGCTGAACATGGACACCAGTTTTCTTCAGTCTATTAGAGATCAAGAATGAAGATGGAAAGCTATAGCTATTGCAGGTAGCCGACATCATTCCCATGAATGGAAGGGAGAGCCTGGCCTAATACATTGTGTTCCTCTTGACAATGTTGCCTCTTCTAGATTCCTGGGAAATAAGTGCCAAAGAGGGGGTTTTTTGTATCCAAAATGGCCTCCAGTCTTCTATTTCAGTAGTTAAAACTAGGGGAGAGATTCTTTGGTTGGTTCTAAGTGTGAGTAATGGACCCCAAATGTAGCAGCAGTTCCTCAGCTGAGAGTGGTTGCCGTTCACTTCGATGCTTGCTGATCATCAAAATGAACACTTTTTTTCACAGTTGTGCTCTCTCCCAAATTCCCCCCCCCCCCCTTCAGTCTTATCCAGATTTCCCATGTCTGTTAATAGCTAAGCCAGTAACATGCTGTAGAAGTGCCCCAACTGGTCTGGGGCTGATGTCTGTGGTCGTGAAACTTTTCTGGCAATGTTCTTTTGCCCTCTTAGTGCATCCTGTATTAGAATAAGACACCAGTACTTGTTGCGAAGGTACTGGTAGTCTTTGCTCTATGCATACTTCTCCACGTTCCTGTTGTCTATATTAGCAGGATAAACCTATCACCAAATGCCCATCAATAGATTGGCTGCTAATATAGGAGGGCTGCCTCTAGACAAATCCTTTGTAAGCTTGTTAGCAGAATGCCTAAAGGCCAGGGTTTGATGGGTTTATTTTTCAAGTGGTTTAGTTTCATTTGCTTTCAGTTTTTCAACATAACAGGACTTAAAATTCCCTGGGATTTCAGGGCTGGGATTGTAAATGTCATCCTTTAGTTGTTCAGCAAACTCAAATTCTCATTATCTTAGCAAAGTTATGAGTCCTCTTTCTTATGAAGATCAAGTTACTTGTCCAGGGTTACCCAAAGGACTGTGTGGTGGAATAGGGAGCCGAATATAGACCCATTAGTCCCATTCTAATGCCCTGTGAAAATCATATGTTCACAGCAGGATCTCTTTTATTATGAATACTGTCATTATAAAGTAGTGTTTCAATCTAGTGGCAGTCCATGCAGGCTGAGTTGGATGCAGGCTTTGTTATTGCATTTGATACGTTCAGATGGAGTCTTCCATTTGTGTGGAGGCAGTGCAGATTTCACAGAGCTGTCAGGTGCTAGCTATCAGTTTTGCTGGAAGTTTTGCAGAGAGAGTGGGCGTACAGCGAAGCTGTTTTGCTCCTCAGCACGTGGTGTTGGTGTTAATCTGCTTCAACGTAAATCTGACAGCAGCTTCCTCAGCACTGGGAACCTGATATTCAGCTGCTTTCAACTTTTCCTCTCAAATGCTTTGTGTGAACCTTTGGAGTGTCAAGGTCTCCTGCTGTGGTTAACAGTAGGAAAGCAGAGGTCATATGGGTAACTTCAAGACATCTCCTTATTTTACGGGTCTCTATGCACCCTTCAGCTTGATACACTTGTGCTTGATTCCTCATCTGTATAATGGGGAGGGTCGCACCTCCTGTGGTCTGTTCAGGCTATGTCACGAGGTAAGCAGTGTATGTCAGGAAAAGTATTTTTCCCGCAGAACTTCAGATGTTTGGACCCCACTATAGAAAACAGTGCATGTGCTTCATTCAGATATGAGGATCTGAGAAATAGGGTTGTCATAGCCAAATGAGGCAAACGATTCATTGCTTCCTGGCCTTGTTCAAACATACAGTGTTTCCCATGCCTTTTGTTGAGCCCTGCCATCAGGAACACCATTTGTCTTCCTTGAACTTGTACAGAGTGCCTGTGTGTGCGCAGCTCATCCTCGAGATGGCACAGGGCTGTGCTTGACAGATGAGCTGGTGCTTTTACTGTCAATACCTTTGTTATTGTGTGTCTCTGGATAATTGTTTATGGATTTACACTCTGCTGCTTACTATAATTCTGCAGCTTGAGTTTTGGCATTTGCAGGCAGTAGATTTGGTGTATCTTCCTAGTCCTTGGAAGGAGGACCACATTCCCCTTCTTGCTCTCTTTGCCAGTCCTGTGCATCTGAGGAATTAAAAAGGAATCAGCTTACCAAGTCTTTTTTTGGTCATTCAGGAGTTCTGAATTTTTTCTTTTTCGTGTTGGAAGAGTCCTCCCTTCTAAAAAGATTTAAACAAAGGACAATCTTTCCACACCTATCCAAATTCACAGTAGTTGTTTTCACCTGCTTTGTTCCTAATCTGCACTCGCATTAAAGGATCGAAAATGTTATGCTCTTCAAATTATAAGCAGTGCCTGACACCTTTATCCCTTATACCCCAAAAGAACCTTGACATTTGTTATACTTTGTTATCTTGTTATGTTTTTCCTTTCCATTTTATCTCTCTTTTTTTTTCTTTTTTCTTTTTTTTTTTTTTTTTGTGTGTGTGTGTCTCCTTTTAAATGGAGCTATTTCCCTCAAATGGGTTGTCCATGCCTCTCTGGGCCTGATCTTGTCTTTTCAATTAGATCAGCAGATTTGAGATTGTATGTCTCCTGATTTTTATTTTACAGCCAAGAAAATCCCCAAGTATAAACATGCTTTTTGTTTTCCTTGTGTAGTAGTTGTAGTTTTAAAGCTAAAAGTTTGTTTTGTTTTGTTTTTAATAAGATGTTATAATGAGGGAAAAATCCAGAAGAAGGGGTAATTCTGCCACATAGCTCATGAGTGATAACTTACTCCGATGTAAATTGTTGTGAGCCTTCTCTGATGTATGGAGATGAGAATTTGATTTGGGTGAGTAAGTCTAAAATGCATAGTTGTACAGGAAACAGAGCTAAGAGAGAGACTGCATATTTAATATTATTTGTTGCCAATTAATTGTTAGGTTAGATAAGGTAGTTCCAGGTGGAGAATTTTAGCTTTGAAAGCAGTAGGGAGTTTTGTTCCCATTAATTTTTGTAGTGCACTCAGCCGTTCACACTTCCAATTGACATCTGCCATTTTCACACACTTTATAGTATACACTGAGTTTGCTTAGGATGGTTCCTAAAGCTACAGATCTGAAATAACCCCCCAGAGACTCTTACATGGTCTTCTGTACTTGATGTATAGTTTGAGTTGCTGCAATAGTGGTGTAAATGAGAAACTTCATGACAGCGCTTCTGTCAATTGTTTGGTCCTCTTGCCACATTTACAATGCATTTCATGTTCAGCTGTTACTGCTACTAATAGCAATTTATGGTTTCTGCTGCAAGCAAGGGGTCTTTCTGCACAGCCTGGTGCCAAGGGAACGGTAAAGGATGCAGATCCTGAAAAGGAGAATGTTCTGCTTGCAGGTTTTACACCTTGAACCAAATCAAACCTTTATCACTTTACTATCTGAGATTCTGTCTTTTCTATGAAACGAAAGCTCTGCAAAACACAACACTAGTAGGTTAAAGGATGAGTTTAGTTAAAAGCTAAAGCGTTATATGTATATATGAATATATATATATATATGTAACTTGACATTTAAGCTTACTGCATACAGGATATCAGCTTTATGTTTGTAGCCTTTGAGAGTTTTACTACTGTTCTCTAAAAATATGTCATGGTCTTGAAAAGACAGAATATGTCATTGTTTTGAAAAGACAGAACATAGATCAGGCATTTGGAAGTTTGCAGTAGCATTGGCTCTCATTGTGTGTACCAGTTGTACTCCATGCTTAAGACGAAACTGTTCTTGAGCCCCACATGTGCACGATGTGAGTCAGTGCTGCCTTCTGCTTGACCTCATTTTTTGGTGCTGCCCATGGCATGTGTTGACACATATATGAGCAGCAGAGAGCCAAATGTCTTGAAAATGCACACATGGACAGCAGCGGTATATGTTTCTCACTGCACTAGTTGAATGGTAATCTTCAGTCTAGCGTGCTTCTACGTGCAGCGTTAGTTTGGGATGGAGGGGGGTGGTTGTTCTTTGGGTTCATGTGTGTGTACAGCCATTTCTTATCTTGAGCATCACTCAAACTCTCTAATGGATCTATTAGGTGGAAGCTCATGATTCCCCTGCCTGTGTCTGTAAGTTAAAGCTTCGTCATCTGAGGTCCCGGCCTGCCACTTATACTTCCAAGCAGCTCTGTGACTCTCTCTTCTAGTTTTAGCAGCAATTCAGTGTTCTTTGCATTTAGTTGATCTGCAGTTCTTTATTTTTCAGGTAAGATAAAGTAGGACATTAATGGTGTATACTTCTGTTTCTTCTCAGTATGGTTGGAGTGTTGGGGGGGCTAACAAGCTGGGAGGCAAATTTAGTTCAGGCTACAAATGCTGCAGGTTTTAGAGTCACAAATTACTTCATATGGATTAAGCAGCAGAAAGTATTCCTTCTCCATCGTCTTTACTCATGCTGTAAAACAGGGTTGTAGCCCATCAAAAGCAAACATCTGTGGTCCCTGTGTGAGATTGCTTCAGCAGGGTCAGGCATGTGAGAGAGTCTTGATGACAGTCACTGGATTTGGCAGAGGTCCTCATTCTTGTCCCTGAATAATGCAGCAGCAGATCAGCCTTGACTACACTGACTATTTGCACACTCGCAAAGCTACTTTGCAGCCACTGAAGTTTTTGCTCATTTACAGCAGTTGAGGATCTGGGCCACAGTTACATACAAGGGCCAGACATACATACATACATCTAGTATGACTAAAATCAAAATGCATCACTTCACAATTGTCCCAACATTCTTTTGTGCCAATGGTGTTGGGAGGCTTCTATGTGCGGTCTAATTGAAAGCAGCTCTTTGCTATTTTAGCTGTCGGGTTTAGCTGCAAGAGGAGAAACTGTCAATACTGAAGTTCAGGTTCCAACAGTTAGAATTGTTTCCATGCACTTTTTCAAAATTATTTTTATTTGTGCCTTTTCAGTATCAACATGCATTGTGTTAAAGATGTTAGATCTTTAAGTAGCTTTATTTAAAGACTTCTTCCTGTTGCATTTAGCGCATTGAGTGTATAAAGAGGCTGCTTGAATCCTGATACATCGTGCACGCTCTCCTCTCTAATGCTGTGGTGTCTTAAAGGTTTCAATATTTCACTGACTGATGCGGTGATGCTTTTGCAACAGAACTTCTGAGCCCTCTTTTGCTAGGTAGGCACCACAGTGTGACCCAAACAGCTTGCAGTACACATTGGTAACAGATAAAATGGGGGGGGGGGTCAGAGATAAAATGGTGTGTGAAAGCAGTATAATGTACAAGCAGACTAATGTCTAGCAAGGATCATGTTAGTTCTGTGGGTTTGTTTAGAATGACAAGTTCAATGTGTGTGTTCACAGCCCATCCCGGTCTCAGAAAGGCTGCTGCTGTCTTGCTACATAAGATGTCCAGACTGGCTGTCTAGGTCAACTACAGCGCAATATCTTGCAGTGCCTACAGCACAGATGCACCACAGAATACAGTTTTGGCCGTTCCTATATACTTAATTGTAATTACAGACTGGGATATTCCCATCTGGAGCTCCAAGTTGTTGTCATTTTTCTAGTGTCATCACAGGCCGGTGATGTAGAAAGAAAAGTAGAATCGTAACTTCTGGCACCAGAAGAGCACTTGCTGCAGGGAGGGTGGAGTGGTTTCTGGCAGCTGGAATCCCTCTGAAGCAGCAGTGATGGTGCAGCTGATCAGAGGGCTGTGCAGAGTAGTCAGAGAGAGTGGAGTAGAGCTCTAAGTGCAGCATCTGCAGGAGTGCCAGAGAAGAGGTTGCTGCAGCAGCCTGCTACCCCCTGTGTCCTTGGATAGCTGCAGATGACATGGGGTAGAGCTTTGCAGCTTGTAGCCTGTATGCTCAGTGCTCAAAAGCTCCTTTGGAGCTACTGTGACATAGATAGTGACACAGTTTTCAGATACTGTCTGAAATGGTATTTCTGGTTGGCAGTACCCTAGAAACTGAGAGAGAATCAATGTGCAAGGGGGGAAATGCTTTAAAATAGTTATTCTTTGGTGTTCAATCCATGTCATGTGTGACATGAAATGTCCCAGTAGTAATCTGAGCAGTAGTTAGGAAATGGATACCCCCCTACAAAACAGAATCTACTTTCTCTGGCAGGATTGTTAGGTCTATAGAACTAGCCTCTTTAGTGCAGACAAATTGTCTTTGGATGTGGATGATCTGTCTGCAGCCATGGTCTCTGCCAGGTATTTTAAAGAAGGCAGCTTCCCTTGTCTCTTCTTTTTGCCATGTTTTGAAGGTAAATTTGTTGTGACTGTCAGAAGCTACTGGGTTAACAATTTATGCACTTACAGAGGATCTAGTGTTGACTCAAGACGTGATGCTTCAGTGTGACTTGATGGTTTGAAACCACGCTGTCAAGATACTCTATAAATATCTCATCATCTCACTGCTGAAAAGCATTTGGCAACAAAAGTCTGAAAGTAATGATCTCTGTGTCAGTTGGGATGATTCTTCACAGCTGTATTCATGTGTTCAGCACCTGTGCCCTGCCACCACCACCTCCTTGTATTAAGCAGGTTGAGAGTGAGCAATAGTCAGGCTGACCGAAGAGCTGACATTTCTCTTCAGATTATGGTATGGGACATTTCCCCTCAAGCAAGTAGAAAATGTTTGGTGAGTGCTGTTTACCACAACTGCTGGAAGCCGGTGGAAGAACTGCTTATTCAGAGCTCTGGAGAACTGCTGGCAACATCTGCACTTCTGGACACCTTAGTGTGTCTTGTGGGGATCATGCAAGTCTGATAGCTTTGTATTGCCACTGCTAAGACTCCATTTGCTGGGCAAAAATGGTTTAAGAGCAAGTGGTGCTGGCACCATGTGTGGATTGGAGAGAAGATTTTCAGTAATTCAAGGAGTCTGTACAGGATAGTCTGTATTTTCTTTAATCACCTTCTCCAGCAGCAACATGGAGGCTTATTTCCTTGAAGGATGTCATGTCTCAAGCTTAATCTGATCAGTGTAGTCTACTGCTGCAATGGATGAGTTCTGAAGTAAGCTATAGTTCAATGGCACTGCAGCATAGCACAAGGAGACACAACATAGCTGGAGGTATCACCATTATCTTGTATTCCAGTAGTGACTAAAAACCCATTCTCTCTTCTACTGAATGTGCAGGTGCAGAAGACAAATAATAAGCTCTTGAGCAGGGACTAAAAGAGGTGAGAAAATTTGGAACCATAATCAATTGTTACATCTCAACCAGCAGGAATTTTTTTTTTAAAACTAAGCACAGTGACCTGCCCAAGTTTGACCCTGAATTATGGCTGATTTGTATAAATTCTCACAGCAGGTTCTGGTGATGACAGATTGCCCTTCCACCTAAGCATTACTTTGTAAGCCAGCCTTTTTGATTTTTGGGATGATTCACTGAGCAGTAAGTGTGTGATGTAATACTTAATTGCTGTGTCTTGCTCTTTAAGGTGTTAGTCACCTGAGATGTCTGCTTCCTTGCCTTCCTATTTCGGTGTATCTGTCTTTCTGCAATGGGCTGTGACAAATGGGTCCAGCCCATGGTTCCTGGATAAGGTGTCGCTTCCATAGCTATTTGTAAAGGCCAATGCATTGTGCTGTTTGTGACTTCAACTGCTCCACACCAAGTTTCTTCTCTCTGGTAAGCAGAGAATGCTATAGCAGAATAGCTTGAATGGGATATTGTTTCTTCTCAGACAGGAGATCAGGCACGTTGGTAGTTTCCTGAGTTAGCTTTGTGCAGCTGCAGTGCATGTCCTGGTTTGAGTAGGTTTGCTGTGTCACTCAGTTGTGCGTGTGTTGTAATAGACAGCTGCTGCTCCCTGAATTGTTTCTTTCACCAAATCTGAAGAAATGAGGCAAATTATTGGCTGTAGTCCAGGGAGAGATAACACTGGCTCAGCATTTGCACCCTGGATACTGTGGTCCAGTGGAGTTCTCACTGGCAAATCTTTTTCTTCTTTCCAGTAAAAGGTTGTTTTCTTAGGCCACAAAGACTTTCTGCTATTCTACAGATGCTTTGCACCTCCTTAAAATGAAGTTTCATTTTCCCTGACTTCCGTGCATCTCTGCACCCCAAATATCCATTTGATTTCTCCCTGCTCCGAATTGTTCCACATGTATTTTATTTTGCACTACTATGGCTAGTGAGAAGCAGTATCTGTTCTAGTGATTATAAAGCAAATGGATTATTGTGTCTAGTGAATATGTACAGAGACCCTGTGGTTCCCTTCAGCAGTTAGACCAAGTAGTATGAGGGACTGCAAGATGAAATTATTATTTTCCTAGAAGGCCATAATCTGCAAACACCTGAATCTGGAGAGAGATATTTGTGTATCATTAGAGCTGCTCAAAAGCTGGTCTAAATGCATGTACTTCCTACTTAAAAGTGATGAAGGGTCTTATCTTGCTTCTCATCTCTTTTGAAAGGGATGATGATCTGGACATCTTCAGTTCAAAACTTGATATCATATCTCCTCCTCGTTTCCCATTCATCTCAACATACATGTACATTTTCTTCCTTTATCCTGGCAAACTGCACATGGCTGTAACATCACCTTGTGGAATCTTGTTAATACAGATTTAAACTGTGCTTTGATCATGAAAGTTTGAAGTGTTTTAGCTCTTAGCTCAAGGATGAAGTCTTATCCTTGTAACATAGTCATATAATATTCACTATAATAGTTTCTGTCTACATCAGGTGCATAACAGTTTAGTTCCTTCATGTGTTCTACACAATATAATTTTCCCCAATAGCTGAGCTTTTACACTCTTGAAGATCCCTCTCAAGATCATCTTGGCATCATACAGGAGTCAGGCCGTAGTTTTTCCATTTCTGTGCTCTTGCCCGTATCTGAAACAGCAGATCTCCATGATGCCATCACTAAGGAAGCCCTACCAGTATATTAAAACAAACAAAAAACCAAAACCCCCAAACCAGCCAACCAAACCCTAAAGACATGAGGGCCATGCAGCCACTACAGAGCACCATTTACCAAGCAGAAGATGAATGCTTTCTTGCTGTTCCTAAATAGCTCGGTACATTTCTGCATGGTTTCATGAACAGCACCATTTAGCACACAAGCCCTTTACTTTGCTAAAGGATCTGTGTGCAGACAGGGAGAATCCAAACCAGTTTGCCAGTTTACTGTGTATTAGTGGGAAGCTTGAAGAATCAACTCTTGGGTGACTGGTGTAGGGAGAAAGCCAGAACTGCTGCCCTGGGAGTCAGTATGCAGCCCCAAGACTGAGAGGGTAACATTCCCCTGTAGGATATTAAGGTATGAAACTAAATAATCTAACAAAAGCTGCCTCTTGTTGGAGCACATTGCAACCACTCAAAACCCAGCAGACACTGGGCTGGAAGAAACTGCCAGGAGCCTCGCTGTGTGCAGAAGAGTTTGGTTTTTTTGAGGTGTTTTGTTTCATGCAGTAATTCAGTGCTTGGAGGTCCCTATTGTTTTGGATTCCTAAGGCCTCTGTTGTGTAATTGATTTCAAGGTCACTTGCTAGAAAAGGATGTTGAAACCCGCAGAGGAGAAACAGGAGTAGCTGTTATAAAAGATCCTGCCCTCTGGCCATGTTCTCTGGATGGTATAGGAAACAGCAGTGACACAGCTATCATCAGTCTACAGGAGATTAAACTCGGGGGGAGCGGGAACACGCTTGCACTGTCAATAAGTATAACACCCTGGTACTAGGAAGGTGAAGGACTCGGAGGACCTCTGTGCTCTGGAGGGGAGGGGGTTAAGCAGGTGAAGTAGGGGGATTGCAGAGGAGGGTAATTTCCCCTTTTCTCCACGGTTGTGAGGCTTTAGAATGTCTTTTTTGTTTGTTTGGTTTTGACACTTGTATTTCTGTATAACTTGTTCTGTTTGGCATTTGTCTGACCCTCAGGGCAATCTCTTTTCACAGATGCATTTTTTGTACTGGTTATTGTGTATTTGACCAACAGTTAAGAACACTTTTAAGTGTGGCTTCCTTTTGTTGTTCTCAAAGACTCTCTTCTCACAAGCTGATTTTAATCTGTCACAGTGTTGGTCCCATAAACCATTTGGCCAGCGTAGGTAAAACCACTCGGATGCATCTCCCAGGAAATCGCAGGGCAAAACCTTGGTCAAAGCACTCTTTACTGATTTCATAGTCAGCCCATATCACTGTTGATTAATTGTTGCTTGGTGTGATTAATCATTTGTCAGCTTCTGTGGCACTAAGGGGGCTGGGATGCAGAGGTCACTGTGTAAGCAGTTTGAAATAGCCTTGTCTGTGCTACCACTAATCTGGGTTTATGCACTCAGGCTGGAGACCTCCCCCCCTCCAGCACCCTGTGCCATGGCAGACCCCGTGGCTGCTTGGCCACACACATTCGAGTGGCGCATTTGCTGAGGCGCTTTGGGATAGCGGGGCAGGTGGTGTCAGTGGTATGTTCACACAAACACATGCTGCAGCCTTGCACAGATTTCCCTCATCTTCCCTTCAGTGTGAAAGGAAGATCTGACACTACTGGAACATTGAGTATCTGTTATGACTTCCCTCCATGTTTTAACTTTTTTTTTTTAGCTAGAAATTGTTTCACTTGTAAATTTTTTCATTTATTTTCTATATTTTTGAATTTTTTAATTCCAACAGGTTGTCAGCTGTATCTAAATGTTTGGGGTTTTTTTTGTTTTGTTTTGTGGTTGGTTGGTTTGTTTGTTTTACACTTTAGATATACCCAAAACCAATTGGTTTTATTTCCAAGCAAAATATCTTGGAGAGTTCAAACAGATCCCAAATCCCTCTGTCTTCACCCAGCCCTCTTGTGAGGTTTAATGTGTAATTTCAGTCTGAGGGAGATGACTGCAGAGATTTAAATGACATTTGTATGTTGGTCACATTATGTATACAGTCCATTACAAAAAAACAACATTGCATTGGTTTTTTGCAACAATTCTTCTACAAGAAATCTGGGGAAAACCAGCTTGATTTAGGAAAGGACAGTGGTGGGCCTGAGCCACCATCTTTGGTGAAATGGTTGTTTTGGGTATGAATAGAGCACATTAATCTGAACCTTTAAGAAAATAATTATTATAAGCTGGGTTGCTGAGATCGTTTTCTTGGTATATCAGGTGTATGCAGTGCTCTGGCTTGCCTAGACAGCTCCTGGAGCTGTGCAACTGCGTGGGGATCTTCTTCAGTCTGATCTGGTGTGAGGTCAGTACTAAAGACTGATTATACTAGAAAAGGAGCCCAAGCTGGGATTCGACATGATGTGCTGGCTTGCTTGGGCTGAAGGATTTGCAGGAGGTGTGCAAAGTGTTAGCTGGTTCTGCCTGTTGATGTTAATCCTGGTGGGGTTTAAAAGAAGGGAGGGAGTGGCTTCATGGAGCCATTCATTTTTTTATATATATATATATATGTGTGTGTGTGTATACACACATATGTA
>JAVJGG010000061.1:2045689-2088376 GCA_035590195.1 Aviceda cuculoides | reverse complement strand
TTTTTTTTATATATATATATATGTGTGTGTGTGTATACACACATATGTATACATATATATGTATAAATATTTGATCCTGTTCAAGACTTCAGTCATCAAGGTGGTTGTCTTAAAGCAATATTGCAGGTATACACTTAAGAGAAAGTAGTGGCACAGTGCTGCTGGTATTCCTTCTGGGGAAGGAGGGGGAGAGAAGGAAGAGACAAGTCATAGTTCCTATATACTAATCAGTGCAGAGCTACTGCAGCAAGGAGATGAAAGAGCAAATGCAGGCAGATTAGCAGCTGAAGTATTAAAACAAGCTAATAGTAAGTACTCTGTGCCTTTCATTTGACTAGGATATTCTGTTGGTCACCTTGCACTCTGCAGAATCATAGAGGAGAAAGTAACAGCTTGTTCTGGCAATGGCTTGAAAAAAATTTAAAATATTTCTCTGTCTTTATAACTTCAGTTTCTCTGTTGAAGCAGAAATGTACTGTTGTGTATGGATACTGATTTTCATAAGAGGATGCTGGATGCAAAAGATGGGCTGCTTTACTGGCAGCTCAGTCTCTTCAGTGTTGAAACATCAGGTGTGTTAACAGTACAACTTTACTGTGACTGCAGCATGGTGCTTCAGCTGTCCTTCATATGATCTCGGACATCTTCAGCTGCTCTATTTTTAGAGTTGTTGTGCAAAGAAGATTAGCAAAGGACTTAGAATCTCTTTCGCACATTGATATTTTCACAAATATGGAAATGTTCTACCTATTTAAGTGATGGATTCAGGCTGTTATCTTAGTTATATCACCAGGGCTGGGCATAGACATGTGGCTCTCTGCCCTGACTTTTCTTCATTCTCCAGATGTTGTTTAGCTGTCCAAAATAGTGACTGCACTCTGTTAGTTGTTCTGGTCTTGGTTTTGCTAGATTTAATGACAGTTTATTAGGAAGCCTGTCTCCAGCTGGGTCAAGTGCATACTTAGTGGAGAAAGAAACAGCTGTGTGTTGAGATCCAGTGGCTTTATCTTCAAATCAGAGCAAGAGGCATCTGGATTCAGTAGTGTGGGGGGCTTCAGATTGGCCGTTGTGCTCTTTCAGTGGTGAGGAGGCACTTTCAGTTCAGTACTCCTGGTGAAGTGGTTGAAGTGAGGCCTTTGAAGAGTATCTGTGCTTTCATCGCTCCCTGTCCTGGTAGAACAGCTCTTGTTTCTCTGCGAAGTCCTTCAAATGTTCGTGGCACAGCTCCACTCCTGAAAGAGTAGAGGATGAGAAGCTGAGATCACTCTGCTTGGGACTTTCTTCCACTCCAGCTGCTTTGGACCTCTTAAATTTGTGGGAAATAATGAGTATTTGGGGCAAGAAATCCTTGGCCAGCCCTAATCTTGACAGAGAAACAGATGGTGTTGGCTCAGCCTTTGCTTCCTATGGTTAGTCCTTGCTCATTGAACATGGAGCCCTGGAACGTACCATGTTACCTGCTCGCCCAGAGCTGTGAGCTGAAGCGATGGAGAGTGTGTCTGAGTTCAGGCAGCAAGGGATATGGTGCCCATGAGCTGAGGGTGAGGAGGGCCTGGCACTCCTTGCACGAACGGAGGTGTGGGATTTTAGAGGTATTTAGGTGGACTCGTGATTTGCTGTCAAGCCTGTGGACAATCCTAGTACCATTCTGGTGTGATCTTCTGGCACTCAAGGTGTTGTCTAGCCTCTGCGCTAGCTGCTGTTTTCCAAAGTCAGGGGATTAACTGGGGCAGCCTTCTTTTAGGATAAGTTTTTCAGGTACACCTGCAAATGTGATAAGGGCATGTGTAAGGAGCGGCACGGGACAAGCAGTTGATGAATAGTTGCTAAATGTTCTGGTATTCCTGTGGCCTACAAAGATGTTCACAGCTTTCACTGCCTGAACACTGAGACTCTAGTAAGTAAGAATGGGTGGCTTGGAGACACTCTTGCTTGTACACGCTAGAAAGAAAAGATCAGCGGGGGAGAAGAGGGTAAAGAGACCTCAAGATAGCACAAGATGGTAGGTTGGAGTCTGGAGGATTGTGAGAGGGCAGGTGGAGGCAGGAGTAGGAAGCATTAACTTTGAGAAGATTAATGTGCTGGCAACTGCAGATACCAGAGAGCAGGTAATAAGGGATGCACCCATTATTCTCTATGACCTTTGAGGAAAGTGCAGTATACCAGGAGTGGATAGCTGGAAGCATCCTGCGGCAGTGCCCGACAGCCATCTGTGAATTTCCATCATAACAAATTAAGCTTAAAACAATGAGTTTGCTTTTGTTGTATGGAGCCGGGTGGATTGATGTCAGAAACAGTCACTTGCCATGGGAAGTTTTATATCTATCTAAAATGTTTTAGTTTTTCTCGTGATCAAGAGAAAAAAAGCACAGGTAGAAGCCTCACAGATATGGGGAAAGTTCTCCAAGAAATGTAGCAAAGCAAGCAGAACATTACTCAGTGACTTGGAGAGGATGATTTAAAGACCGGTGCGCTTTGTTTGTGGCCAGAACTCCAGCTGGTAGTCTGCTTGCGCTTTCCTCCTGATACCAGAGCAATATGATAATCTGAAATAACTTCTATTCCATTCGGAGGTCTAGGAGCAGGAGATACGGAATGTGTCCTTAAGTGCCTGAGCTATTTTAAGAGCAGGTATTATTCACAGCACCAGGGTATGTGAATATGTACATGGGCAACCAGCCTTTGAACTGCTGTGGTAACAGAATGCGGCCACCCTAAGGGTGCCCATGGTGCTGTGCATGTGCTGACAACTGAGCTGATCTCAAACATTATCACATTAATATTTTCTTTTGTGGTAGATAAAACTATAAATACTCATGAGAGAATTATGTGCTGGTATAAAATGGTTGTGTCTTACAGAAGATGGGAAGATGGCAGCAGTTCATAGAGGTTAGGCTCGGCTGCGGAATGATAGCAAAAAAAACTTATTACCAAAATGGTGTAGCTCTCTGGGAGTGCAATGGAAAGAGAGCACAGGTTCTCCTCCTGTCACAGCTGTAGTTGAATCCTGGGCTTCTTGTGCAGCTTGTGCTAATTTTGCTTCAATTACATATTTACAACAGCATTGCAATGTGCAAGACACTTTCAGAAATCCAAGGAAAACATTCCATCCTGCAAAGATCTTGCAGTATAATGAGAGATGGAGAAGTTAGGGAAAGAGGAGCAGCAGTAGGTACCATTTACACAAGCCAACTTTGTTTGTTGCAAGTTACGTGGAAAGCTGGGTTTTTGCTAGAGCTGATAAAGAAGCTTTGGATAAAAGGCTTTTCAGAGGGATGTGGGTTAATTAAAACAAGGAAGATTTCAGAACCAGGACAGAATTGTTTTAGAAATGGATAAATCAAGGCAAAGTGAGTAGCAAACAATTGGTGGCCTTACCCTTGATAGTCTAAGGCAATTAGAACTGTTTGACACATCACATTTTAAGGCACAGGAGTATTAAATATTTTTCAATAGATTCTTCATAAAGGCAATATGTCTGACTTGGTTTTTATTACCTCTGGGCCAAGTCTTTAGCTAGCAGAAATCAGTGGAGCTGTGCTTGCTTTTGCTAGCTAAAGATAAGGTTCCTGATGCTCAAGTTATTATGAGTCCCTTCCTAGTACTCTTTAACAACAGGCTTTTCTTTCTACTTCATGTGTGAAAGAAAAGTTAAGACATGCTTAGCTTCATGACTGACATGAGCAGATGCTGGCTCTGTTCATGACTATTTTGCTTTAACTTCAACCCCTGCGTTGCATCCCCTTTTCTCAGAGGTGAAGGGCCTCTGTTTTGTTGGACTTTTATTGTAAGGGAATTAATTCAAAGAGTTAAAGTTGATATAGCCAGAAGCTGAAACTTGCTTTGTTTTTACTTTCAGGCATATGAGAAGCGCTTTCCTACATGTCCAGAGATCCCAGTCTTCCTGGGGAGTGAAATCCTGCATGAATCCAGGAGTGATGATGGAGCTATACATATTATTGAACGGAGCTGCAAACTGAATGTGGATGCTCCTAGGCTGCTAAAGAAGGCAAGTGGAACCTAGGGGACAAAGAGTCCTGGATTTTATTCGCTGTCTCAGATAGATAAAGGCTCCTAAAGTTACTCTTTCTCTCTGTCCCCCCCCCGCCCCTGCCTCCCTTTGATTCTTCATCCTTCTCAGATTGCAGGGGTAGAGTATGTTTTCTTCATCCAGAAAAACACAGTGAACTGGAAAGAGCGAACTCTCCGCATTGAAGCCCACAATGAGACTTTTGCCAACCGTGTTGTTGTCCTTGAGACATGTAGCTACTCGGTAAGTGCTTTGTTTCTATTTGTGAAGGAAGTGTTGAAAGTCATGCACTAATATACGAAGGTGAAGTTGCCTGAATGAATTTGAACGCTGGACTGTAGCGTACTATGATTAGATACTCTTGGACTGGAAAGGCTGCTGGGTCTCAGGGTACAGGATTTTTTCCAATGCTTTCATAAGGCTTGAGAAACTTTAGGTTGATTGTGATTCTCTGATTGGAGTGCTAGGCCCTAGGGGGACAGTAGAAAACACAGATGGTGCTCCAGAGCTGCCGGTGTTCCCTGAGTTTCTTTTTGGTTGAAATTCAAGTTAATAAAAGCTTCTGGAGCTTGGGCATGTATTTAGATCTGGATATTTAGAAGGAAACCCTTAATATTTATTATGATGAGGGCCAGAGGGAAGTCTGGCAATTACTTTTGCCCACAAATAAGTAAAAATTTTAGGACCTTGTCATGATCTTCATGCTCTAAATATTTGAAGAAAGGTCTTGAGCCTTATTTGTGGCCTGGGGTGTCTTGCTTTGTGGCTGTATCTTCAGCAACAGTGTGCCATTTCATTGTAATTGTGCTATTAGGGCTCAGTCACCATTAAATAGTTTCATCTTTTTCTAGAAGTGATCAGATACTGCTTTTTGTTCCCTAAACAAAAGTCCAGATCCTGTTACTTACCTGCTCTTTTGGCAACTGGACAACAGCTCAGCTTCTTGGGGGTAAGCAAACTGTAAGTAGCTTCTGTTTCAAGCAAGACAAAGAGTTGAAAAGCTATTAACGTTTTGGACGGTGAGAGGGTTTCTTGAGCCAGAGATCACTTGGTCACTATGTAAGACTTCCTAAAAACTACAGTAATTCAAACTTCCATCATTGTGGAAGGTGCTGAGAGTTCTGAAATGCTCCGAGGTCAACTTGGGAATTGCTTAGACATTGTTGCACTTGCTGATTTTGGCTGTGTTGCCTCTCGTTTGGCTCCTTTGGAAGGAAATGTCAGCAGCTGGGCTTTGAGGGGAGCGCTCTTCCTGGAACAGGGCAGGAGCTAGCTGTCTACATCCTCAAGATGGTTCCCTGCTCTATTTTTACCAGTTCCTTTTTCCCTGCCAGAGTGCACCGGAAACAGGTTGATTCTCATCTTTCCTTTTCTGCAGTGTTCTCTGAAGCAACTTGGAGAAATATGATCCTGCTCTTGCAGTTACTTAATATCTCCCCTGGCGGAATTTGTGTCCTTTATAGAGCTCGTATCTTTGTGTGTGGGCTGGAATTTTTTTCTTTCATGTCAGTTTGTGAACAGCAGCACCTACAGAGAAAAGGCAGAGCCGCCTCAGAAAAGGGTTAAGTTTTAAAAGATGAAAAGATTATATAGGTTTTTACCATATATAGGATAACTGAGAGGAAACGACTGGAAAGGAAAGGTGTATATTGATCTGACAGTGGGAGAACTCCCTGCTCTGCCATGTCTCCTGTGTTTTGGGGGGAAAGACTGACATTAGTGGCTGGGTTTCCTATCCAAAACTAGAGAAAAACTGTTTTGTATTTTCTTCCTTTGCAGATGTAGCGGTTTTTAATTGCATGTTCTGAGAGGCCATCCCTGTCTTTCTGTAAGAGGATCTTGACATGATGGTTTCAAGTGGGCAGTCTCACCACTATTTTAGTGCAACTTTTGCTATGAATATTACTGTTTGGGTCTGCTGGGGCAGAGATGGGTTTTAATCTTGATTTCCTTGTGCATGTGAAGAATGCTAGGTTAACTGCAAACATCCATATGTCCAGTTCATTATGTGTTTCTATTACTCTGAGAGAATTAATCTGACTGTTAAATATAGGTCTGTTGTTGCCTCATAGGAAGCCTCATCTGCCCCCTCACTCTGTAGCTCTGGAGATTAAACAGCCAGTTTGGTACCAGGGACAAGGGCCCTGCCATATTATGAGCTGTCTGCTACCATTCAACTCTACATATATCTTTGTGCTTAGGTTCACCCTGAGAATGAAGAGTGGACTTGCTTTGAACAGTCTGCATCTCTTGACATCAAGTCATTTTTTGGCTTCGAAAGCACAGTGGAAAAAATTGCCATGAAGCAGTACACTTCAAACATCAAGCGGGTAAGATGGGCTTCCCTTTGTGCCATAAAAACTAAAATCAAATACCTGCTCTCGGTGTGCCTCTATTTTCTTTTCTGTAAAATAGACCCAGTATAGTTTTATACCCTTGCTTATGTCTCTGAAATCATTCAGTAAGGCAAACGAAGAAAAAGCCAGTGTGCAATGAGCAAAAAACCAATCTGCTCACTGGAATGTGTCTGTGCAGGGGAGGGAGCAGGCTGTACCAGAGGAGGATTGCAGTGGCTGCTGTGGGTGCCAGGCTCCTCAGACACTGAGGACACTGTTCTCATGCAGGAAGGGAAAGTTCTGGGTAAAAATCAGCACCCTGTCTCTCCAGTAGCTTGGGCAGAGGTGCTTCCTTTCGGTGGCCATTTCCCCTGGGCTGCAGAGGAACAGGGCAGATGGTTTGGGAGCAGGAGAACGAGATGAAAGCGTTATAATGGTAGCTGCATCCGTAGCATTGGAATTTGCCTGACCAGTGTTGCAGTTCACCACTTGTATGGTGCTTTCATACTGAAATTTTTCCAACAGGGTCATGCAGATGGAAGGAGATAACTATTTCCCTTCTGTTTAACAGTGTTAGTCATCTGTCCTGAGGAAAGCTCTTCTGCACCTTGCTGGTTCTGGGGAGATGGGATTGTTTTTTCCTAATAGGAGTTTTCCCCTTCAGGGCAAGGAAGTGATTGAACACTATCTGAAGGAGTTGATCTCCCAAGGGATCACATTCATCCCCCGCTGGACGCCTCCCCCAGTGTGTGGACAGAAGGATGAGGGAGCCCCAGCTGTTGGACACAATGCTGATGACTTACCCCTTGAGTCTGGGGCTTGTGGAACTACCAAAGAGCAAACTGGCAGCTCCTGCCCTCCAGCAGAAGCTGTCAGCCATGATGGTATGCAGTGTTTGGGCAGTAGCAGATGCTGGCAATCTAAATGCCTTGAATAGCACTGACTAATGAGTTTATTTTTATTTTTTTGGCATGAGGTTTTTCTTTTGGGTTGTGAGTGGGGAGGAGGGAAAGTTATTTTCTTACTTCAAGAAAAACGCAAACATAAACAATGGAATTTTTTTCCCCAAAACTGAAAAGCCAAGAAAAACTTTGCAGGCAGTATGTTTTTGTTTGAGCTTAGAATAACACTTAGTTTTGATCCGACCTTTAAGGTATTTTACACCTTAAATTGGAGAAACTTAAAGGTATCTTGAGTATGCTATGATTAAATTATAATGAAATATTTTGGCTGTTTCAAAATTAATGTTCTTAGGGATTGGTTTGAATGTTCTTTGCACCTATATTGGCCAAGACAGACTTGCAGAATGTTGCCTAATGGATTTCTTGCACAAAATGCCTGAACTGGACTTTATCTTTCTGTGTGTTGATCTGATGATATCTTCTAGACTAAATAAAATTCTTTTCCTGACAAAAAGAAATGGGGGGAGGGGGGGAGGAAACACTTTTAATTTAGACCTAGGGTATTAGAAATAGGAGTTGTCATTCCTCAGAAGGAAAGACAGCATTTGTTTTGCTGAGTGTAACTAGGGGAAAAGCTTGGAATTCAGAACTGTCAGTGGTTCTGGTCTCATCAGACCTTCTCTGGTAGCTTCCTTGTATTGGAATCCATCTGGAAAAAAGATTGAAATCCACAGAGGAGGTAACTATAAGAAATGTTCATGTGCTTTGACATTAAACTTAATCTAAGAGCAGCAGACCCCATCTAGCAGAAGAGGAGAGTAACTCTTATTTTTCTGCTTATGTTCATGTTCAGGAAGTGATTAGCTTCCCTGGGACTGCTCCCCAGCTTGCCAGCTCTGTGGATTTGGTGGGGGTGTAGTACTTAAAGAAAATATATTTGCTATTATCAGTCAGCAACAGCATATCCTGTGG
Organism: Aviceda cuculoides; assembly: GCA_035590195.1. NCBI lineage: Eukaryota > Metazoa > Chordata > Aves > Accipitriformes > Accipitridae > Aviceda > Aviceda cuculoides. The sequence continues at coordinate 2,080,136 of JAVJGG010000061.1, read as the reverse complement.
GTGTCCAGGCCTTATTCTATAGTTAGTGGTATGTGCTGAAAAAAAAAATCCTGCCTGATGAAGAGCTAGCTCAGAGGTGGTCCTCCCAGCCCTCCTTCTTATGTGCCTGCATGCCTCCAGCACAGCTACTGGCATGTGCTGCTCCCCTTTGGGTACCACATTCTCCTTGCTGGCATCTGCACATACAAGCCTTGGATGGCACATCTGCTTCTATCTCTGAATGCTGGCAGTCTCAAACCCCTTGTCCTTTGTCTCTGATCTGGAGGGACCTTGAGCTGCTGGCATTCACAGAACTTCTCCTCATGCCAAAAATCTCCCTTGCTGTCAGAAATGGTAGTGTTATTCTCCCTGTCTCTCTGGTGTCTGTAAGCAGACTAATATTTCAGTTTTCAGCCAGATGCTTTTTTAGCCTCTTGTCATTGGAATTGTGTGTGAGATCTTTAGGATACCAGGGTATTTAAGTGCCCAGGTCTTGGAGGGGTTAATAAGATGAGTGCCAGAGCTCATGATATTTCTTTTAAAGCTCCTGCTGGAGTATTTCAGGGTTGAGTGAAATATTAGTGTTCTAAGAGACAGGTGGAATGATCTAGCTTTGATACTTTGTGCTGTCTGTGTCCTCATGTCCTAATCACCATGAGAATATCACTTACTTTCCTCAGGCAGCTAAAATGAGGGCTTCTGTGCTCTTACAGTGTAAATCATAAGTAACTTGATGTGTAGAAATAACTGCACATCCCCTTTCTGGCTATGCCAAGTCTCCTCTGAATTGTTCTTTTTCTTTTTTTCTTTTCTTTTTTTTTTTTTCCAGCTGACAAGTTGGATGCTGATTACATTGAGCGATATCTGGGCCAGCTGGCTCCAATGCAAGAGAGTTGTTTGATCCGCCTTCGCCAGTCACTTCAAGAAACGCACAAAGGCAAGGTGGGCGGGTGAGGCAGAGAGTACCCCTTTATAAGCCTGAACACAGTTGTTCTCATAGCTTGTGTGCCTTCAACCCTCCAATAAAACTCAGGATCGTGGACAATTTGTGTGTTGAGACTCACCTGTTTCGGCAAGGTTAGGTAAAAGGCCAGACATGGAGAACGGCCTGTGTGACCTCACAGCAGGATCCAACGGTATCACAGACTGCACTTGCATTGCCCAGTTCAGTGTGCCAGTATTAAAAAGGCCACTCTGTTGTCCCCAAGCATAGAACTTTTGCTGTGTATTGAGAGTAGGCATTGACCAGGGCTTGGTTGCCCAGACTGGCCTGTCTGGAAGGGTTGTGCTTCCGAAAAGCTGCAGGGTGGGGTGGGAGAAATGATTAGCTGCACTGGTGGTGCAGCCCATGTCTCTGGACAATGTTGCTCAGCAGAGAGGCAGTTGGTGGCACCAAGCTCTCAGCTGCTGATATGCAGTAGCTATTCTGTGTACGTTACATCAGGCAGGCTGTGTAAGCTTGTATGGCTAAGGGCAGAATTCTTCTGAGGAGAATTCATTCTGTTCTTGTTTCAATCTCCTTTATCTCAATGTACTATTTCAAAACCACATAGGATTCAGGAAGTAAAGACAGCCTCACCTTGTGGTGTGAAGTGCGTTGTGTAAGTCTTTAGAGCTGAGGGCACTACAATAGGGGAAGTACAGCTGGGGTTGTCCAGCTAGTATAGAAATATTCTTCCCTGAAAAGCAGTATGGGTGCTATGGGCTAGATGTATGTCTTCTCTGCTGTAACGTTCAGCAGCTGCTTGGCCTCCTCCTGGTTGAAGGGGAGTCTCTATATCAGGCCAAGAGGGTAAGGGGTATGTGGCTGAGAAAAGATCTAGGGCAGCTTGGATGCCTCAAGAGGGATCTAACTCAAGATTTCCTGATGGAGACAGGTTGGGTGGGAAGGAAGGTCTGACCAAAGATAGCAATAGACAGAATAATTGGGTAGGCTGAGTAAATAGAGTGCTTAGGAAGAGGGGAAAACAGGAGAAAGATGGTTGGAGCAAGTGATCCCCCTTGAAAACAGAGTACAGCTAGATAAGGTTGCAATAGTAATAGCTTCCTGGCTTAGAAGGTGGCTGCTCAGTTAGTCATACAGAGTGGGTTAGGAGGTACTTTGCATTCATGGGCTTTGGAAGATTTTAAAATTTTGGGGGGTTTTGTTTGTTTGGTTTGCTTTTTTTCTTTTAACTGGCCTTTCCAGAAGAGGCTACTGTTTGCAGGAGCTTTGCCAGTACTTTCTGCATGCCTTGCTGTATCTTTCTCAGAGTTGAGAGAGCATGTCTCATCTGAGTACAAGGAGTATAAACGTGATTTATAAAGCCCTGTTTTTTCTTGGAAAAGCTAATGTGTGTCACCTGTGTAGAAATAAAATGTAACAAAGATTTAGTGCTACAGTTCTGTTATTGAAGTTGTGAAGTCCCCTTCTGTGTGAGCGTGCGCTTGGGTTTTATTGGTACCTACGAATGTGGATGGAGAAACAGTTACCAGAAGAATGCAGGCTGAAGAGAACAGTATGTGTTGAGGTAGTGTGTGAAAGTCTCCCAGCAGCTGATAAGCTCCAGAAACTAACAATGGTGTTGAATCTGTAAGAGCTGATAAATTCAGAACACCAAGCATTTGCCAAATCTGTCCAAGGCCACTGGTATACAGTAGCATCAACAACAGGTTGTATAACTTGGACCATGTCCAAGAGTAAGGTGGCTGCTAGATGCAGGTAGGCACTACAGGGATATATATAGACCCAATGGAACAAAGGACCCCTTGAAGGACTGTCTGAACACCTACCTGCAAGCTGTTATCATGTCACTGTGATGCTCTGCCTCTGACTAAACAACTGGGGCTGGCCTCCCAACTAACCAGGTAATTGTGAGTGTGTGTAAGTGAACTGTGTGAATAGCTGATAATAACAGCTTAACTAATAAAAACGGGCTCTACTAGATATTGGTTGTGATCTGTGTCTCCCCTTATTCAGCTTCCTGTCTGATAAAAGGTGCTTGACAACAAGCAGATGCATAACAAAGGGGAGGGATCAATCCCCATGTGTAGTTATGCTCTGAAATATAGGATATAAGGCTTTTCAGGTCTACGGTGACCTGTCCAGTAAAACAGTGTGGACTCCTGTGTGGTAGGAGGTGTCTCATCTATTGGGTATCCAGCTGAAAATGAGTCCTAGATGACAGTAAGACAGTGAGACTTTATCCATGCATGTGATCTGCAAGGATCTTGGTTTCAAGTGAAAGAAGCACAATCTAAACATTTGCCTGTTTTGTTCTATGGGTTGTGTTTTTTTTTTTTTTTTCCCCTCCCTCCTAGTCAGAGGCTGGGGAATGGAAGCTGAAGAAGGTAGAAGTGACAGCACATGAGCAAAAAGTGAAACAGCTGCCTCTTGGGATGCTTGGAGCTCTGTGAGTGTGTGCAAGCCCTTGTTCCTTCTGACAGCTGCTTGCTGTGTAGGTACCTTGGCAAGGTACAGCTGATTGTTGAGTGCTTTTAGTGACAGCTGGGAGCTGTCTTGTACCTTTTGTGTAGGCTTTGTGAGCTCTGTTCCCTACATGGTCTTGAACAAGTAGGAAGGACGGTGCTGGCGATTAAAACTTTGTCCTAAACCCCCTTACTACTCACCTGTTTGCTTCTCTTGATTGCCTGTCAGAATAATACAAAATCAGGAACTTATCCTATGTGACTTGAGTTTTCTCTGGAGAGGCTGTTACCTTGCTGTGACAATCTGTTCTTTTAATTTGGAGCAGGGATGTCCCTATTCCTGTGTCAAAATATTTGTAGATCTCCTGTTTCTTGGAAAATGTCCCTTCTTTTGTCCTCTTCATCCTATTTCACTATCCATTCCCTGTTCCTTTCAAAGCAGACATTATCCTTTAGAATCACATTTATTATTCCTTTAAAAATCTGAGCAGTTGAAGAAACAAACTTCAAATGGTGTTAAAATTGCAGATACTTAAAGCTAATAGTCAGTGGCTTTGTACCATGTAGAAGAGTACACATAGTTTCACTAGTAAATGGAAAACCAGGCTGAAATGAAAACTTCATTTTCTTGCGTAAGGGAGTTACTGCTTTGGTTGGACAAAGATAAGAGACTAATTCCACTATGGAATAAGTCCCCTCAGAGCTTCCTGCCTTTGGTCCAAACAGCAGCGCTGAATTTGCCTCTTATCTGAAGCTGTGTTTACGTTTGAAAGGTTACAAAACCTTCTAACAGCCATCCCCTCTCCTGGGACTTACAGGAGATTGAGGGGCTTTTGTAGTTGTTTATGGTTTTTGTCTGTTGTCTTGTGAATAACAGCTTCCTCTGAGCAGCAGAAATGCAAATGTAAATCATCTGATGAAAACTCTGCTGTCTTTAATCTTGCTATGATGCAGAAAGTTTTGGTGGCATTCTTCTAAATACATCTGAGATCCTATTTGGAAAGGCTGCCCTTTTCCTTTCTATGATATACAAATGCAGTGTTAGAATATGCTGAACAGTTTTAATCTGCCATCTTCTCTTCGGGTGCCTCTAGGCTTGGCTTTAGGCTGCCTGAACTGTACCCCTTTCTTTAGGTGGAATCAACTCTTAACATTTCTTGCAGCTTCATACCAGCCTGTGAAACTGAGATTGCTCCCAGCCTGACACTGCTGGCGGCTTTGCTTTCTTCCCTGCTTTCTGTTTTCGTGAGCGTGTCAATGAACAAACAAAAGAGCTTTGACTCCTGAATACATGCTTTTTTGTGTGTTACAGAAAGGCTCAGATTGCTTGCATTGTGCTAAGCACAGTACAGATATTCTGGAGGAGACTATCCCTGCTTGACAGAACTTGAATTTTTAGTGAAAACTTGATGTAGCGAATGAGGTCAAATGCTTTTGGGGAAGTCGGGGTGAAGGGACTGAGAAATCATCAGCATACGTAGCTATAATCCAGTTGTTTTTGCAACTGACAGGCTTTTAGTCGAATTTGGCACTTCTGTGGAATCGATTAGGTTTATTGTTAATTCCTGCTGCTTAGTATTACTGGCAAATTTTCTTTTTTTTTTTTTTCTCTTCGGAAGGGAACATGGGAGATTGGAAAGGAGGTTGGAATAAGCCATTCTACAGACTTGGTTTGGGAAAGCTTTTGTGCCTGTGATGCTAGAATTACTGATAGAAAGTGTTGGGATGAGTGATACAGAGAGAGTATATTGTAGTTTTGGTTGACCTGTTTGTTTTGGCAAGAATTAGTGTGATGTGATGGGGCAGGAAAGCCTGTGGAAGAACTTAAAAGCTTTCCTGTTCAAACAACACCAGGGAAGCGTGGTCAACAGCAAAACAGAAGAGGTGCCTGCATAAGAGCTGGCATTGGTGCTAGTGGGTAGTCATTTGAAGACTGTACAGTCACGATCCCCTTCCAAACCGTGCATGCTTAACTTGGTTAATGTGTTACCTGTGGATGCTTTCCATCCTTTGCTAATTTGCCCTATGTGGCAAATGTAAGCTTGCAGTTCTCCTACTTCCATACAGTATTTTGTTTGTCCTTGTGGATAGCTAGCTGAGGGAAACTTTAGCCAGCCCAGAGTGTGCTGGGGCTTCTGGCAACCAGATCAGTGAAAGACTTCTTACAGGCTGTGAACCGGTCACTTCTTTTGTGCTCCTCACACCATCTGCTGCATTCAGCTGAATTAGTTAAGGAGGGAGGGAGAAGGAATGTAGGTTTAATATTTGTTATCTTAGTTTTAAGAGATAAAAAAAATGGTGCATGCTCTGCAGGCTTTATGGAACAGTGGTACAGGTAATGTACCAATCTTGATCCTTGGACTTTCTTTTGTCTCAGATCCCCAAAGATGAACATATCCTTCGATTTCTGCGGGCTCGTGACTTCAACATTGACAAAGCTCGAGAAATGCTCTGTCAGTCACTGTCTTGGCGAAAGCAGTACCAGGTGGATTATATCCTACAGTCATGGAGGCCCCCAGCCCTCTTAGATGAATACTACACTGGAGGATGGCATTATCAAGACAAAGGTTAGAAGCTGCCCCTTACATTGACACTACAGCAGTTTGAATTACAGGACCTCATAAGTAACCTGGGATTTTTGGAGAAAGTTGTATTGATGCATTAAACATTAACAAAGCAGTTCAACGCCTGTAAATAGCTACTCTGTTTTGCTGTAGTTTTGTTATTTTCTCTGCACAGATCAGGCAGACTAGAGCTAGTGTGAACCTTTGATAAAGTTGCTTTTAGATATGATATTTATACTTTTCAAATATTTAATGTGGCTTTTATAAAAGGTACTAGAGTGATAGCCTGGGAGAGTAGAGTATTTCCCTCTTTCAACCCTTATGTTTGTTTTGAAGATGGACGACCACTCTACATCCTTCGTCTTGGCCAGATGGACACAAAAGGTTTGGTGAAAGCTCTAGGAGAGGAATCACTGCTGCGACATGTAAGTTGTACTTTCATTTCTACCCTGAGAAACTCTATTTCCCTTGGGGTGTTTAGAAGCCTTGGTATAGTGCAGCTGGAATCTACCTGCCTGACACAAATAATTCCTGTGATTTGTGGCTGGCAACTCAAAGTTGGCTTAGTGACTTTGGCACAGCATAACTTCTCTATTTTCCTGCAGAGACAGAAGTGAAACTTTTGTAATGGTATGAATGGGCCAGAAGGATGTTTTCTGATAATTTGCAGTTTAGCTGTAGGCTTTCCATGGCCCTTTCATGCAGCTCTGTTAATAACATTTGATCTTGAGACTCTTATATTTCATCTTAAATTTTTCAATATCTGTACCTTGTATGATGAGCAAAACTTTTCAGTAGAGAAGCCTTTTTTTTAATGTATGCTCTTATTCTCTGGTTTGCACACTGCAAGTTCTCAAACTGATATACTTCTGGGTTCTGTATTTTTTGAAATAAGATCTCTGGGCTATCCTGTTTTCTCGGTCTTATTCAGGCTAATCCTAGTCTGTACTGTGTTTGATTTCAGGTTCTGTCAATTAATGAGGAAGGACAAAAGAGATGTGAGGAAAATACCAACATCTTTGGCCGCCCCATCACGTTAGTATAGTTAGCTTTCTTGTATCCTTACAGAGTTTGAACTGACATGATGAGAAGAATGCTCATGTGAAGGTTTTAGATGATGTCCTTAGGGTTAAACTGTAGACAGCAGTGTGTCTCTGTTATGGGCTCTTCCTGGGCTTGGGGTTATATAGTGGACTTGAATGCACATAAATTCTGCAGCTTCATATGAGATCAAGTATTGGTCCTTCCTTATGTCTTTTTCTGTCCCCCTTCTGTTAAATGTAATCTTGCTATCTTGCTGATTTTAATCCAGGTCCGTGAAATTATCTTTTTTTTTTTTTTTTTTTTTTAAATACAAGACACTGTCTGCCAGATTCCACTTTCATTTAAAATGTATTTTTGAATTATTTTTAGCAATAGGCCTGCATACCTTCACCCTCTTCCACATTGACAGCATATGTTCTTGCCTTTGGAGTTGGGTGTCTGGTCTGCCTGAAAGCTGACTGGATTCAGGCTGTCTGCTGCCTGAGTGGAGATCTACTTTTTATTGGAACTGCCAGTCTCCCTTGTTGGCTTCACTAGATCCTGTACAGGCTATGGTGTTACTGAAATATTCTGTGGATCGTAAATGAGCAGCAATGAAGGTTGACAGGTCTTTTTCTGCATGTTTATTTTAGATCCTGGACATGTCTGGTAGACTTGGAAGGGCTGAATATGCGGCATCTCTGGAGGCCTGGAGTAAAGGCCCTGCTTCGGATAATTGAGGTTGTAGAGGACAACTACCCTGAAACTCTGGGCAGACTATTGATAGTGCGAGCACCCAGGGTTTTTCCTGTGCTCTGGACTCTGGTGGGTGAAACCTGGACTCAGGATCATAGGCACTTGTGCACGTACAAATAGCTAAATCATCCAGTCAGTGCAAGTTCTGCTTATTTAAAGAGTTAAGGAGGAAAAAGCTTCCAGGTATCTTGTGGCTGAACTCCTGAAGAGGCCACAGCGTTGCTACAGAGCAAACCATACCATGCCTGTACCTCATTTGATTCTAGTGGCTATCATCCACCAGGGCAGGACAGGACATTGGACCTAAACTGCAAATCCTTATGTAGCAGTAGTAGCCCAAATTTGGTGGATTTTCATGTTGATGGGAAGAGACAAGTATTTTTTTAATCTCATGCTGGAGGACGCTGAAGAGAAGTGTAATAAATATGGTTCCGCCTGGTGCCTGCTGACTGTTCTGGGAATGTAAGAACATGCTTGTTAAATTTCTCATGAGGCTTATGTGGTGCGATGATTACAAACTTATTTCACATACAGTAGAGAATATTGTGAGACGATATAGTACGCTTCCCATTTGTTACCCCTTTCTTTGGGGAAGTGGCTCAGAGTTGTGAAGCTCTGCACTACTGCTGGTCTGCATTTCTGCTGATGAGGCCTTCCAGTCTACAGCCTGAAGCATCTGTGTAAGATAGTATAAACATTGTCTCTAACTTCACTCTGTGACAGTAATGTCTTCTGTCCACTTTTTATTTCAGGTCAGTCCCTTTATCAATGAGAACACAAGGCAGAAATTCCTCATTTACAGTGGGAATAACTATCAGGGTCCAGGAGGGCTGGTAGACTATGTGGACAAAGACGTGATTCCAGACTTCCTGGGAGGAGACTGCATGGTGAGTTTTCCTTCCTGTTGTGCAGGTGGCATCTGCAATGTGCAAGCTCCCTCGATTCCCTCCTTCTCAACACTCTGGCCTTCCACTCCCTTCTGAAAGATGGTTAAACCTCTGTTCTGGCTGGGATACCCTTAGGCTGAGCACAGTGCAGTTAATCTGTGCACAGAAGACTTTACCCTGAAGTGGTGATGCTGCACTGGAGAAGGGGGTTAGAGGTCAGCTCTCTAAATGGAGCTTAGATAAACCATTGTAGTTCAAGTAAACTTAGTCCCACTGTGAAACCTTATACCAGCTGAGGGTATCATCTTCTGTGTCTGACAGCTGGCGAGTGTTCATGGTACAAATGACTTGATACATTACCGTTAGATTAGTATGAACCCTCATACTTGTTTGTCTGACTCTTCCAGTGTACTGTCCCAGAAGGTGGGCTTGTTCCTAAGTCACTTTATCAAACAGAAGAAGAGCCAGAGAACTCAGATCACATCCGGTTATGGACAGAAACTATCTATCATTCTGCGAGTGTCCTCAAAGGAGCTCCACATGAGGTACAGACCAGAACTTCATAAGGCTGAAGGAGGTGCTGAACTGATATCAGGGATGTATTCCTTCTGTTAAGGCTGACTAGAACAATGAAGGGCTCCCAAAGTGTGAGCACGAGATGGTTCAGCAGCAACGTGCCTTTCTTGGGAAGGCTAATGCTAGTGAACAGCTAAAAGTGTGGAAGTTAAGAACAGCCATTTGAGAAACAGTGTCACTTTACTATGGCATGATCTTCTGCAAGATACAGTCTCTTCCTCCTCCTTCTTGAGGAAATAAAGCTCCCTTAGTTTCCCTTCTGATAGTACAGTTTCCATTCTCAGTGACATAGCTAGGACAGCAATGGTAGTGATATAAGAAGGTATGTACTGGGAACATCCTGATGGAGGTCATCAGAAAACAGAATGTCCAAAACCAGAGCACTTGAGTGTCAAAACAGTCCACTAGCTTCACTGATGATGAGTAACTCTGATTTGGCCCGCTTAAGACTCCTTAAAAAGCAGCAGTGCCTTTTGGAGTCCGTAACTGCTCAGAAGGTGCTCTTTGCTTTGTTCCACATGCTTTGCTTCAGTTCTATTGAGGTTTTCCTAGAACTAGTAAATTATTTACAAGCAACTCTGATACAGGTGAGAGATGGGGTAAAAATGCCTGAGGAGATGTACTGTGGCAGAAGACTGGCAATGGGAATCAGTCTATATCCTCCTTAGGAATAAAGATGAATAGCTTAACTGAAGAATTGTAAAGAAAAGCATGTTTGCAGAGTGGGAAGGAATATGCTGGCTGCCACCAGAAGATTTGACTCTTTGCACTGTGCTTGTTCTGTTCCCTTCTTAGATAGTTGTGGAGATTCTGGAAGGGGAATCTGTCATCACCTGGGACTTTGACATTCTGAAGGGAGATGTGGTGTTCAGCCTCTTTCACTCCAAACGTGCTCCTGAAACAAGTCATAAAGAAGCCACGTTACCAAGTACCTCTGCTCCTGGGGACAACATGCAGCTAATTGATAAGACGTGGGTCCTTGGGGTGGATTACAGCCGTATGGAATCTCCACTGGTTTGCCGGGAAGGAGAAAGCATCCAGGTCTGATGTGTTTGGGTCCTGGCATGGATCTCATAGTCCTAGCAAACTCCAAAACGGTCTGGTGCTGGGGAGGTGAAGGAATTGATGGCATGGGAAATCATGTGTTGCTTGGAAATGGTGGTTGTGGTCATCATTCTCTGGATTCCCTGTGAAAGTGGTTGCTATTGCAGTCCTAATTTAGACTAAGCCATTGGAAAGAGATTCAATAATCCATGATAAAAAGCTAATTGAAAAAAAAGCTGATTGAAAATAATGGTTATTTTTTTTTACTAGCATTACAGGTGGCTCAGGCAAGTAAAATAAGTGAATGGTGTATGGTCCCCAAAGCAGTCAGCTCAATGCTTTCTTTTGACTTTGCCAAGTCATTCGTCTATTTCTTAAGATGCCTGGTAGTCACTTGATGGCACTCTCTTTCTCTCCCAGGGATCTCATGTGACTCGCTGGCCTGGCTTTTACATTCTCCAGTGGAAAATGCATGGCCCTCTGCCCTGTTCTGGCACTAGCCTCCCTCGGGTGGATGATGTTCTTGCCTCTCTGCAAGTTTCCAGTCACAAATGCAAGTTTATATACTACTATGAGGTGCTTGCATCCAAGGACTTCAGGTAAGAGATTTACTGGGGGTGTTTACTGTATGACTTGCAATAGAGAAGCCAAATGAGAGGACTGAGTGCGAGTTAAACATTCAGATACCAATGACCTCTGCAGGGTGTGTGTTTCATTGGTGAGAAGTTAGATGGACACAAACTTGGTGGCATTTTACACCAAGAATCTCCTTTAGTGCTGTAGGTAATAAGAGACCCCTTGGACTAGTGCTTCAGTTTTTGCTTACAGCTATCTGAAGAGGGGGAGTTTTTTTGACTGAGGAGTTTTGTGATGTTAGTTGGGAACATTTTGAGAAGTTACTTTTGGAGTAACTTAACAAATATCAGCTGGGCTATTTCATACATATTTTGTTTGGCACTTGAGAAGGATGTCAGTCATGACTTGGAGAGTGCTTCCTGAATAGGTGAATATATCAACCTTGGCAGGATTTGCCTAGCTTCCTTTAATGCTAAAGGTACTTTTTGAATTACCCAGTAATTTGAATTCTTTGCAAGTACTTGACCGTTCACTAGGAGCTGGAGGAAGTGTTAGGGAGAACAGACTTGCAGATGGGCAGGTGATGACCTTGAGAATGTGACCTGGCCAGATCCTGTGGAATCAGAGCAGCAGCAAATTCCTCACTCATCATTCAAACCTGTTCCTTGTTGCTCTATCTACATAGAATGTGTCAGGAACAGTAGGCAGTCACAACTACAGTGACCATTCTGCTTTTGGCAGAAGGAGCTCAAAGACCATGGCTGGACATGCTGAAGTTGGGACTGTCATGCTTAGGAGGCTGGAGTTCTCGGGTTAGCAGTGGCATTGCTTTGCTGAGCTATGCTGCATTTGGAATGCTCTTTGAGTTTTCCTTTCTGCTCAGGGGTGGTGAATGCAGCCCCACAGAGGCTTCAGCTGTGTCCCATTCCCATAATAACTGCAAGAAACAAGGTATAATACCCATAACTAGGAAAAAAGATATCTCTGACAAATTAGTTTTTCATCATGACACAGAGATTCTTAGAGACGAAGTTGAAAATGATGGGACAAAAAATAAAATACTTTTGCAAGTGTTATAGAATGTAAGCTAGTCTGTCAGATGTGTAGAGTTATCCATTAATAGCTGCCTTTCTAACAAATATCTGTTTTGTCCCATCTCAGGGGATCCATGTCAAGCCTGGAATCTTGCAACAGCGGCTTTTCCCAGCTGAGTGGAGCCACGACATCTTCCAGCCAGTCCCAGAGCAGCTCCCATCTTTCCAGATAGCAGGGCCAAGGCTATAGCAGCAAGGAAAAATCTCTTGGGTCTTCCTGACCCCCCCACCCCCCCCACCCGGAGCTGCTCTGTGCACCAAACCAAAGAGCCTCCAGGGGCTGAGCCTTGAGGTAGTTGTTTGTGTGACCACAGGTAGCAGCCATTTGGACTCAGAGCAGTCTCTGGGAGCTACTTTAAATGTGAAAACTTGGAATACAAATGGCAGATTTAGAAATTTTATATCAGATGCCTACTTCTCAGTAGGCTTTTTCACAAATTGTTGTTTTTGGATGAATGTCAGTTTGCATGAATCCATGTATTACTCAACTTTAAAGGGCTCTTTCCAGTCAGTCCTTTTCCTATGTGTGGTAGAGGAGACTGATGTTGCCTTATCTGTTTGATCTGTAGGACTAGATTATTCACGTGTAGCAAAACTAATCTAGTTTTCTGGGTGCCCAGGGTACCAGTTACACATCAGAAAGTAAAGTGGGCATTTCAAGGGCAGGGACTTGAAGCAAACTGTAAATACCTTTATACAGATAAGATGTTTCAGAAAACAGTTCCAGGTCAAACCTAAAACCTCTTCCTATCTGACAGGATGATATTAGGAAATGTGTTGGATTTTTTTAACCCGCTGAGATGCAAAAGTGAAAATGGTTTTCTAGAAAGTACAGGCAGAGAGTCTGCCTCCAATAAGCAGCATCTTTCTTAAAGATAGACTATTGTTCCTTTTTCCTCAGGTTTACAAGCAATAATGAGTAGATCTGACCCATCTCATCAAAGTGGATGGGAACTGAATCAAATTATAAAGGGCTAAGAAAAGCAATATTTTATTTCCTGAAGGCACAAAATTTTATGGCAGTATTATAGAACTTGCTTCTTTAAAACAAGAGCTAACTTGAAGATAAAACTTAAAAAAAAAAAAGCATGTATGTATTTAAGCACTTACTGAAAAGTATTTATTCAAATACTAGCTTATTTTAAATTAATTTTTAACTTATTTATAATTTCAGAAATTACTATTTATTAAATCCAGTCACCTTTTTTAATGGTATGAACTTTGCTTTAGAATGGAGTAACTGATTGTCTTCAATCCCAAGAAATCTTTCTACTTAAGTTCTAATCTTTGTGATTGCTGGATGTTCTTGCGTAAAGGGCTGTATCGTACATAGCATTTGGGGCAAGGGCTGTGTGTCATATTTTCCTGCAAGGTGAGGTTAGAGTCCAATGCTTTTTGGACTCAAAGGACGTTTCTTAGGATTAAGAAACAAGGATTCTGTTCAGGAGTTGTAAGAAGATGGTGCATCTTCAGAACACACAAAAAATACCATGTTTGTCCATGATGTCCACCGATTATTCCACAGAGTGGATGTGTAGCAAAGGTGCTAGTGATCCATTTATCAGGTTGGGTAGCAAAGTTATACATGTTCTTGTCTAGGTGGCAACAAAATGAGAATAGATATCAGATACTCAGTTGCCCTTGGGCAGTAGTTGCAGCTGGCAGACACGCCGGACTTGTAATGTGGACAGATGTCTGCTTTTGGATCCAGCTGTGCTGTGTGAAGACCTCATCCCCACCAGCTGGAGTTACCTCTGCACAGATCTGCTGCCTACAGAAGGGTATTGCAAGGGTACTGCCCCTGCAGTTGTTCAGGTTGTCCCAGCTGAGCGGCTCATGTCATGTCATGTGGTGAATGTGGTCTATAATGACTGAGTTTCCAGTTCCCCAGCTGGGGAGCAGCACAGACAGTTCTGGGCTTGGGGCAGGGGAAAGCACAGGTGGTGGTGGAAGTGTGGCTTCTTCCTCCAGCACAGCAATCCATGTATCCATGGCCATGCTTCTCAGTAAAGACTTGGGGTTTCTTTCCCTCTCACCAAGTTTTTATTAAGGTTGATGAAATCCGTGCAGCTGAGAACTACAGGCATGTCAAGTAGTTCCTGCTAACCCTGCTTTTTTTTTAATTACTGGTTTTGAAGTACCAGGCACTGACAAAGGAGAAAAGAGCCCCAGTATTCAGAACAACGGGAGATGAAGAACTTGATGTGTTTATTTAAGTTGCTTGTTTTTTTCTTTTATTTAAAGGATTGGAGCCAGGGAAATTACTCTCCCACCTTGGATCTCTCACTGTGAGAGTAGAACAGGTAACTTAGTTATGCAGGCCCTGGGAAAGTTCTGATTTCAGAGAATTCCGCAGTTGTTCTGTGGACTTTAACATTTCTCCCAGACAAATGCAAACTTCTGTCTCTGGCATGTCAGCATAATTGGAGTCTGATAGAGAGGGAAAAGTACTACCTTTGCTCTGGAAAATCAAGAGTTCTGGAATTAAAAGTTTATGTGTGTATCACTCATGTAAAATCCTTTACCCATAATTAATTCTGATGCTATTTAACAAATATATATATATATATAAAAATATATATATATAAAAAAATAAAAACTTATACCTGTTTCTTTTCTGAGTTAAGAAAAGGTAGCCTGTCCACCTATGTCAAGGCTGGTAACTAATGTCCAGTGTAGAAAAATAGATGACATGTCCAATTTAAAAAATTAATGTCCAATTAAAAAATAGATGACATGTCCAATTTAAAAAATTAATGTCCAATTAAAAAATAGATGACACGTCATTAATCAGTCCCATACATCCCCACATACTATAATTTATATTCAAAAAAGATCCTTCCAATTAATTACCCCAGGGGGCTAGCACTAACCCTAACTGTCGTGAAGGAGTTTTAGTTTTACCCTCAATGTAAGATAGAAAAGATAAAGACTTTATTAAAAAGTTCCTTAAGCAATAGAATTACAATCGCTACTACAATCATACATTAAGATCTTACAGTAGTTCATGTTTGACTTGCAAATATATGCACAATATCTACTGAAGTAAATAATGCCCTATCTGATAAAAAACACACAGCCTTTTCTTGTCAGGAGCTGGAGAGTCCTAAAGCTGTTAGTACTTTGTAATTGGCTTGATACCATTTTCCACATGCTCCCAAAGGAAATCCCTTAAATTTAATAATCTTATCAAATTTAGGAATCGATGAATGCTCTTTAAGGTGATGATATTTTCTGACTTTCTCTGCCACCACATCCACCAGTGATGTTGGTTTACTCTCATATCTGATTGTAATATCTACAGCTAAGGCCTGATCTCCCTTAACAAATACTAAATCAGGTTTATGTAATTGATTTTGTTCATCTTTTAACAATGGCTCTTGAAATACCATTCAATTCTTTTTAGCTTCCTGTGCCAATATTTCGCAGAGTTGATTATGTCTCTTTATCCTGGCGTCTTGTACCGCAGGACAGTATCCAGTGATATGTGAACAGGTTTCATTCTCTGCATGACAATGCCAACATGATTTAATTTGGGACTCTTATCTTCCTCTTGCCAAAAGTTCTTTTGCGGGGTAGACGTTTGCTCTCAGCTGGAATGCTGTGATGAGTTTTCGATGGGGAATGCCTCTGTAATGTTCAATCCAGTTGTTGCTGATTTTATCCTGCTCAAAGTTGGAAACCCCATGGCCCTGGGAGAGCAGTTAGGTCCAATTCACAAATTCTTGTTTTTGCCACTCACAAGGTTTCAGAAAGATAGTTTTTGGAGCAAGTATCTCCCATTCTGAAGATGGTTCTTCATCGCCCAGTTCCTCTGATATCAGCATAACTGCCCTCGGGTCCCAGATGGATGGAATTTTATCCTTATCTCCTCCAGCTGTAATACATAGCCTTTCAAATTCTCTCTCAATTCCCTCTTGTCTCACAATTGCTCTTGTTGCTTCATCCAAAGATTGAACAATTCTACGCAGTCTTCAGGCTTGTACACCAGGGATCAATCCCAAGAGTCTGGCAATACCTAGGCCTGCATCCCGAGTACTGGAATCCAGGATGGTGTTGCAGGTACTTGCTGGTAGATGTAACCATTCCTTGACAGCTGTTCAAATTGTCAGGTCAGGTGTTTCCAGGTACATTACTTTTACATCAGCATGGTCTGCTAAGTAGATCAATCATGGGATAGTATATCCCTTCAAGATGTCCACCTTCTGAAATGGTTTCAAAGAGGACTTTCCGTTGTAACCAATCCTTTATTTTCTCCGGTAGTTCTGGTTTTTATATTCCAGTCTGTGGGTCTATGCATAGGCCTAACTACTTTTCAGAGCTACCAGGTTCAATTGTGTTGAGGGGGCTGCCATTAATTAGCCATGGAGGACAGTCATTGATCATATACAAGTCTCTAGTAGGTTGGATGTAGAAACCATGGCATTTTTTCCCCCTGTGTCTTGAGACCTGTTAGATTGCAAAAGACCTCTAAAATTTTTATATTCTTCTGCATGCTCTCCCGTGATCCACTCAGCAGTACTAGGTCATCTGCAAAAGCCTTGGTTGTTGTATGTTTTGAGCAGTGTTGGAATCCATTTCCCTCTTCCTCAAACTTACACAGTAAGAGGTCCACAGATAAGTTAAATTAATTCTGATGCTAATTAACAAACCATTACAGAGGCTCACACAATCAAATCCAACAGGTGTTAAAACTCAGATTTATTACTCAGTAAAAAGTTAGAACTCTGATAACATTTGTGAACCACAGGTTCAAAGATGTAAGGGGAATTAGTACTACACAGCTGACTTAAGAATTCTTAAGATTTAAAATCATGACTCAAAATGTGCATATCACCCACCTAAAAGATGAGGGCTCTCAACCTGCAGGAGTTACCTAGGGCAGCGTCCTGACCCAAGGGGGAGTCCCCGACTGCAGACCTGCTGCTCCGAGGAGCTCTCTGGCGGGACCCCATTTACACCCTTGTCGAATCTGATCTGTCGTTGTTTTACTCCCTATTAGCCAAAAGGTCAACACCTCGGTGTACCTGGCACATCTCGATTGGTTAGTTCAATTTTCAATCTGCAGCCTCTAGGGTTTTGGTTTGGTGTGGGTTTTTTTTGGTTTGTTTTTTTTTTTTTCCCCTCTCCTCCCTGCCTGGCGAAGTTTTGTTTGGTGGGGGGGGGGTGTGTGTGTGTGTGTGTGTACCTGCCACACAAACACATAAATTATACATGTTTCTTTTCCAAGTTAAGTGTCTACCTATGTCAAAACCATTAATGATATTCCAAATTAGTAAAATGTTGACATTTCCAATTGATCTTTTGTCCAAATTTAGAGTAAGTGATGTGACACGACCACGAGTTCCTTATTGCTCTCCCAACCTTTCCAGTGCCAAGGTTGATCCTTCCAAGGTTTTACCCAGGGACTTCCCTATCTCTAAACATCATGAGTCAAGTCAGCAGTACCCCTGATGATGTAGCAGGCAGGATAAGGCTAACTTTATTAAAGAAATAAATGGCAACACAGCAAAACAGCAATACAGCAGAACAATAATAATCAAATACTTAAGTTCTTACAGCGGTTCTCGATTGACTTGCAAAAATATATATAATATCAACAGATGTAAATAATGCTTTCTTTGATATAGAACATGCAATATTTTCTTGCCAGGAACTTGAGATTACCAATGCTTTTAACACTTTGTAATTGCCAGAATACCATTTTCCTCGCACACCCACAGGGAATCCCTTAAATCTAGTATTTTTAGCATTCTGTTAGTTCTTGAATTTGGTCTTTAAGATGGCAATATTTCTTTACTTTTTCTGCTACCATGTCTGACAATGATGTCAATTTACTTTCATATCAAATTGTCACATCAATAGCTATCGCCTGATCTCCCTTTACGAATACCAAATCAGGCTTATATATTTCATTTTGTTCATCTTTTAATATAGGCTCCTGGAATACAATCCAGTCCTTTTTTGCTTCAGTTATTGGTATTTCACATAACTGATTATGTCTTTTGATGCTAGCATCTTGTACTGTGGGGCAATACCGAATGATATGAGCACACATCTCATTTTCCGCTTGACAGTGTCAACAGGATTTTATTTGCTATTCCTGTCTCCCCTTTGCCAGGAATTCCCTGCTGGGATACGCACTAGCTCTTAATTGCAGTGCAGTGAGAAGCTTTCTGAGAGGGATACCTCTATATTGTTCAATCCAATTGTTACTAATTTTATCTTTCTCCAAGTTGGTAATACCTCAGCCCTGGGACTGCAACTTGGTCCAATTTATAAATTTCTAGGTTTGCCAGTCAAATGGTTTAGGAAAAATAATTTTGGGGGCTGACAGCTCCCATTCTGAAGCTGGTTCCTCTTTGCCTGCTTCCTTAGATGTTACCCTAATAGCACTTGGGTCCCCTTTGTTCTTGTCACCTCCAGCTGTTACCTATAGTTTTTTCAAATTCTTTTTCAATCCCCTCTTGGTTTACTATTGATCTTATTACTTCATCTGAGGACTGTGCAATCCTATGCAGTCTTTGAGCTTGTATACTGGGGATCAAACCTGAGAGTCTCATGATGCCTAAACCTCCATCACACTAGAAATAAGAGTTTCAAACTGACTCCTAAAGCATCAGGAGAGGACCCAGCCTCGTCCTCCCTGTGCTCTTTGAGGATTTCAGCTTCTTGTGGCTTGATTCTTACATGGTTGGTCACGTCCCGTGGTGGTAACATTCGTGTTTCCTGTGTTCCCCTTGGTTTGCTCGGGTTAAGAACCTCTTCCATTGCACAGGATTTTTTTTTTTTAATTATATATATTTTAAAATGTGGCATGTGCTGTTCTCCTCCCACCAGTAAAAGTTTCGGGTGTTTAACTCTTGCCAGTGACGCACATGGAACCTGGCACCCCGGCAGGTCTCTGTCTGAGCCAGGAAGAGATGAAGAGCGGGTCCTACGGAGCACTCCCTCCAGCCGGCTCCGGGATATCACAACCGCAGTTTTTCCTCTTGTTCCTTGGTAGCACCGCTCTCCTGCCCCACAAGAGGCTGCTGCACACATCTGTTTGGGAAGCAGTTTGTGATCTCTCCCTTGTCAGTTTTAAGCAGAACTGCCTGGGTTATTCCACCTACCAATTTACTTTGCTATCAGTTTAAATAATGCAATATGGGGGGGGGGTCCCCCTTTTTTTTCGTGAATGTTAACATAACAGGAGAAAGGGGGCAGCAGCCTGGATCTTGTGGCTGATGCTGTGCTGTGCTTTTTAAACCTGACTTTGTGAACTGCAGATACAAGAGACGCAGAATATTTCTAAAACGCCTTCCCCCCCACCCCCAAACGACATTTGGTGTGTTTTAGAAAATAAAACATAGTTGCCTTCACAGCAGCCTGTTTTGAGTTGAGACTGGGAGGAGTTCTGGATTCTGGCTCCCTGGGAGCCACTCATCTCTCAAAAGCCTCTTAAGCCAGAACCTTGAAAAACACACTCTGGTTTTGGGTGCTGAGCTAGTGGTGCAGCAAGGCCCTCCCTGCTCCCCAGCAATATCCTGGGAGCTGCTCCTCAGTGAAGTAATTGAGCTCAGGCTGTGTCCAGGTAACTAGCTGGGTACTTTAAAAAATAGCTCCTCAGTAGATTGGGGCTTTCCCCCGTTTCAGATACTCCATATGCAAAACACAATACCTACCTCAAAGAGCTGTTGCCATGTTTAATGTGGGATACGAGACCTCAAGAGCAAGGACGCTATGTTGTAGGTACAAAGTTTTGTGCCATTGTTTACAATTAAATATGGCCACATGTGAAACCTTTATTCTTAGCAATTTCTACAGGTTTGCCCCATCCTGCCATTTACTGGCTTCTGTCCCAGTAGGACAGGGAAAGGCAAACATGGAGCACATCACCAGTGGGCACACACTGAAGGTGGATGTCAGACTAGACTCGGGGCAGAGCTGGAACGCAGCAGCTGAGTCATTTTGGCTAAACATCTTGCTGCCTTTCAGCTTTGGAAAGGGCTTTTTTAACTGCTGTGGACAGAAGAGCTTAGCCTTGTGGAGGGACCGAGGGGGGGCTCTAGCCCGGGAGGGTGCAAAAGCAGCAGTGCTGGCTGCTTTACCACTTCCATGTGCCATGGGTTAAGCTGGAAACTGGCACTCGAATGCACTCTCAGCAAGGAGGCACCGAGAGCTGTCTTGGCTGTTTCTCAGCTTCCTGTACTTGCTGTTGGGGGACAAGTGGTCCTGGTCCTTATGCGAGGAAATTCTGAGCGACTGCAGTCGCTTTGGCTGCGCAGATGGGTGTGCCGTGGAGTTTGACACTGCCTCGTTTGCTTCAGTCTTGTGGCTGGCAGGTTTGGTTGTATCAATCCCCTTTCAGTAACAGGGAAAAAAAACAACTTTTAATAAGAAATTCTAATCCCAATTTGGTTTGTTCATCAAAAAATTCTGAAAATGCCATAATCCAGTCATCTTAAATCTGTAATGCTTACTGCAACTCAGAATTCCTGGTAAGAAGTGAGCCCAGCTGTCCACTCAACTCAGGTGTGAAGCTGCTATGTATTGACGCAGTAGCTAAAGCCAGCTGTACTTGAGTCAGAGGAATCCCTTATTTCAAAATGCATTTTACTAGCTCATACTTCTTTAATACCTGCAATGTTTATCCTGTGAGCCAAATAATGCAAGAAACAGAGCTATTAGACTCTTAAGGACTAAAGTTGATGAGCATTTGTCAAAGATTCCTGCATGCTATTAGCTTTAATACTCTTCCAACATGTTTGTGATGATTCTTATACCTGATTATTTCTCTCTTGGAAGGCTAAATTGGAATCAGGTGACATGCATTAGCTTTTAATCAGCATCCACTTCCAAGCTATTAGTTATGTATATAAGTTAAATGGGCATTAATTTTTTTTAGTAAGCACTTAGTTTCTCTCCCTTGCAGCTGTCTTCATTTTTCACATCTTGAAGTCCTGATTTTTCTCAGCCAAAAGACCCCAAACATTCTTTAAAAGCACACTAGCAAAATGTAGAGTGCTTTGTAATGTGTTACTTGACAACAAATGTACTTATTTACAGTATTTGTATATTCTGGTAAGAGATGAACATTTCTGTATGTTGGAAATAAAAAAAAATCTCTAAAGAACATGTTTAATTGCTTGATGCAACTGTTCAAATTGTGGTAAACTGAAAATTCAAGCATGTGTGCTGCTGTCTTTACCCACAGAAACGGAGGTAAAGCTTGCTTGTATTCAGTTATTCCTATTTTTTAACTAAAATGTTCTTTAATTTTTTTCCTGTAGAACCAGCATTTTTTGTTTGTTTTTGTACCACAGAGCAGGCTGGTACAACACATCATCCTGTGGTGTAGTTGGTTATTTAAAATAAAGAGGGCCCACTGGGTTTAAATGGCCAGCTGAGATTAACTGGGAAAGGATCGCATCTTCATTCTACAACTGACTATTAAGAATTTGAGTTTCAGGCAGTTATCACTAAAAGACTTTATTCAAGTTTCAAACAGCCTTCTGTAAATAGTAGAAAAATAGAATCTTCTGTTTACAGATTGATTTGACACCAACAGTGGCACAAAAATTACATATCCTTGAGAGGTAAAACCAGAGTGCATAAAAATGTTAATATTCAGGCTCAGACAGGCTTTAAACCCCCCCTTGGCAGCATTAGAGTAGCACATCAGAGGCTAGTTTTCCCTCACATGGAAGTAAACTCACTTTTTTTTTTTTTTAAATGCGTTGTGCAAGGATGTGTTCTAGTAAAAGGTCAGATTTCCAGCCGAGACGTTCAGGCTCTTGGGTTGCCTGAAGCTCTTCCTGAAGGAGGCCCCAGCTTGCTGCTGGTGGCTGTTCCTCTGACAAGGGCAGGGCAGTTCTAGCAGCAGTGAGCAAGGGCCACCACATGGACTGTCCTGCGGGGCTGATCGGGCTGCGGCAGGGCGAGCCCAGCCCCACCGCTCGGTCCTGTCGTGCTGACCGTGCCAGGCTGCTGCTGTCTCTTCCCTTCCCTTCCCTTCCCCAGGTGGGAGAGCTCCAGGCTGCGGTCCCTCAGTGGCAGCCCATGCAGCTGAGCAGAGCACACCAGCTTCTGGGAGATACGAGAAAATGCAAGAATGACATTTTTGAACTGACAAGGCTTTTTATGTTGCTGTACTGTAAGAACCTACCAAAAATGCAGTGCTCGTCATGCACCTCTTCGACTACTTCTAGGAATAAGTACTTTGTAAGAAAACACTCTGGCCACAGAGTCAACACAGGTCAAGTGCAAGAAAGCCCCAACCCTGTGTGTCAGCCTTTGAGCCTACCACTGTGGCCAGGAGGAGGAATGCTGTGGTTTTATTGTGTGCTGCACCTGTTTCAAGATTTTAAACCAACTTTTTTTTTTCGGTTTTCTGGTAAAAGTCTGAGCTTACCAGGGAAGGGCAGACAGGTATAGACTACACCATCCTTAAGCCAGCTTCCTTAAGCCTAGCTTTATGCTAGAGGCAATTTATCTTGCATCTTAAAAATACTTACCACTGCTCAGGTGAGAATGGACCTTTCTGAAGTGCCTGCAGCTTACATTCCTCACCTGTTTTCCCTCAAGTAGTGGAGGGAACCAGCCCACTTCCTTTCCTGCTAGAGCAAAGGAATTCTCTTATCCACCTGTGTGTGTGGAAGCTGGCCCCATGGCTCGTGCCCTGCATCCTCTCGTGGCAACTAATTATGCGGTCCTGTTTGCTCCAGCCAGGGCAGCAGAGGAAGGCAAGGGAAGCTAGCCATGTTCCCAGCAGGGCTGGGCCAGAAGCAAGGCAGTGTCTTGGACTGAGGGATCTTGCTGCTGCTCTTAGGTTAGTCAGCAGTTTTATACTCCAGTCTGAACAGCCTCGGTAACGGTCA
Organism: Aviceda cuculoides; assembly: GCA_035590195.1. Lineage (NCBI taxonomy): Eukaryota > Metazoa > Chordata > Aves > Accipitriformes > Accipitridae > Aviceda > Aviceda cuculoides. The sequence goes on along the minus strand of JAVJGG010000061.1, from coordinate 2,057,367 downwards.
GTGCTGAGTGGCAGTACAAGGGGCTGAGTAAAAATACCTCATCTCTTCTCACCTGGGACTCTACAGGAGTGCCTGGCTTTGGTCCTGAGTATCTTCTGTCTCACAGGCAGCAGATGTGGAGGTGTGACTGGCTTCCCCATTCATCTCCCTCAGGGGGTGGTAGAGATAGTTGCCACTCTCATGGCGCCTCTCTGACCTGGCCTTGAGAAAAAGGCCTACGTTTCCCATGGTGCTAATTACCAGAAGCAGAGCCAAGACAGAGGTCATGAAGATCCACGTTTTTCTGTCAGACAGAAGCAAAATCCACATAAGCAACATCTCTTGACCTGCTTTCACATGCTCCCAGCGTGCAAATGATTTCTCAAAGTTTATACTCCCTTCTCTGACATCACAAGCTTGCGGTGAGAACATGCTCTGTGAAAGCCTTTGAAAGGCTCCGGCAGCCAGAGCAAATGGCTGTTTTTAGCTTTCCTCTCAGTTAACAAGTGGCCAGCTGTGCCTGCAGAGTGACTGTAGCTTCGCCACCACCACAGAAGCCATGCTCTGGCATCAGAGCTGCCCTTGTCTGTTTGTTGCCTATACAGCGCATCAGTGGGAGAGGAAAGGTGGCTCTCGTTTAACTGTGAGCTGCAGAGCACCAGGCTCAGAGCATCTACTGTCACTGGTGGGGGCTTCAGCTCAGCACTTGTCTTAAGGTGCTAAATGCTTAATCACGCCTTCCCTATCCTCATCTTTCCTGTCATGAGAGCTGTAGATGATACAACGAAGTCAGAACACAGATGCTTTGGGCAATGAAGCAGCAGGTCTCTAAACTTCACTGACACACGGCCGGGCCACCCAGGAGGTGGTGTGAACAACTCCATCTCGCAGCAAGCAATTGGTGGCATGGACTCAGCGTGTACATATACACGTATATGATGAGTATTACACACTTACTCTGACAGAGAGAATTTTTCTTTGCTCCTTCCCTTATTCTGGTAAGCTAAACACCGCCCAGCTGGAAAACAAAGAATAGTGGGAAGAAAGGTAGTATTGGGGGGGAGGGTGTAAAATTCCACTAAAAAAGAGCAAGCTTAGATAAGATAACAGCCAGCCAGAAGTGGTAACTAACCAGCTAAACCACAACATTATGCACTAAAGCTGCTCTTCTAACTTTTTTTAAGACACAACCACTGTAACCAGAGATACCTTTGTTTAACTGGTCCTGTATTGCCAATTCATAGGTGACATTGCAGCTGCCTGTCTCCCGGTCGCAGGGACACGTGTGTTCACATGCACATCGTTTCTGGCAGTTTGGCCCATACCAGCCCATGGGACACTCTAGGGAATTGATTACAAAGAAGTCGGTCATTGTCAAAGCTCCACCTGCTTTGAAACCATCCAGCCTGTGACTGCAGCTCCCCCCTGCCCCCAGCTCAACCGTGCCTGCTTCCCCAGCTCAGTGCCAGGGCATACTCAGAGCTTTAGGAAAGGCTAAAACCTCACCTACATCTCAGAGGTATTTGTGTTGCTTCTGTCACCATAGCAGCCTCTGGCCTTGTTGCTTCCAATGTGTTTTTCTTCCTGCCATATCTGAGCTACGGTCCTGCTACTTTGGCTCCTAAGCAAAGGTGGAGGAGGGGCAGCAGTGGCCAATTGCTAAAGGGAAGCAGTCAGGTTCCCAGCTTTCCTGCAGCCTGACAAAGCTGTTCTGTCTGCCCACCCTGCTTCCTCCAGCCTGAAAGCACCCAACTGTGAGTTAACAGCTATTATTTTGTTTACTTCACAGAGAATATTTTGTAAAATAGGGATCAGGCTGGCTGGGCGTTCCTAGGCTGAGAACAAACCATGCACACCAGTTTACACCCACACTGTAATCGCCTTGTCCTGTCACCAGAGCAAGCTGTTCAGCCAGGTACGCGGGGGGCCCTAAGCACTTCGGAAAAGCTGGAGCGGTTACACAATCAAGAACATCCCTAGCTCTGTTAGCACTAGCACATGTACAGCCCAAGTTCAAAGGTCGTAAGCCAGAATGGCCCTTTGGAGCATTTCACACTCACTGACCTGGACCACCTGAAACCCGGGCTGCAGGCAGGGCCTGGTGCAACACCCTCAAGCAAAGGATAGTCAAGTACTCATGTTCTACACTCATGAGCTTGGGAAGGCAGCCCAGTTCTTTGGGGCAGAGACTAAACAGGCATCCACAATTTTCTAATGATGAAGAAAACCCTCTCCTCTCTGCTCCTTCCTTTTCTTTTTAGCCAGTTTGGCTAGGACAGGCAAGCCCTTAAGAGCTGGCAGGTTACGCTCCAGCTGTGAAGTTCAGGCCTGAGCCTGCCTGGCAGACTTCACGCTTGCTTTGCCCACAAGAGGTGGCCCAGATGTGACACAAAAGCCTCTCCCCAGGCCGTTATTCAGAGCAGCCCTTACCTTGCTCACAGCTGGTGCCATAGTACCCAGCTGGGCAGGAACAGGCTCCATACACAGGGTCACACAAGCCACCGTTCTGGCACTGGCATTTCTGGGTGCAAGCGTCCCCATAGAAACCACTAGCACAAGCTGCAGGAGACAAGCAGAGATCTCATCTGGGCCCTCACTACAAAGGCAAGCAATCCCACCACATGCTTATACCCCTGGAGTATTCGCTGGCACAGGGAGTTGACAGCTGCTCAGAGAACAGAAGCAGAGTCTGTGCCTTGAACAAGGAGCAAGGGCTTAAAGTGCTTCGCACCAAGCCAATCTTAAGATGCCCAGGCTCCGATTAACCTCACACTGACAAAAAGGAAAGCACACCGTATAGCCTTTCCCTTCACTGCTCCCTCCTGGGAGCCACCCACCACTGCAGGCTGCCAGCCATTTGGAAGTGGTTCACATTACCCTCTTGCTGGCTATGAAGTGGAGCGGCGTGGAGGTCAGCATTACCTTCACTGCAGTTGGTGCCAATCCAGCCAGCATCACACCGGCATCCAGCTGTGCAAACACACACGAACAAGCGTTAACAGTAGAGAAAGACTTAGAAATAGCAGGAACTCAAAATTAGGAGCTTCTGCTTCTTCGGGTGCCCTCTTAACTCTCCCTGCCAGGGAGCCCACAGAAGAGGAATCCTGAACTCACACACAGGTGAGGTTTAAATATGCACCCGCTACAGCTGCCAAACACAGCAGAATCCCCTGCTGATGGGATTTTGAGACATTAAGTCTGGGTGAACTGTCAGCAACAGCTGCATCTACTGAGCTCTGCCCAGTCGCTTCACTGGTGCAAACCTGACTGTGAGTTGAATCAGGGAGGTAGCACAGAAACAAGGCAACAGGATTGAGCAGACACAGAAGAGCAGAAGCTGCATGGTGTACATTATGGCAGTCCCTAGATGCAAAATGAGTTTATGGAAGAGTAGCAACTGCATACTTGTAAAAATCATGAAGCAGGAGAGTCAAGTAAAGAAGGAACAATAAGGGAAGGGGGCAGAACTCAGCTGCTCTGTCACACAGCATAATACACTGCCCTTCCCATCAGCAGATTTACAAACGAACCAGGAGCACAGTCCCAAGGGGCAGAAAGAGAAATTGAGACATAGAGTTTCAAGTCAAGTCCTATTTACAAGTCCAGTTTCCAGACCTGAGTCCCAGCCTGGCCCTGCTGCTGTCTCCTAAAGGCAACATGTTCTGACCATCTCTACTGCTGCTTCAGATGCTGGAGGGAAAGAGGAGAGCAGTTCCACACACCCAGAAGGTAGGACAAGGGCCAGGGCACACAGCACCTGCTGGCTTCCAGAGTCAGGGCATGGGCTGGCCAGACAGTCAGCACTGGCAGCCCTAAAAGGCTGGGCTCCTGGGCCCGGGGAGCCTCGCCAAAGATTGCTGCTCTCTGCAGCAAAGGAAGCGGCTACTGCTGGTGCCAGTTCATGTGAGCTGCACTCCTTCACACCAGAGTGGGAATGGACTTTGTGAACCAGCCAGGACTGCACATAGCGATGCGCTGAGGTGCCTTGCAGGCAGGTAAGTGATATTCCCCATGTATACACTGCCCAGGTCTGTGCTTCCCCTAGAGCTACCCACTGGCTTCTCCGTGTTAGAAGCCTTGGCACACCACAGTGACTTACAGTCGGTGCAGATGCCATGCAGGCTGCAGTTGGAAGGGCCACAGTCCAAGATGTCACAGGCTGGACCTCTCCAGAAGTCCTCAGTGCAGCGGCACTCCCCTTCCACGCAGTTCCCGTGACCGCTGCAGTCTGCAGGTTCGCAGGCAGGCTCGTGGATACACATGATGGTCGAGATGCTCCGAGGGCAACGCCACATGTTGTCAAAGGAGCTGGGGACAGAAGATGGGTCCCATAAGGCGTGCAAGCACTGTACTGCTCCCAGCCCTACGTGAAACCAGATGATATAGTGCACAAATTTTCATCCTGATTCACATTAGCGAACAATAACATTCATAATGGGAAAATATAAACATAAAACTAAATTTGAGTCAATGTTTAACTGTTAACTCCTATTGGATAGGAGTAATTTCAAACATGGAATTACAGAAAGCAACAGGCAAAGTCTCCCTTCAAGCAGTCCCAGCTTCCCTTAACTTGGGCATTCAACATGCCTTTTCTTGAATATTATTTGCTTTGACGTGACATCACTGCAGTTATAGCAATGCCTGCCTTTCAACTGTCAGACTGCAAACTGAATTTTAAATCCTTTCATGTTTACAGTCAGAAATGACTAAAAAGCTAAATTTAAAGTAAAATATTCTTTAGGTTCCTTCACGTAAGGCAGGGCAGGGTCTCCAAGTCAGTATTTCTCTTTCATAATAAAAAGCTGTTGACAGATCTCTGCTAATTCCTGTTAATGTGCAGCTCTTGACTCTCCCAGTCTAAGAGCTGTTTCCTTATCTGATTCCCACATCAGGCCACTCAGTGATGTCGAACAGCTTTGCTGCATGTCTGAAAACAGCTAAACTTCAATCCTGGATGACTAAGTGGAAAAAATATGTAGTCACTAAATTGCTTCAAATTTTAGAGTCACTCTCTCTCTCTCAAAATTTGTCACTTGCCTTTACATTGTGATCTCCCAGCAATGCAGACTGACTCCCTTGCAGAGCAGAAGGGTAGGAGTGAGCTCTGCATGCTAACAGGAGCTGCATGGTTAGTTGTGCAGCCCTGGACATGTGCTGCCAGCACCTACCAGTGCTCAGACGGATAGCTTGCAAGGGTCCCATTTAAGACCAGCGTTGCAGACCCTCCACCATCCAGGTTGATAGCATTGACAATTCCCTGATGCTTCAGAAATTCAGCCATTTCCCAGAGGTTGACCCTGCAAAAGCAAAGTTGTTCATTGCTCATTCATGCTATTTGACTTCAAAGAAACTGCTATACTAGAAGCTTGGTCCCTCGCCTCAGTGGAAGCGGGGAAGCTCGCCCACCGCAGGTATGCTGACTTGCTCCCTGGAGGCTGCCTTAGCCTTTTCTGGCTCTGCCAGAAAGACACCAAACAGTGGTGTGTTCAGCCGACCTCTTGAGCTCTGCCAGTCTCTGCCTTAAAACATATTACTGGCAGCCACAGAGTCCCTCCAGTTCCAGTGACAGAATTTAAAGACCGATCTTGCACCTGCCCCAAGACCTTACCACAACCCTAGCCTTACCCTCTGGATTCTGTCTGTCCATCCACATGAACCAAGACCAGCTGCCCCTGACTGTCGTGTCCAACTGCGGTCCTGGCTGATATCACATTGATGAACTTGTCGAAGGTTCCTGTGCAGGAGAGGGAATAATTCACACACCAGCTGGGTGACAGAACTGGCTTTTTAGACACATCTGTCTGCAAAACAGCTCCCAGCAAGGAGCTCATCTAAATTGAAACACAATGAGAACAGAGCTCAGGTTCCTCTTGTTCATCCAAGCCCATCTAGGAATAACATTTCCAGAAGCACTCACGTTAAGGTTTTTGTCTGGCACAGGGACAAAGAAGGGGATTCAGAAGCCCTCAGTTTAAAACTCCTGTAAGAAGCATCTGCTTTGAGTTTCTCTGGACAAGTAATAACACCAATCATGCCACCACTATTTACAGTCCTCAGTGAATTCTGTTCAACAACCCTGAACAGGCGAGTGCAGCCTCATCTTGCAGGCAGCCTATTTCTTGTACTGCGCTTGCCGCAGACTCGGAGTAAAGTAGCACAGAAGAAATTTGGAGCTCTTGAGTGAGTAGCAAACTGCAACTAGACAATATAGTTTCCACTGCTACCCCCTCCTTCCAACAGCCCCATCAGATGGACAATCTATACCCAGGCTGAAGCTAGGCTTTACAATATTTACCTGTGGTTTGAATTTCACCACACTCAGCCATTTGACTCTGACTGATGTACACTTCTCCATCTCTTAGGAGCCAAACTACCCCACTCACAAGCTGCACAAAAGGGTTTGCTTGATCCAAGACATCTTCCTCAGACAGGTAACTAGGAAAGAGAGAGCAGGAAGGGTTACCCACAGTCACAGCAGTCTCATGTAAAAGCCTCTTCTGCTGCCAGCAGGCTCCAGAAGCAGGGAGAAGGGGAGAAGGTGGCTGAATGACAGCTAGCTACATCTAAAACTAGAGGCCAAGCAGTGTAAAACATCACTTTAGCAGCCACAGTGGAGCCTGTTCTCAGCAATTCTGCACAAAACCACTGTTAATGATGGTCCCAGGCCACTGTGCATGGAACAACTGCCAACAATGTGGCCAGTGGACCTGAGCCAGGGTAATAAGGACAGAGCCATTGCCAAATACTCAGGAGCTGTGGAAGCAGATGTAACATCTTGCTGTCTGTCAGCTTCCATTCTGAAAAACAGTGACGCCAAACAGCTTTTGAGAGGGTTTTCAGCAACAGCATCCAGTCTGCCTACAGCTGCACCAAGGGGAAGACACTGCTGGATGCTACCTACTCCTGTCCATCTGGGAAAGAGCTTCCTCTACTCTTCCAGACAGCAAAACCTTTCACCAAACAGTCAGACAGTAAAAGGACTGTTCAGTGACCATTTCCATGATCAGGCATTGTGTGTCACTGAGGAATGCTTCCCAAGGGATATTCTTCTCTCAAGAATTAGGGTGCTGAGTAACACCTGCCTCATCAGAACCTGATGCTAGGTGACATTTGCAGCTGACAGGAGAAGACAGCAGCAAAGGTTGGGGCTGAAGAGCTGTGCTTTCGCTTTAAGTTCTGCCAGTGGTTTTTGGTTGTAACTGATTGCTCTATGTGCTCCAGACATGTCTTGTGGGAGCTGGATGCTCAACTTTTAGTTTTTTAGTATCCATGACTGCAGCTGAACAAAGCTTCATGCTTTGTAGGAAAGTGTAATTGAAAATACCCGAATGGAAAACATGCAAAAAGAAATCCCTGTACCCACAGGAAACACAAAGGAACACAAAGACAAAATGAACACAGCTGAAAATGGATCAAATTGCACAACAGCTTGAGCATGGACTAATCAACAGTCAGCTTTTAAAGCCTGCAATTATCCATCCTCAGTCCAGGTGGCAGAGGCAGCATCTTTGCTAGGTGGGGGGTAACAATGTGCCCCAGTGCACCCTCCTGCTGATCGTGATATAGTGTGAAAGGGCCAAATGTGAATTACTTTCCCCACTGCCCTGACAGCCCAAATTGTTTACACCAAAACTATTTCTAGCATCATGTTTTGGAAGCTGCAAAGCCACCAAGCAGACTGCAGCTCACACAGTGCCCCGACTCCATTTAACATGGGAGATCTTGCTGGAGCAGGAGAGAAGCAGGGCAGAGCTGAGATTAAGGACTCATCAGCGACCTTGCAGCTGGTGTTGGTCCCCTTGGCAGAAGCCCCCTCACTAAAGGGGACATCACCAACTCCACCAGCCCCTCTGCCATGTAAATTAGGGCTGTGGTTCTCAGGGCTGTCATGGAATGGCTGCACACTAAAACCCTGGCTTGGTACAGTCAGTTTGGCTTTGCTGAGGTCTCAGAGCACATGGGAGTGGGCTAACAGAAGGCTGGAGAATACAGCTACCAGATGCAGCAGCTTCCAGACTGTTTCTCAGTCTTCTGAGATGATCAGAAGGACCTCTGGGAACCCTTCTAAAACCTTTAGGGTGCCTGCTACTGGGGGCCTTTACTTCCAGCAAGTACTAACAGTTGTCAGCTATTTCTCATCAAAGGGTGCTTTGAGCTTTTGTCTCCAGCTGATTAGGGAGTGTCACACACCCTTTCAGCTGGTGCCAGGCAGAGGCCTATATAATCACCAGGCTGAGACCACAACTCCCAAGAGTCAAGAGATGTTGCAGCTCATGTGGTGGGGAGCTGGAAGTTCTGTAGAGGGCAGTATCTGTAGTCAGCTCTGGTGACACACCACAGGGCACAGTCTCCAGCACCGATTTCTGCAACTATTCCTAGCACAGCAGACACCTCAATTCAGCTTGAGCTGTGGAGGGAGAAGGCAGTGCTCCAGCTCTCAGGCTGCAGGAATACCTGTGCCTCTTGCTGAAGCTGATGGTGGGAAAAGGTGTCCTAGTGCATGTTGGCTGAGGAGCTACGCTGCTGGGACAAGGAGCTACAGGAGGAGGTCTGCACACTGCACAGCAGCAGGGATGATGAGAAAGAGATAGGTAGATCTTTCCTAATAGCCTGCAGAAACAAAACCCTGAACCCCACAATGCCCAGAAGAAGAACCCAGGACCTGCTTGCTGGGGTGGCAATTCCTGTGATGATGAAGGCTGGAAGACTGTGAACTCTGGCACCAGGAGGGAGCTCTTCCTCCACCCAGGTTCAGTGCCCTGGCAGCAGGCAAGGGGCTGGGAGCTCTTTGAAATAAAATGTCTGTGTTGGCTGAACCTGAACCCTGCAGCAGCACCAGAGGAGGTGGGTGAGTGATAGATGGAAGCTCCCTGCTGCGGGGCAGAGGCCCCCCTTTGCTAGCCTGTCTAGTGAGGTTTGCTGGGGGCTCAGATCTGGAATGTTGTGGGTAGACTGCTGAGAATTCTCCAGCCCCCAGACTGCTATCCCCTGCTGCTCTTATACACAGGCACCAACAGCACTGCCAGAGGAAACCAGGAGTATATCAAGAGCAACTGCATAGCTCTGAGGGTGATAGCCCGGGTGGTCCTCTCCTCAGTCCTGCTGGTGAGGAGGAAGGGTTTGAGAAGCAGTAGATGGATTCTGTGGGTCACTGTACAATAGCACGGCTCATGTTGACAATAGGAATTTGTTTTTTACAAACCTAGAACCCTCTCTGAGAACTGACTGGAAGAGATGGCGTCCACATGACCAAGTGAGGCAAAAGTAACTTCTGTAGAGGCAATCTGGTGAGGAAAGCTTTAAACCAGGAAAGAAACTGGAGGGAGATAATTACCCACAGTCAAGTGAGGAAGTGGTAGACCAGGCTGGCAAGTGAAGGTTACAGGGTGACATGGACAAGAGAACATGAAACAACAAAGTACTAACAAAAGGTGAGCGCAACCATATGCACACAAATAAGGAAGTGGTGAGAGGACTCATGGGGAAGCTTTTGCCCTCTTCCTGGAAAATCAGTGGGTGCCTATGGGAAGTTGTACAGTAACACAAGCAGTATAGACACAAATAGGAGGAATCAGATGTCTGTGCAGCTGCAGGGCTATATCCTCACTGGGATCATACAGACATGCTGGGACAGTGCATGTGACTGGAATGCTGCAATGGATGGATACAGGCTCTTAGGAAGAGCCTGTACCCAAGGAGGGTGGTGGGAGAAGTGGGAAGCAGCTGCCCTTTACATGAGACAGCAGCAGGAACACCTGGAGGAGAGGCAGTGGGGTAGCCCTGTATGTTAGGGAATGTATTGATTATCTAGAGCTTAATGATGGTGATGATAGGGTTGAGCGGTTTTGGGTAAGATTCAGAGGGAAAGCCAACAAGGCAGATATCACAGTGGGAGTCTGTTGTAGACCACCCAACTGGGATGAAGAGGCAGATGAAATATTCTGTAAGCAGCTGGGAGAAGTCCCACAATCGCTAGCCCTTGTTTTCATGGGGGACTTAAACTTACCAAATGTCTGCTGGAAATACAATGCAGAGGAGAGGAAACAGTCCAGGATGTTCCTGGACTGTGTGGAAGATAACTTCCTGACACAGCTGGTGAGGGAGCCAACTAGGGAAGGCAACCCCCTGGACCTCTTGTTTGTGAACAGAGAAGGACTTGTGGGTGTTGTGATGGTTAGAGGCTGTCTTGGGCACAGCAATCATGAAATTGTAAGAGTTTTCAATTCTTGGAGAAGTAAGGAGTGGGGTCAGCAGAACTGCTACCTTGGACTTCTGGAGGACAGACTTTGGCCTGTTTAGGATTGGTTGACAGAGTCCCTTGGGACGCAGTCCTGAAGGGCGAAGGAGTCCAGGAAGGCTGGACATTCTTCAAGAAGAAAATCTTAAAGGTGCAGGAGCAGGCAGTCCCCATGTGCCAAAAGACGAACTGGCAGGGAAGAAGACCAGCCTGACTGAACAGAGAGCTTTGGCTAGAACTTGGGGAAAAAAGGAGAGTTTATGACCTTTGGAAGAACAGGCAGGCAACCCAGGAGGACTACAAAAATGTCATGAAGTTATGCAGGGAGAGAATTAAAAGGGCCAAAGCCCACCTAGAACTTAATCTGGCTACTGCCATAAAAGACAGTAAAAAACATTTCTATGAAAACATTAGCAACAAAAGGAGGGCTAAGGAGAATCTCCATCCTTTAATGGATGCAGGTCGAAACAGTGACAAAGGATGAGGTGTTTCTTTGCCTCGGTCTTTAACAGTAAGACCAGTTTTCTCCAAGTACCCAGCGCCCTGAGCTGGAAGACAGGGAGCAGAATGAAGCCTCCATAATCCAAGGGGAAATGGTTAGTGACCTGCTACACCACTTAGACACACACAAGTCTATGGGGCCAGATGGGATCCACCCAAGGGTACTGAGGGAGCTGACAGAAGTGCTCACCAAGCCACTTCATTTATCAGCAGTCCTGGCTAACTGGGGAGGTCCCAGTTGACTGGAAGTTAGCAGATATAACACCCATCTACAAGAAGGGCTGGAAGGAGGATCTGGGGAACTACAGGCCTGTCAGTCTGAACTCGGTGCTGGGGAAGGTTACGGAGCAGATCATCCTGAGTGCCATCACGTGGCATGTACAGGACAACCAGGCAATCGGGCCCAGTCAGCATGGGTTTGTGAAAGGCAGGTCCTGCTTGACTAACCTGATCTCCTTCTATGACAAGGTGACCCACTTAGTAGGTGAGGGAAAGGCTGCAGATGTTGATTACCTGGACTTTAGTAAAGCTTTTGACACTGTTTCCTACTGCATTCTCCTGGAGAAACTGGCTGTGCATGGCTTGGATGGGTGTACTCTTTGCTGGGTAAAAAACCGGCTGAGTTGTGGTGAGCGGAGTTAAATCCAGTTGGCAGCCAGTTACAAGTGGTGTTCCCCAGGGCTCAGTACTGGGGGCAGTTCTGTTTCATATCTTTATCAGTGATCTGGATGAGGGGATCGAGTGCACCCTCAGTAAGTTTGCAGATAACACCAAGCTGGGCAGGAGTGTTATCTGCTGGAGGGTAGGAAGGCTCTACACAGATCTGGACAGGCTGGATTGATGGGCCAAGGCCAATTGTATGAGGTTCAACAAGGCCAAGTGCTGGGTACTGCACTTCAGTCACAACAACCCCACGCAGCGCTACAGGCTTGGGGAAGAGTGTCTGGAAAGCTGCCCG
>JAVJGG010000061.1:2024132-2035366 GCA_035590195.1 Aviceda cuculoides | reverse complement strand
CCCACCCGCGGTCCCCGCCGCTCCGGAAGCCGCCATCTTCGCGGGCGCTCAGCGGGCGGGCACCGGTAGCCCGCCCTCTGCCGCCCGGCGGCGGCCGTTTCCCCTCAGTCAGGCAAGGCTGGCGGAGCCGGGAGGTGGCCGCCGCCCGCGGGCCCCGGTGTGTGCTGTGGGTACGGTCTGTGCTCAGCCCAGTGAGCTAAGAAGACACTTATGACTAGAAAGATGGAAAGAAATACTTTTAAAGTCTGTTGATAATAAGCTGTGGCCTGTCCCCCGTACGGTTGATGTAGAGGTGTCTGAATTGGCTTTAGCCTCAGGGAGAACGTGCTCTACGTTCTTCAGAGTGGCATTTTCCCGTCACCATCTCTGACAGATTCTCACAGACAACGGCGTGAATACGGCCTTTACAGCCACTACAGCTTCATCATCTTCATTTGGAGGATTAGGATTTTGTCCATTTTCCAGAAGTGAAAAATAACTAAATTGGGGGGGTGGTGACGGTATATTCAGTCAGCTCTAGGATTTCCTAAAGGTAACTTCAGTGGCTTGGATTTTGGGATACCCCTTGGCTAACAGTTAGGACAAAAACTCTCGGAGAGCCTTAGTTTACAAACCTGGAAATTTCTGCTTTCAAGAAATATCCAAGTCAAATACATGATTAAAAAAAGCAAATCCCCCATTCCTGTATCTGCCTGTAAGGTAGTTCTTTTTTCTAACCAGGAACTATATGCCAGACATCTCATTTTCACTAAAAATGTTTCTCTTTCTAATCTCTGTAGTTCTATTTTGAATCAAAGAATTATTTTGTTAACAGTGGTAAGGGCACCTGCTTTATTCACTGTGCTTCATCTTCATCAAGTGCTTAGTCCTGTCACTTCCTCCAGCCATACTGACTGCTCCAAACACTTCTTAAGTTTCATATTTCTTTCTCTTGACCGCAGTAGCTTGCTCTTGGTGCTTGCAGCCCATTTCCAGCTCTAGCACTGACCAAACAAAAGAGACTGTTTGGAAAGCCATAACCACTCAAACAGCAACAGTAAAAGCAGGCACCCCTCAGTTTTCTACTAAACTCTAAAAGGTAAAATAGCAGAGGAAATTAATTGGAGGGGTTTTGCCAGGGTTTAGGGGCTAGTTGCTGGGGGGAGTGTAAATGCTAACTTCAGGACATTGTTTCAGTGTTTCATTGCTCTGTTCTGAGCCATACCCATCACTGAGGAAAATATTGTGGGTATGTCATTATATTGCAAATGAAATTTCAAAATGTTTATATTGGGAATAAAATACATCTTTTTGGTGTGCAATCTGCTCCCAGGCTGGTGGGGCTAATCTTAAAATCCAAGCTTCTGTTCCCCCTGGAGACATGGCTCTGGCACGGACTTTGACATCTGTGAAAGCAGAGGGCAGGCCTGCTGCTGCTGCCTGGCAGCAGATGCTCCTGTCGTCTTAGGATGGGGGATGCAATTAAACTTTCCTTTCTTTCCCTGTGCGCAAATGTTGCTTGATAGAGAAGTTTCGTATTTTTATTGCAAAAAATCAAGCCTACTGCTGGACTGCATTGCACACAATTTCCTTGAGCTACTTGGTGAGTGGGGGAGAGGGGAATTCACAGAGGAAGCATTGGGAAAGCCCCATTTGCACTGTGGAACAGTTCATTACATTTGCCTGATGTGTGTTTACATCTGTTCAGCCTGCATGAGACTGATGATGAGCTCAGTTAGCCATCTCCTTATTTTCAGGCATTTGATTCTGTAAATGATGTGATACAAGGGCAGGTATCACCCCTGTGAATGGGGGAGTGGGGCAGTGGAGCCAAATGCCCGAGACTGTATTGCAGGTGGCAGAAGCTGGTCTTTCCATGGCCAGTGCTAAAGCAGGGGGGTAATGCCTCACTCCCAGGGTAAGTGTACCTGGTATATGTAAGTGTGCTGCTGTCTCAGGTACCCTGCAAGTGGAAAAATGTACTTTTGTTTCAGAAATGAACTGGAAAACTCCCTTAGCACAAACCAGTGCATTTAAAGATCTTGGCAAATGGGTTATTATGCCTCCGCTTTCATTCAGCAGTGGAGACCTGCATGTGTCCTGCTTCTGTTTCGAGCTGGAAACAGTTGCAACTCCACCGTGGACTAACAGTGTGGTTTTAAGGGTCTAAATTCAGCCAGCAGAGTACTCTGGGAGTTCATTCAGGATCGTGCTTTGTCTTTTGCTCAAATGCCTTAAACTTTTTGCAGGGAACATCCTGTACTAAGGGCTTCATCAGAAGGCTTCCACCAAATTTCCAAACTCGCCCTGTCTTTTCTGTAGCTTACAAGAGAGGCCAGGATCACAATGTGGGGTGTAGAATCCACAGGCTAAAAGCAACCTTTAGAAATCCATAGGGAACAGAAACCTCATGCAAACTGGAATGAAAAAAAAATCCAAAACAAAGCAGTATTTGAAAACTGAATAGTCTTTCCCCTCTGTACAGGGTATTTACTTTGCAATTTACTTTCCTCTCTAAAGCAGCCCCTCCCACTGCACTAATATTAAGTACTGCATGGAATATAAGTAACTTGTTTTTCTACAACTTTTCAAAGAGAGAAGGATGAGCATTGTCGGAATTTCAGTGTTTGTGGTGACACAAGATTTCCCCATTAATGGAGATAACTATCTGTTGTTAAAGACAACCAGTCTCAATTTCAAGCATGTCACAAACACACTTACCTCCCCAAAATACAGGTTCTAAAGTATATGTGTGTGCAGGTGCTGGCAAACCACCTTATGACCACGCTGGACTGAATGAATCTCAGAAGCTAAGCTGTCCTATGCTTTGGTATGAAGACACAGCTCCAAACCTAACTTCGGTTTTAGTCTAAGTCAGGTTCTAAATCGGAGTATCTCTGTTTTCTCCACCCAGTGGAGGTCAGCCAAGCTTGCCTTTTTTTTTTTCCCCTGTTATCACAGTGGTTATCGTGAAAGGAACATGTGTGCTGATGTCTAGATCTAATATTAGCTCCACCTCTGTCTTGAACCTACAGTTCAGCCCAGCTCTGAAAATTAGGGCGTGAACACAATTAACAGGTTTTTGACCCTCTTCCTGTAATTTGAAAATTTTTAGTTGTGGAAAAACATGTCTAATAATTACTAATTTGAATTGGCCTATGGGAACTCACTGGGAATCTTATAAGGTGTACATACTGGCTCTTCTCTTTCTGATTAGCTTACTGCCCTTCTTCCTCTTCTATGCCCGTATCTGTAGAACCCACTGGAAGTAAAAAATTTATTTCTATAATGTATACCTGTATTTGTCTGAAAATATGTCTAAGCCAATACAAATCAGTCAGGAGAGACTCTCTTTGGGAAGGCGTGTAAAAATTTCCTCTAACTAGGTCACTTCTTTTTACCTTCACACTTTCCTTAGGGGTTTTGGGTGGGAAGAAAAGGAATAAAGCAGATAAAAAGCAGCTAGTGAGATTAAAAGGCAGCAACTGAAAGAAGTGTACAGAGTTTGGAGTGGTAGAGGGTGCTATGGGTGGAAAAAGCAGCATTTTTAAAAGGGTCTTTCCATGCTATTCTGCCTTCAGAAAGGAAGGTTGAGGGTGGAAAGCTTGGTGAAAAAATTATATGCTACGGTTCTACCCAGTGCTAGCTGTAGTCTTAGCATAAAGGGGAGAATGGCTCACATTAGATGAGGTTAGGCAGGTGTACAGCTCACATCACAGCATGTACTAAACAGAATAAAATTAATTTTATATTTTAGAGCATGGTGGTCTTTAGAGGAATGCTTAGCTTGGGCCCAGGGAGTCCTGTCTTTGAAACACTCTAGTCTTTTCATCTTCAGTGCACTGAGCAAAGCACAGGTGATTCTCAGCAGCATCATAACAGGCTGTGGGCTCAGCTCTAGGCTACCTGCAGTAGCATTTCAGGCTACCTAGAATTGTTTCCAAATTGAGCTCATTCTGTAACTGACTCCTTTCATCTCCACTGTAGCAGGGGTTACACTTTAGAAATGAAGCAAACTGGAGAGCAAACACAAGAAGCAAATTACCTTGCTGTTAAAAATGGCAATAATTTATCATCTGATGATATAGGACAGCTTCAGCAGTCTGAACCCTTTGAAGTCACATGGGGTTTATGACTACTGTTAGTCCATACCCCCACAGTGCAGGTGCAGTGGGTGCAAATATTTATTACTGAGATATTCCATGTTAATTTTTTCAGTGCAAATGAAAAAAAAACCATAATACATTTTTTAAAAAGTTTGTACTACATATATTATGTGGCAATAAGAGTAGCCAAGGTAGCAGCTGGTTCTTGTGAGGTTAGCTTGAGACACTTGGGTTGGTGACTTCTGGGATTAGTGAAGTCCAACTAGTCAGAAGGATTTAGACTTCTGTGTGTCTATTTATTGCACTTGCAGCAATCTGTCAAGGGGAGGAAGACAAGATGGATCCTAAGTGCCTACACGCGTATGTCATGTGTATCTGTCAGGGAGAACACGTTTGGTGATGTTGACAGGAACAGACATGACTCAAAAGCTGTGTAGCACTTTGGGTTTTTTAAGCACTCTGCAGTGTAACCCAATGAATAACATAATGGATAACTGGTTATTCTGTTTTGGCAAACATCCTGAGATATTAACAGGGATGACAAAGGAATTAAAACCAAAAATGTCTTGGAACAAAGATCTGCTAACTCAGCACTGCTCTTGAGAGCAAATATTGCTGGTATGCATACAAATTGACCATTTAAGCCAAACAGTCTTAGGAAACCGGCGCTGGGTCTAGATTTTTGACTCACTGAGCATAAGTAGACCATTTCCAGAATAAACTGCAAACAGTGTTTCCAAACTTTCTGAAATGGCACAGGAAGAAAAGAGGGGGAAAGCCTTTAAAAACATAATTGCTATTGAATAAATATGAAAAATTTTACAAGCAGAAGTTCTCTCACAAAATGCATTTCTCATAAATGCATTCGTCTCTCCATATTTTCAGAACCTCAGATGCAAGCGATGACTACACTGTATTTATCTTTTTCCAACTAAGTGCTCTGAAGACTAGATAGGCAAAAGAACATCTATTGCGACTCTACCTTTATAAACCCAAGTCACTGTATCTATAAAGCTAATACACTTGTAATTTTAAGTCGTTTGATAACCTGCCAGAAAATGCAGGTATATGCCTGCAGGAATCAGTCACGCATTCCAGCACAGGATGTGATATTTGCACTTTATTCAAGGAAGTAAATAAGAAAAGCAATTTGCATTTCACATTAAAGTGATACGCAGCAAGTAGCTGTCAGATGAGCTAGGTGAGAATGAAAGGAGAGATTCCAAAAAGAACAGATCTCCTACAGGTTGGTATGGATGTGTGACTGCCATGCCAGGGATGTATGTGTAAAAGTACACAGCAGAGCTTTTTTTGAAGAGACCTTGGCTGCTTTCCTAGTTAGAAAAAGATTCATTCTGAACAGGACCTTTGAGCAAATATTCCAGGCTTTATTATCTCGTTGAACCAGTCTGCCCACACTTGTAATTAGTCACGTGCTTTAAGAGGAAACAGTGGTTTCATTGCCTACTTGCTGGTAGGCAATATGGAGAATTACAAGGGAAATAAAAAATCTGACATCTGTTTTTGTTATAGGGGTAAAAGAAACATAACCAGCATACCATTCAGGCTGGGTGGCCATTAGGGTCTGCAGAACAGCACCCTTTATTTGTGTCTGTGTTCCTATTCTTAGTGAAGAAATACCATTTGTTCTCTGCATTGTGTGACACATCTTATTTGATTTCTGGTCAGTACCTCTAACCTAGTATTAAACTCTTGTGCAAGGCTCTAACTTAATGATTTTTCGCTGTGGGGTTCAGTTACTTCCACAGGGCCTAGGCAAGATAATGTGGCAAATGTTTCTGTCAGGAGGCTTCTATTTGCTCTTGGCACCTGCATTTCCACCAGAAAACAGTGATCAGCAAACTGAAAACAGCTCAAAATTGTTTATTACATACCTGTATTAGAACCCAGCAGAATGCAGATGGTGAAGGTACTTAGTAGCTCATAGGATCAGGACTAGAGAGAGCAAATTGAGAGATATCACAGAAATATCCAGGATATTAATTTAGATCCAATTAAGCTGAAGATCTCTTCAGAATTTAGTAGAATCTGAGCTAAAATGTGTGCATTCAGTGGTAATGGAGTTGAAATCATCCCCGACTCTCTGGGATACTCTAAAACTTACCAGGAAAAAACACATTGTGGATGACTGTCCAGTATTGCCATGATTACAAACTAGCTGCTAAGGTGGAACTCCTCTTTGTATTGCAAGACAAGATTGTGATTTAAAATATCGAATCCTATTTCACTGTGGAAGGAGTACTAGTATTGCTCAAGGACCCATCACCTCTCTGTGCAAGCGACATTCCCCATTGACAGTCTGCAACTGTCAACTGTCCTCATTATTGAACAAGGTTACATGGCTTGCGTAGGTGATCGGTATGGATTTTAAAACCATGTGCATTTGGAAGCCTACAGTACAGTTTAGTCAGGGAGATCAAATGGTAAAACTTAACTGCAAGTTAGAACTTAGTTGGACTTTATAGCCATCTCTGCCCCATGAATTGTGTGTGACCCCAAGCTCAGCCTTTGACCTTAGATAAAATACTTTCTGTGCTCTACCATACCCAGCTGTTGAGATAAGTGTAGTCCTATTTTTTTACCTAGCGGGGATATTGTCAGTCTTCGCTGTGATAGCTACTGAAGAAAAGAATCTATCCTTTATATAATGAAAAACATTTTATTTCATGATATGAATTTGTATCACAGTATGAGTAGCTTCAGTTGACATCTGTTATGTGCAGGACTTCTGTAGTTCCAAAGATCAGAAACATGGGCAGACAGATAAATACTGGAGTTTCCACATGAGTTGAAAACGTAAGGTTTTTAAGGTTTCTGAATTTCCTAGCACTGGGCATCCTGCAGTATAACTCAGATAGGGAGATATTTGACTCATTTTATGGATGATGATGAACATTAGCTCTCTAAGTTAAGCAGCTGGCCTTAGATAACATGTAGCATTTGTTCAAGTGTTTTATCTTACAAATGCTGTGTCCATCCTGTCTTCCAGGACCACCTTTCTTTTTTTAACCTATATTAATAAATGGTAAAATGATCATATGGCTGGTGAAAGTGAAATTTAACCACCTTTGCTGACAAGCCACCTGCAAATGGACTTGGTGTTTCCAAGTACTAGTTTGTCAGGGCCCTGAGTGCAGCAGCAGGCCCTAATTGCCCCAAGCAGACCCACCTGGGGCCTCCATCCACACCTTCTGCCCATGGGCCTAGAAGCCTCATTTAAGATCAGGCCTGGCCTTCAATTCTTCCCTGAGGTATGTTGTAGATGTACCTGTTTCCAGTCCGGTTCCTGAATTGTTGCTTAGATTTAGTGGCTTGACCTTGGCCTCATTACCTTGCTTTTGTCTGAAAATCAATGGACTGGCAACAGGACCTGTTGCTGTCATCACCCAGCTGGGGTTGCTGTCTAACTGTGCCCTGATGGTGAGACCATTGCCTGGCCTGTGCTGTGGTCCCCCTTGGCCTGTCTTCTCTTAGGACACAGTTGGCTCTGGCTGCTCCCTTTGTTATTCAGTGTTTTTTCCAAACCTGTTTCAGGCTCTGATTATAGTGGCTTATTCGGTACGGGTGCAGATTGGAGTTCTCATTCTGCATTCATGCTGTGAGATCTGTCTCCAAACTGTCTTTTAATAAAAGGATTCCTCCCTGACAAAAACCTTGGGGACTATTTCAGGAAAACTTTTCTTATTCATGCAAGTATTTGTGATGCCTTCTTTCTGCAAACATTCTTAGGGGAAAGCCGCTCCTATGTGTAAGAAAGGGAAGTTAGAATTCCCATGGAAACAACTGCCTTGATTTATATTATTGAATAATTTATGCATAGTTGTTCAGCAGTAACTGGAACAAAGCGTTCTAAAGGATACACCTTCCTTTAAATATATAAATTATTTTCACCTGCAAACAACTTTTCCTTTCTCTTACCTCTCCTCAGCAGCTGCTTTTGGTCTGCTACTCCAGAGGTGTGTTCAAAACCTTTACCTGAAGCAAAAAAAATAAGACATAAGGGGAAATAGATTGCTCCACAATGCTGAGGGCACTTTCATTCCCAGTGAAGACTCTTGTTAACACCTCCCTCTCTGAAGTTTCAGCTTTTTTGAAGCAGAGGAGATGATAGCCTTGTCTTACAGCTGATGAAACAGACTTTAAGTGAGGAAACTTACTACAGATGGGCTAAGGTTCCACCAATCTATAGGACCAGGCACGTTCTTTGTGCTGAAGGTTGTGTAGCTTTTGTGAAAGATTTTGGACGTGAAAAACATTAATGATTGTTCCTCTTCCAGTGGAGACAGGGGGCACCTTTTGAATTGGAGTTTTCAATAAGACTTGACAGAAACGCTGTAAAACAGCCCTTTGATTTGCAGTCTGTATCTTATATGTTTAGACTAGGTATCACAACGCCTCATTCCTGTGGGATAAGGCTTACTCACTAGGTTCTCCAAAGCATCCTTCCTTAGGCTTCTGCCAGGTGAGAACCTTCTCCAGTCATCATCTGAGTTCCAGATGTGTCATGCAACATAACCAAACGGAACAAAATGGGACAGAAAAACACAGGGGGTTTTTTTTGTCATTACTGCTTTATATGCTTAATCTCCAGGGGAAAACAAAAGCTCATAAAGTTTAATCAAAATCATACCACATTAATCTTCACAATCTATTTTAACAGATTTAGGCAAATAAATTCCAGGTTTGGAAATGATGGCCCTTACAGTAGTATAGCTAATGTATGTAACAATCATAAACATTACACATCTTGCTTAAAGATAAAGGTTGAGGCTCTAAAATTTGAGATAAATTATCTGATGCTGATGTTTCAAATGTTGTATAACTCATTACTTTAACATAGCAAGTATATCTTTTGTTAGATTATTCATTGCTGCTAAAGAAAAAGCTTTGCTTTTATTATTTCACAATAACGTTTACCATATCGCTGGTTAACTGAGAATAGATAACATACATATATTCTCAGTAGGTAATGGTTGGACTCGATGATCTTAAAGGTCTTTTCCAACCTAACTAATTCTATGATTCTATACTGTTTCCCACGAAGAGGTCTCAAGAAGAAAACTTGAATCCATTCCTTTCAATCTTCAAATTTATTTTCATCATGCTAGCACAGAAAGTACTCTTGTAATACTCAGGAACAGGTGATCGGAGCAACTTCTCTAGATACAGAAAAGAGAACTGAGTATTGCGCAGCATTTTATTAGACTTTTTCTTTTCCTCCAATCTGGAATAGGGAAGAGAGGATCTGAGAGCTGTGAATTGCAATCGAAAAATCACACTGGATTCAAATACTCTGCAATAAGTCAATCTAATAACATTATTTTTTAGCAGGATGCATCTTCATGGACCATAGGCTCCCCACAAATATAATTTGTCCTAAACAAGCCTGGAGGGAATGGAAAAGAACATCAGTATCTGGTATGCTTATGCAGCAAGTAGGGACCCTCATCACCAATCCACTTCAAGTCTAACAGTGTATGAAATAATATTTTCAGCTGGCTTGTTTGGCTCACAACACATAGAGTTGTCCCAATAAACACATAAGCTGCCTGATGCCTAAGAACTAATTGGGTGTAAGTATCATACTGTTGGTTTCTGGTAACGTGTCATGTGAATAATGTGCATGTTATCCTTTGCAACTGGAATGTCTGAAAACCTGTAGATTTTTGGGATGAAGTACACAGATCAAATATTGGTGTTAGTCAGGAGGGAAAGGAGTGGCCCTGAACTTGAGAACTTGGGGAAAACACGACCGGTAAAATTACGACTATGTTCCGAGCTATCTGAGGTGTATCACCACAGTTCAGGCTATTTGCAAGCGGAATCAAGGAACTACAGGGTCTTTGCTCTGTCTAAACCTAGCTTAGGAACAGTGTTCAGAGAAACCTGTCATATGCCAGAGGCTAGGTTCATTTCCCTTTCTTGTGTTCCTTTTTCTCAGCCTCTTCTTCCTCAAATTCTGAAAGCAAATTGAAGAAGAAAGCTTGTAATTAATGATGCAGCAGAGGGAGTTCTCAGGTCCTGCTTGATTTCTTGAGCATCTGTGTACATCCAAAGGTACGCTCACATGCATGCGCATGCAGCTATTCTGAAGAAACATCCATTTAGCCATTTCTTTTGAGGCTAAGCTACCACAGAATAAGGCACTTTATTTCTGCCCGAAATGACAGAAGAAAAAGAGTCCCTTTAAGGTTAATGGTAGTGCCACAGAATGACAGGATGTCATTTGCAAATAACCTATATGCCAGAAAAAATAATTTTTGTCTCTCAACAGATATTGGCCAAGTGCATCACTTCAACTTCACTGCCCAGCCACCAGACAGCTTGGAGGGACCAAAGAAGGAAGCTATGGAAGGGACCATGGATTTAGTTCCAGTGACTTGAAAACAAGCACTAGGCACATGATGCAAAGGTGTGATCAAGCCCTAAGCTGATCTTGCCTCTCTGTGGCTTTCAGACCTAAACATCTGTGCTGTGTACATCTACCTGCCCTCAGTGCATTTCTCCAGGCCACCCAAAAAATCAGCAGCAGATTCTTCACTCGGAAGAGCACTTCTTGCCGAAGCCCACTCAGGATGGATACCGGACGTTCCCCTCACTCTAAGTAAACTGTTTAGTTAACTTTAGCATCTTTGTTCTTTCACAGGTCAAGAATGTTAAGGGCAGAACACTGCAATACAAATACCTTGAGCTTGAACAAGAACTATTTTTCTTCCCCACCACAGGTACCAGTTATTTTTATTTTTGAAATATTTGGGGTCATTCTGCGCTAGAGTATGTGTCACTTTTTCAGTCAGAGAAGACAACTCCTTCCCCAAGCTTTCAACTCGGGCACACTGAGCAAGTAGTTCATGTTCTGAGGACTGCTCTTCCCGGGCTCCTTTCACGTACACCCTGCAGAAAGAAAGCAAATTAATCTCGCATACTACCATAAACTCGTTTTAAAATACGGAGTTTTGGAGCCTCCTCTAGCGACCGCTGTTCTCCCCCACAACCGTATTTTAAAAGGAGATTTAACCCGGAGCCTATCGCTGCTCTGCTCGCTACCCCCCGGCCCACCGCCGCAGAGCCCGCGTCCCCTCAGAGAGCGGCGTCGCCAGGGGGCGCCCTTCCCCCTTCCCGCCGCTG
>JAVJGG010000061.1:2005962-2017548 GCA_035590195.1 Aviceda cuculoides | reverse complement strand
AAGCTGCCCGGCAGAGAAGGACCTGGGGGTGCTGGTTGACAGCCGGCTGAAGATGAGCCAGCAGTGTGCCCAGGTGGACAAAAAGGCCAACGGCATCCTGGCCAACATCCACTGTATCAGAAATAGTGTGCCCAGCAGGACTAGGGAAGTGATCGTCCCCCTGTACTGGGCACTGGTGAGGCTGCAATTCAAATACCATGTTCAGTGTTGGGCCCATCACTACAAGAAAGACACTGAGGTGCTGGAGTATGTCCAAAGAAGAGCAATAAAGCTGGTGGAGGGTCCAGAGCACAAGTCTTACGAGGAGCGGCTGAGGGAACTGGGGTTGTTTTAGTCTGAAGGAAAGGAGGCTGAGGGGAGACCTTATTGCTCTCTACAACTGCCTTGAAAGGAGGTTGTAGCGAGACGGGGGTCAGTCTCTTTTCCCAGGTAATAAGCGATAGGACAAGAGGAAATGGCCTCAAGTTGTGACAGGGGAGGTTTAGATTGGATATTAGGTAAAATTTCTTCACCGAAAGGGTTGTCAAGCATTGGAACAGGCTGCCCAGGGAAATAGTTGAGTCACCATCCCTGGAGGGATTTAAAAGATGTGTAGGTGTGGTGCTTAGGGATGTGCTTTAGTGGTAGACTTGGCAGTGCTAGGTTAACAGTTGGACTTGATGATCTTAAAGTCTTTTCCAACTGAAATGATTCTATGATTCTATATTGATGGCAGGCTCTTCTAAATACTGAGCGAGAGAAGTCTAGGTTCACATTTCTTTCTGCGGGACTTAGTCTTTTGTGTGTGTTTTGGGGGACTGTGTGTGGTATCCTTTTCGATGTACTTGATACAACAGGAGTTTGTCAGCTGTACAGCAAGACGCATAGACCACACTATTTTCAGTCATCTTAATGAAAGAACTATTACGTATATTTCTTTTATGTTTTAAACAGGTAAAGGACCTCTAAAAGACTACTACAATGGACTGATAAATAAACTGCACTTTAAACATATCCAGATCTGTACACCGTGGCTTGAAGCTGAGGATTACCCTCTTTTGCTTGGTAAATAGTGGATTACGAAACAGGCTTGAGAATGTGTGAAAAACAACTTAGCACATTTGCAGAGAGCTGATACTGATTTTGCACAGAAGGTGGTAGAATATAGCAAGTGATTGAAGTTGCTGGTTAGTGACAGTATACTTGTGGTTTTGATGCATGCTAACAAAATTGCTAAATTTCTCTAACTACAGTTTTTCACTGTTGTCCCAAGAAGTAGGCATAGTACTTGTGTTGCTATTTTAGCCTCTTTGTTTCTTATAACTGTGCTGAAATACAGTGTGCCTGTGCATGTTCCAGTTTACTTTCAGGGTCACTCAGTAAATGAAATCAAAGTTTTTGGCTGAGCAACCAAAAGTAGCTGAAATTCTAAATTAACAAGTCCTTGGAATAGTATTCCTTCAGCATATTCACTGTATTAGGATAAAGTGTGAGTAAGTTTAAAAGTGATAAAATACATATTCAATTTGATCTACATTCTGCAGGGTTAGAACCTGACAATTTATATGGCTGTAAAACACTGTTTATTTGGTACTTTTTAACTAATGACTGTAAAGTCTATAAAGTCACGCTGTAATTTATGTATTTTGAAATCACTTGAACTGGAAGAGGTTGCTAGTGAGCCATGCAGTGTATCCTGTCTGGATTGCGATGGAGTTCCCCTGTGCAGTTACCCATTTTTAGCAGATTAAGAGGCAGAAAGGCTGTTTTAAGATATGTGAATTTTAAAATTCCTTTTAAATTAATGTGCACTCAAGTTGTTTCTAATGTGTTTCTATATGTTTCTAAAGCCTCACTAATTTTAGTCACAAAATATATTGTGCTTTTTTTTCCCCCCCGAGTGCTTGAAATTGAGTCAGTCTGGATGGTGTTGAAGGCAGCTCATGTTTAGTTTGCATTGCCCAAAGTAGTACATAACTAGAAAGGTTTAAAGTAAGGCTACAAGAGCTGCTTTCAGAGAATTCAGCCTCTTGTCTGTTTTGTTTGCTTTTCAGGCTCAGCAGACCTGGGGGTGTGTCTCCATAAATCATCTAGTGGTTTGGATTTACCCATGAAAGTGGTAGATATGTTTGGCTGTTGTTTACCTGTGTGTGCAATATATTTTGAATGGTAAGAGCTTGCTTATTCTGATACAGTTTAAGTGGATCATATAAAAGAGTATTCTTACAAAGCAAGAATTCAGAAGCTACTCCATGTATCAAATGAGATTCCAGTATTATGCCATAATAACTTTCTTTTATTCAGCAAGATAAGTTAGAAATCAAGGTTGTTTTATTTTAAGTTAAAAAATTAAGATGAGTCTCTACAAAGTTGGGAGCATTTAATGCAACCACTTGCCTTAAAAAAATAACTACCCTTTAATCCTTTGTTTCCATACACTTCATTAAAGAAAAGCTTCCTTCTGCGTAGACGTCTCTCTGTTCTGTGAAGGGGTGAGTGTATGCATAGTCAGTCTTAGAATTTATGGTCCTTTGGGGAAACAGTAGCTTTTATAAAGAAAGATAAATTCTCTGTGAAAATCTCATTAACTGGATCATGGACAGATTTTCCTTGTGGGTTAATTCTGAAGTAGATTATAGCCTTGATTTTTAATATATGTCTAGATGAGTGGCAGAAAGACGGAGCGAGGTCCCTTTTGTACTGTAATGGTACATTTAAATAGTCTGACATAGAAGGGAGAAACAATCTTTAAATTGAAATGTTTAAAACTGCCGCCTTTGTTCTGTTTTGTCAGGTATGAAGCTCATATCTAGACGTCCAGGATCATTATGTTACAGATAGCCTAGCATGATCTTTTTGGATATCGCTATGCAACTTTTAAGATGTATACGTCCTTCTTGCTTTTTGTCTCATGTTTTCTTCTATGCCTTTTGTTCACAGTTTACATGAACTTGTGAAACACAATGAAAATGGTCTGATATTTAGGGACTCGAATGAACTTGCAGAACAACTAAAGGTAATGGCTTGACTGATTTTTCTTTCCCACTAGCTGTAACTGCAGAGGTGCTCCCATGTGAGCCACCTTTCCATATCTGACTATCATCTGTGCATTTTGCATTCTCAGAAGATAGTGCTTTGCCTGGTGAATGTTACTGGCCTCACTTCTATTTGAATATGAACCTGAAGCTGGCAAGAACATTTTAAATATTGTCATTTTTCACTATTTATAGGGCCAGACCAAAGAGTGCTCTCTTACTGCAGCATTGTAGTTGAGGGTTAACATTGGGGAGGCAAGAATGAGCCTGAAATGTAGTATGATGGTATTTTTCTGTTTTTCCTTTTAACTCACAGATGCTTTTATTGGGATTTCCTACACTGGAAGGCAAACTTCACAACTTCAGAAAAAACCTTCGTGCATCCAGGCAGCTGCGCTGGGATGAGAGTTGGGACCAGACTGTTCTTCCTTTGCTTGGGCAGAATGAATGACTTTTTGTGGGGGAGGAGGGTGTCACAAAAGCTAATGCATTCCTGAAGCTGCACAGATTTGATAAATAGTGAATAAATACTTTGTATTGTCTATAGTTGCAGTTTTTAACTACTTCATCTTGGAACAAGTGTTTGGACACACCTCTTCCTTTACAATTTGAGCTTCTCATGTGAGTAAGAAGTGCTGAAGGTGAAGCCGAGGCTATTTATTGTCTCCTAACAGTGTAAGTCTGGAGGGGAGATGTTCCTGTGCTGAAGAGCTTGAGCCTTGTTATCTGGACTACCTTTCCTTCCTTGCCACTTGGGATGGATCTGTAGAAAGTGGGAGGGAGGTTTAGGTAGTCTGGGAACTCATATGTGCAAAATCTGTTACCTGTGCTGCTTAAAGGTCACTTTTTGGTCAAGATACTTTAATACATAGGTAAACTATTACCAGTTATGCCTGTTGTACAGTAAGCACTTTAGTAGGTGATTTGGGTATGTTCTCTTGCAAATGGGAGATGCCTCTTACTTGAATTCAACTGACGATACAGTGGGGTTTTTATTTTTTCAACCAGTTAATATTCCTGGCTAGTCTTCCCTAGACAAGCGCTGAATATCCTCTTTTATGATTTTGAGACAGAATAATTTCGTTTCAAAGTTGTTTTCTTTTATACAGTGTGTGCAAGAATGTGAAAGCGCAGCCACTGGTATGTGACAGCTTTATTGAACACTTAGAGGAAAACAGACCTTTCAGTGAGTGTTGTCCTTATACACTAAAGTGAATGTGCCTGTTTACCTTGAGAAAGAACGTAAAATGTATCCCTTTTTGAACAGACGAATAGAAAAGGAAAAAATAAAACCAAAACCTATATTAAATTATGTATAACTTAATAAAAGGGCACTTCACTTTCTGACTGCTCACTCGGGTATACCCTTCTTCTTTTTATTGTTAATATCAGTATTCATATGCAGATCTAATGCTTACAAGATGCTTTTTTCGTTACCTTTTTCATTATAAAATCTGTCGGCCATTTAAAGAATGAATGTGCTTTGTTTTATCACGTGGTTACTGCTCTTCAGAATTACTCGTTCAGTGGTGGTAGATGATTACAACCTGCACTGGCATTTCTAAACCCACTTACTGAGTAATGATTTAATATCTGCTTTTGTCAAGCTAGACAGCCATTTGCTAATCTTGCCTTTCCCCTTCTGTGCCGTGGTTACAGTAGACACTGTCTCTTGTCAAAAAAGATTGTTGGCAGTGATTTGGTTCCTCTGGTGGGAAGGTGAAAATAAAAAGTCCAAGTTGCTTACTGCAGTTTCACTAGTTTGACTGAAGAATTATCCATAAAGATTTATTTGCCAATTTTATTTTGGTTTTAATTATTTTTTTTTTTTCCCCTACTGTTTTCAAGCAAATCCTGTCTGGTGGTTTGGCCATTCCTCTTTAGCCACTGATGTGCACGTGGGGGTAAACTAGGCACTGATTTGATTCTCTGATTAAACAGTAATGCCGAAAGCTTTAGAGAGATTTCATCTTCCTACAGTAAACTTTTTTGGATCCAATATGAGCCATCTGTACAGATCTTTTGAGTGACTTGAAGAATTTTCTGTAAGGGGACATAAAGAAGCTCCTGTTTGGGCTGCTAGTGTGCATTTACTCTATAAATAGTACCTTTGAATTCTTCCTTCTCGAGGAGAGGTAGCTAAAACCTGGGGTGGGGTTACTTCTGTATATCCAACTTAATACTAGCAGTCATCGCCTCCTTCAGCTTGAAGAATAAGATGATTCAAGTTACCTATCGTCCATTTTCTCTGCTACAGAAGGCGGCTAACGTACTTGTTCATTTTCTTTTAAGTAGCTTTTAAAACAAGGTACAGAAAAGGAAGTCAGTAGAAAGCAGCATATCTGACTTTCTGCTTCAGGGCTAATACTGTCCAACAGGAAAGTGATTAATGGATTATGGAGAGTTTCAAAGAACATGAGCTCAGTTCTTCCTCCTTGCAGTATATGTAGAATATTGCTACAGAGTGCAGTTCTTTATTTTCTGGCCATCTGAGAGAATGGCTTCCCAATAGTTAGTTATGAAAGTGATAGTCCTTATGTGAGAGAAATGTAAATCAAGTTCTGATTTTTGTCATCACTGCAGAGTAAAGATGGACCTGATTTACAGCAGGGTCTATTACTTCCTCTTACAGCATCATGTAAGCTTGTGACGCTATCTGCTATATTCACTGTAGGTATTAGAATTCATTTTTAAGATGACCCATACTGCAAGTATGCAAGTATATACAGACAAGTATAAAAAAAAAAGTAGACAATTACAGCTGGTTTTAATATTAAAAAAATATTTATTACTATGAAACACTGTTTTGCTCCCTTGTCAGTGTGAGATACTCATCCTGTGATCCTGCAGATACGCCTCTATTGTTTACAAATCAAAACACACCTGAAAAAAAAAATACAGTTCAATTCTGTTGTCTTCTACAGAATCAAAGCATAGTATGAAGGGAGCCTTTTTTTCTGTTGCTTGAGGTTCACAGATACTTTTCAGGGCCAGCAGCTTGCTTGTGTACATGCTGACAATTACAGGAACAAACGTGACTCACTCTGACAACAGTCCATGCATATAGTTGTATCCTCCGTGCCTCTTGTACATTTCTAGAACTCAAGATAATCTTGTAAGGACAAGATAGCTCCTGTTGAAAATTCTATTTATGTCATATTTGCCAAGTCTATACAAATAGCTGTAGAATAGTTATGTTTGGCTGCACGTCACAGAGAAAAACAGTGTTGCTGTGGGCTGGAGTAACCTGCCATCTGATCCCAGCTTTATCTGTAAAGAGAAACACTGTGAATCATATTTCTGCTTAATAAAATGAATAGCAAAAGTTGCACATCACGTTCTGTAAGAAGAAATCAGCATGCTGTTAAAGCAAGCTAGAGGCAAGTGCTTATGAGAATGTACTTTTAAAAATTAACAGTAACACTTCTGCTATGCACTCAGCATCATTTTGTGAATTAACCAGTTGCTGTAGATCAGCTGTACAGCTAGTAGACTGCAAAAGACAGGCTATTGAAGAGTATATGAAGAAAAATCCAAAATCCCTCCCTCTTTTATTTAATCTTTAGTTGTTTTTTTTTTTTTAAACCTCAACAGTAAAGATAAAGGTTTTAGGTTGCATCTTGAAGGTTATCACTGTGACAGTGCAGCACAGATGGTTTTCACTCTTTAAGCTTAACCCTTTTCTAGTTTCCTATTGCCACCACAGTTGCAATTCATCTCAAGTTGGCACTAACAGGTGTGAGTTGTGATAGACAGGATGTAGCAAAAAGCTTAAGTTCCAATTTCCTGATCAAATCCCTATGAAAAAGTTACTGCTTTTAGGCAAACTGCTCTTAAATCCAGCTCTAGGATAAGAATCTCACTATTGGACAATACCCATCACCAAAAAATGCTCCTGTTCATCTCTACTGCAGATTAAGTAATAGGGAAAGAGGCCAAAGCTATCAATACGCTTCACAAAAAAGGCACCTACCAAGTTCATCCTGGAACAGGTGATACGTGTCTGGATTACGAATGGTGAAAGCAATGTAGACCTCAGGAGGTTTTCTGTCTGCTCTGGAAGTGGAGAGTTTTTGTAGCATACCAATAAGGATTAAAATGATCTCTGGATCATATACCACATCTGCACGAAAAGGAAAACATTCAATATTTATTAAGAATTGAGCAAAAAGCAGAATGAAAACTACAAACCAAACCCACAAAATACTCATCTTGCAGGAGAATGTTATTGTATTCAGGGGTTAAAAATTTCCAAGAAGAGATCTTAGAAAATGCCTCCATTTTACATGCTATGTCAAGTTGCCCTCATCTCTAGTATCAGTCCAAAATCACTAAAAATGTGTTCCTTTTTGTAAATGGATTGTCAGATACTGTATTTAAGCCCATCTTGAGACAGCAAAAATGTTGAGCATTGGTACTTTCTGTTATGACTGTCCTTAGCAGAATGAAACTTGTTAAAAATCTGTATTTTAGAGGCTGATCAGAAAAGACTTGATTTGAACTGCAGCAGTTTTCATCTTGAATAATTTTCTTGAGAGCAGAAACAGCGATGAAAGGTAAAACTGATCACTAAGGGGAACAAATTGTCAGCCTTACTAATTAGCACTGTGATTCTGAAATGTGTCAGTCTTGTGTTCAGGACTGATATTCAAGAGGTGGTTGTTTATTACACAGAAATGTTGAGGGATGTACACGTAGCAGTGACAGACACAGCAGTTACTCTTGATGCAATGTAATAAGGGATTGTCCTGCAGTAACTAGTAACAGCAAATAGTAGATACATACAAATGGCCTTCAGTTTTGAGTTGCCGTGTCTTCCTGAGTTCAGCTTGGGCGTGTTTGTGCATTCTCTGAACAGTATGGGTGGCATTAGGTAACATACCTACAGTGACTTCATTTTACAGAATTCACATGTTTAATGCATCATGCGATACTCTGATGACAAAGGCAGTATATTTTGTCATTTTTTCACCTGAATTCTTAGCTAATTTTTGCTTTGCAAAGCCCCAAATCAGGGAGTAAAATCCTGTAGCTACAGCTAAGAAATTCTACTCCTGCTAGGTTTTCCATTATTAGATTTTTATAAACTCCCTCAGGATTTATACATAGGCAAGTCCCCCCAAAGTTACTTTCTTTTGAAGTATGTGTTATCCCTCAAGAGAATGCCAAGACTGTCACTTATTGATGAGGCTCTTAAAGTGGCAGATTCATCATCTTCTGTTTCTGGAATTTCTCTTCTGTATTTTTAAAAAAAAAAAAAAATATTTTTCAGTCTGAATGTAAACAACTGCTTAGTATCTGAAAAAGACAGAATGGTGAAACGAACTGGGAGAAGATCTGTCATACATTTGCAGATACGATAACTGGAGTAGGGTTGAGTGAGTCCTGCACACAAATACCTTTGTATTTATCTCTCTAACCTGCTTCTTCCTGCATGATAGCACACAGTGAGGCATAATCAGGAGTGTAAAGTACCTGCTGCAATGATGACATCAGGCTGAAGATCCAACAATTGTTTTTCTGTAACTGAGCCCCAGTCAAGTTCTGCAACAATTAGTTTTGTTTTTTGGTAATTCATTGCTTCTGCCTCCTGGCCTTGGGACTCTGTTTGGATGTGCTGGGTAGTGGCAGGCTCCAAGACAAAGCCATTCAAACAGATGTTTTCTGTCAGCTGTTTGAGAACACAATGGTGGTAGTCACTAAATATATATGTCTTGGGTTTGCAGGTTTTACAGATTGCAATTCCAGTGAAGCCGATCCCACTTCCTAACTCCAAGACTGTCCTGAAGGGTAATGGAGTAAAAGAAGTACTTGTTATGACTCTAAATTGAGTTAGGAAATCAAAACATTCCAAGTATATCTAAAGACAAAATCAGCTACAGATTATTTCACTCATTTTTGAGTAAACCATCTACAGTCTAATCTTTGTCTGAAATAACTGGGAGAGTTGGTAAATGCTGAAGATGCAATTGTAAGCATAAGAATTAATTACTTGAAATGCTGCTTTTGTGTATGATACAAAGCATTTCCACTGCAGGGATGAGATGCATTCCCACCTGGGTTTAGGCTTCTGCAGCATGGTTGTCTCCATCTAAACTGGTTGTCCAATTCTTTTCATAGTGGAGAAAAACAAGACACTTCAGCAGTGCAGTTCCTTTCCTTGTGAGGTTGATACTTAACTTAGCTGAATCTTTCCTCAAAAGTGCTTGTTCCTCTCGACTGCTTCAAGTCGAGATGATGAGATTGGATATGCACACCTGCACATCGATCATCTAAAGTTAGGTGAGATGAATCCCATCATGGAGTGAAATGCACTAGTTAAAGTTACTGGTTAGACAGTGCAGTAGCTGAAATTTAACAGCCTACTTCACAGAGTAGGTCAGACTGCATGGTATAATGGTTTTGATTGTAAAACCTGTCTTAAAAGAACTACGAGGTCCTCTCCTGGATTAAAGTTTGACTATTGCAGAACAGATGAGAGCAGCAGTTAGCCAGTAGCAAACGGGTGTAGTAATTTCAGTTATTTTGGGGGTAAATGCTGTGTATTACTAAGTTACACTTGTGTAGCTCACAATATGAATGAAACTCTCTTTCCTTATCTCCCCATCTGTGCTGCTGTCGTTACCTGTTACTGAAAACGGCGGAGTTCTCTATTGCCCATTCAGCAAGATGAAGAGCAGCGTCCCATGTGACGAGCCCCGTGGTTCCTCCAGAGATAATTGCCACGCTCTCGGAAAGGGTAACAGGTTCTCCCGTGGGCTGGAGGACACACACAAGAAGATAAAGATGGATCAGCACAGACAACGCGTTTTACAGTTTACAATCAACATTAGCGCCTGGAAAAAGGCAGGAAGCACTTTGGGTTTCTGGGGGGTTACTTTTAAAGCCAATTATTGCTTAGATCAGGTGATTAAAAGTGATTTATAACAATGCAGCATAAGTTCTTACCAGGAAGTAGTTTTTGTAACAGCGACTAGATTCTTCTTCGTTTAAAATATCTGCCAGCGTATCATACAGTTCATCCAGGGGTTCAGCTGCTGTGGATTCATGCTGTGTGAAAAAGAACAGGGCAGTTTTGGGTATCAAATTGTTTGTCATGAAGCAGATAACGTACACACATCAAGTCCCATTTTAGTATATTGTTGGCCACAGTATTTTATACTGAATGCTATTTTTTGTTAATACAAATAATTCAGCTTGGCCCATAGTGTAAAACTGGCATATTTTCAAGGAAAAAAAAAGTTGCAACCAACGTGAAAAGTAAGCACTACCTTTTTGATGAGTTCAGTTAGAAAGCATCTTCTGTACTTGGTGGAGGGGGGATATTTTACAGACAGAGGGTGGAGAATGGTCTAAAACAACAAAACAAGAACAGCAACTCAAACCAGTTACCAAGTGAAGATTTTATGAAAGGCAGTAAGGGGCCAGAGAAAGACAGGGGAGCCATTAATTGGGGTTTTGTGTCATGAAATGCATTGTGATTCAGTCTGTAGCTAAAAGAAGTGACAATGCTGAGCCAGAAAATGAAATTTGGTGAGTTCTGATCAGTTCATTGGTTTACAGGTCTGCGGCAGCTCTCTTTCTGAGCGGAAAGAGAGTCCAGTTAGCTCTATGTTGCTTTTCTCTTCTCTCTTTTTTGGTTTGCCACGTTATTTGCCGTTTCCTGTCCACGCACAAAGTTTAATTGCCGTACGACGCATTCCCAGGTGGCCGGATCACCTCTCCTCCCTGACCTTCGGCGCACCGGGACGCAGGACCCGCCGGGCTGACCTGCTCGCGGCATGAGACACCTCTGCTCAGGGACACGGGTCTTAACTCTGGTGCTAATACAGAACAGCTAAGTAACAGGAAGAGAAGGAAATCTGTTCTGCTGGGCCCAAAGAAAAACGGTGACACAAAGTCACTCGTCTTTGTAATTATGAGCAAAACCCAGCGATTGCTCTGGCTTTGGGCACACGAGGCGGCATCGCGCATTCATGGCAGCCCGGGCCTGATGCACCGCCGTGACAGCGAGCTGTCCCGCCTCACCTTGTGCAGAATGTCCACGAGCAGGGAGGAATCCGGCGAGGTTCGTAGGTTTTCTTCAAGCTCCTAAAACAGAGGAAATAAATAAAGCTGAGGCTTCCCCCTCCCCTCGGACGCTGCCACCCGAGGGGAGGGAGGGAGGGAGGAGGGCGGCCGCCCGCTCCCCGCCGTACCGGCCAGGGGAAGGAAGGGAGCTGCCGGGCCGCCAGGAAGCGCCGCTGGAAGCGGGTCCCCAGCTCCGTCTCGGCCATGGCCGCGGTAAGGCCGCGCATCCCCGGCCTTGCCTGATCACCGCCCCGGGGCGGGGCCGCGGAGGAGGAGCCGCCAAGAAAGAGGAACCCTCCCGCCTGAACAGGGGCTCGAACCCTGGACCCTCAGATTAAAAGTCTGATGCTCTCCCGGCTGAGCTATCCAGGCCCATAAGGGGAACTCCCCGGGGCCCGCCCACCGGGCTCGGCCTGCCCCCTCCGTGCCCGCCCCCACGCCCCCTGGTGACGCGTCGCGGTGCGCCCCGAGGACGTCACCGCGGTGCGCCCCGAGGACGTCA
>JAVJGG010000061.1:1973804-1997218 GCA_035590195.1 Aviceda cuculoides | reverse complement strand
GCGTTCTCCCGGTCGGAACCTTCGGCTGGGCCCCGGCCTCCCCCGGGCCGCCCCGCACCACCTGTTGCCGGTGGGCCCGAGCCCGGCTGGCCGCGGCGGGAGCCGGGCCTGGAGGGCGGGGAGGGGGGCCGGTGTCGGGGTCCCGCTGCTGGGGCAAGCCGGGAATCCCGCCTCGGGGGCCTGCGGCTGTTGGGGTGCCTTACCCGGGGTTTGTGAGGTGACCCGAGGCTGCGGCTGCCCTCCTCGTACCTCAGCCCCGGCGGGGTTTTAACCAACTCGAGAGCCGTGCAGCAGCCGTGGGGAGACGGGGGAGGCTTCGTGAATGCCCGTGCTGCAACGCCTTACCTGCCTGCGCCGAGCCCTTGCGGTGCGCTCTGGTCTCAGTATGGGGAGATCGAACCCCCCGGTTCTCCTCGCGGGGAGGTAAGCCTCGCTTATGGTAGCGAAGGGGCACGGTGCGGCTGAGTGCCGGCTGCGGGGCTGGACCACGGCAGAGCCCCCGAGAGAACCGGGGACGCCTGTCCTTCAGGTCTGCACTCTAACCTCCAGGTTAGAAACCCATCTGCTGGGGGCTAAGTGGGGTTTTGTGCGGAGTTTCTAAAGCATTTGCGAGTTTGCCCTTTAGAATCGCTTGGCTGGCTCATATGCTTGGGTCTTTGAAGCATCCTAGGCTGCTTCGGGCCCCGGTGCCTCATCGAGACCCCTGGATTTTACTGCGTGTCAGCTCAGCTGCAGTTGTAAGCAAGTCAGCCTCCAGATGCTGGATGCAGAAGTCCATTACAGTGGATGGAAAAGGCTCTGTATGGTGGCTAGCCTCTCCATTTTCTGAGCAGCTCTCCTCTTTCCTCCCTGCGCCTGCTTCTGGGCTACATCCCTTCCCTCCCAAGCATCGAGAAACAAATGTTTCGGGGTGATCATCTGGTGAACTGTTGGGGGAGATCGAATAACGTGCACGTTGTGTTTGAAATGTCATATTGTTTCGTCCAAGTGTTTTTTCAGATTGAAATATCGGCTGGTGCTCAGCGCTCCGTAGGCCTTCAGGCCCGGGATGCGGATGGGTGGTTTTTCATGGTCGGACAGAAGGTTATCTGAGAAGCGCTTACTGTACGTGGCCTGGGGTGTTTGTGCATGGACGGTGGTGTGCTGCTGTGGGTGGGTCAGGAGGTAATGGAGACCAGGAGATGCATTTAGAGGGAGCTGAGGTGGAAATGAGTGGTGCAGGTCACAGCCACTGGCTGATGGAGATAGGCTGCAGGTCCCAGACTGTAGTCCTTGTCAATCTATACACAGGGATCTTGCCATACTTTGCGCATTGTCACTTGAGACTCGTAGGGACTTGTGCTTCAAGGCTGTACACTGTGCGAGCTGCCACCTCTCCTAAACTGGAGCAGACCTGCAGTGGGAGGGTGGCCCAGTGGCAGATCGGCCTCCTGTGATGCTGTGAGTCTGCCGGTGGCTTTCATTTGGCCATTTCTTGAGACCCACTGCTGAACAGACTGACTTGTTCTCGTGAGTGAACCAGAGCAGGACTGAGCTCTGCCTGAGGAACAAGCTGCGGTAGCATACCATGTGTCAGAGAGGCATGATTCAAATTGCCATGATTTTATGTACGTGGTGATACTAACTCGTTTAAAGTTGCATCAGCTTCTGTTTGTGTCCAAGGCTTTAACAGTTGAAGGCAGAAGGCAAGACCCAACATTGCTCCCTTCCCCGGGTGGGGTTGGAGGGCTAGAGAGGCCTTTGAAGGTTTGATGTGACTTGCTGTGTTGGCTAAGCCATATTGCTTTGGCAGGAAAGCAAGCAGCCTCCTTGAACCTGATGACTTGCTGCATAAGGGAACCCAAGGCATAGGCCAGGCATAACGTCTTTTGAATCGGAATAAGTATTGAAAAACAAAAAAAACCTGCTAAAGTTGCACATAAAAAAGGTCAGGCGTCCTGCCCAGACTCGGAGCTGTCTCATGGTAGCGGAAGGGCTGGGTGGTCCTGTGGAGGGGCCTCGATGCCCTCGTGAGATGCACTGATTACCCTGCTGCTCTCCTGGGCTGTACACAGGGCACCCTTTATCGTTGCTCTGGGCACCCTTTATCTTTTCTCTGAATACCACTAGCTTTGCAGAGGGAAATGGCCTGGGCCCTGGTGTTGCCTCAGCCAGCTGAGCGCAATTGGCTTTATCTTGTGGAAAATAACGCTGCTTTTATCCGTCCCTGAGGTTTTGTGGGAGCTTGCCGAGTTTGCAGCGGTTGCACGTGAGACCTAGAGAGAGACCCAGCCAGTCCCCAGGCCGGCGTGTGTGGGCACGGCTGTGCTGATCTCTGCTGGTGGGAATGTCATCTGCTCTCAGGTGAGATGCAAGAGGGAGAAATGCTTTTGTCCTCCCATCTTCCCACTTTGTCAAAAGCCAGGTTTTTGTTCGTTTCTGGGTCCATTCTGACCTTTTCTGTGAGCAGAGAGGTCTGGGAAAGAACGGATCCTGTGGCATTTCTTCAAGTGAGGGCCTTTACGAAACAGGGGGAGGCTGGACTGAAGGGCTGTGGCTGCCCGTGGTCAGACCTGGGGGCAGGGAGAGAGAAGGCTGATTTGGAAAGTGCGTATCAGAGCCCGGTGTCCTGCTGAAATGGCTGTCTCCTAGCATGCAGTGCTGGGAGACAACTTGTGCACAGCCTGTTTGCTGGAACGTGGGGCTCTGAGAAAGGTCATATACAGTGCAGCCTTGGGAAAGCTGCTTATGTGGGTGGGACAGGTGAGTCAGTGGCTTCCTCCTCATTTTCCGTCATAATCCCACCCTTCAGAGCGAGACGTGCTGTTTGCCTGCTCCCCAGAAGCCTTCTGGATCTGCCTGCATTTGCCTCAACCTTGCAGTTGCAGTTGGACCCTGCCTGGGTATGCAGCCCTTTCCAGGCCACCATCACCAAGCTGGGCAGGGAGGAGCAGGCTGCTACTGAATTTCTGTCGCACTGTCATTGCTATTTGGAGTGTTAATGCTTGCCTTGTATTTAGCAATGGCAGCTGAGGAAGCCAAGGGAGGCAGAAGGGCTGTTGCCTGTGCAGGAGAAACTTTTAACTCTTGCCTTCACAGCTCCCTTCCCCATGCCTTGACAGCTCTCAGGTTGCCTGATAGGAAATGCTGGTGGTGTTCCCAAAATTTGCTCATGTTTGGCTGCTTAAAAGATGAGGAGGGTTTTTGTGTGCTGTCTCCTCTTGCTCTGGAAAAAAATGCTGCTGCCCTGGTGCCTGGGCAGAAGGAAGGGGGAGCCCTGGAAAGGAAATAAGATCCAAAGAAATGTGTCACCAGCAGAAAGAGCAATTGTTTTCCTGCATTTACATTGCAGAGCGTAGTCCTGTTCAGGCAGCCAATGTTTGACAGCCGAGATAATACATTTATATTGATGTAATTAGCGGGACGTGGAGTTTGCTGAATGGCTTGGGGGCAGCATGATTTTCAGTCTAACTCCGGCAAACAGATCAGGGAGGATTGGAAAGCTGCCGTGGGTTGCTAGAATTGGCCCTTTGGGTTTCTGGAGGTTGAGTACATTACTGCTGATATTTCCTATTGTGCTGTACCCTGCCTAGTTG
The DNA here is from genome assembly GCA_035590195.1 of Aviceda cuculoides. NCBI lineage: Eukaryota > Metazoa > Chordata > Aves > Accipitriformes > Accipitridae > Aviceda > Aviceda cuculoides. Next base: position 1,993,643 of record JAVJGG010000061.1, on the reverse strand, counting down.
AAAAGAAAATAACTTGAGGGAACACGGGGCTATTTTTGCCAGCTTGAGATGATCAAGTTTGATTTCTAAAAACTGAAGCTGAGTCTTTAGGCTTGCACATTAAAAACAGTATTGGCATCATTTCTCTGTTCCTCTACAAATGCATGCCTCTGCACTTTGCCAATGGTGTAAACTCTAATGTGTGTTCATAAAAAAAGAAATAGCTTTTCTGTTCCTGCAATTGCAGCCCCTTTTGTAGCAAGCCAGGGCGCTCGCTAAATGCTGTGGGCCTTAACAGCGTCAGCATTAGGGGAGGGTGGCTATTGCATTGTGTCAGGGAGGCCAAGCTGGTGTCTTGCCCCACTCCTGGGATTAGCAGCCCTTACCAAAGCTGCAGGGTTATCGATACACATTTGCTTTGGTAAAATAGAGACTGAGACCTTACAAAAAGGTGTCGTCCCCCTCTGGTGATGTTGCCCAGCTGCATTTCTAATGTGACACTTCCTGCAGCACTGAAGTTTTCCCTTCGGCATCTTGTTCCCAGCACCAGCCCAGAGGACTTTGGTTTACCGAGGATATCACAAGCAGCTTCCCAACTTGTGTTGTGTTCCTCTGACAGCAGAAGGTCCTTCTGCTCCTGTAACAAAGAGGTTTGCAGAGAAGCTAACTCTCAGACAAGTTAACTCCCCCATATTTGTGCTGGTCCGTGGAAGTGGGAACACAGCATGAGGGTCCTTGCGTGCTGGGCTGTGTCCTCCCGTTCCATGGCAGCTCTGTTCTCCAGAGAGGCTGCAGCACAGATGTGGTCAAGGCCTTGCTCTCCAGCTTGTCCGTATCGGTCATCTGCCTACAAGACTCAGGCCAGCAGGCAGAGCTCGGGCAGTCCTTGGAATTTCAGCACAGCCAAAAGGTTTTATTTTAAGCTGCTGTTTTTTAAGCGGTTTCTCTTTCTAGCCCATGCGTATGGAAGCACGTCTCCTGCAAGAAAAATGACGTGGTGTCACATAGACTGACGTAGGTGTTTGTGGGGTACTCCGTCCTCTGGTGTTTGTCTTGCTCTCGCTTTATCTCTCCTAAGCCTTAAGCCTTTCCAGTGAGCAGAAGCGGCTCAACTGTCTGAGTGCCTTGGAGATGCTGTGGGCCTGGAGCTCCCTGTGTAGCCAGTGCTGTACAGACCCTTGGGCTAAAAGGATCAAGGTTGTCCTTTTGAACCTTAATGAGTCCCGTATTTACTTTTTACTGGTCCCAGACTAGTGTCACTTGCCCACGCCATAACATTCTGCATTTGCTGGTTTGACTCCATTAGCAGCATGTGTCTGGGTGTTCACTACAGGTCATCTTTTCCCCACTGCCTCAAAACCTCATTGGTGCAGAGTGCTGGAAGACAAAAGCTCTTTGTGAATTCACCATAACCTACCCCAGGGGCATCCTGCTGCACCTGATGGTGTGGCTGTGGGGAGAGTGGGCAAGGTGGTGGGGGCAGAACTGGGTCGTTGCTCTTGCATGCTTCTGCCGTGCTCCCAAAGTGCCTCAGTGATCACATTGTTCTGGCTGCATTCTCATTTGCTTTTTTGCTCCCTCTCTGATCTAAAATAGAGAAAGTGAGAGTGTGCTGGTGAGCCAAACAGTTATGGACAAGGGTTCTTGTTGCCTCCATCTGATAAAAGCCCATCCCAAAGGAGACAGCACTTTCACAGAGTATGAATTTCATTAAACGGGTTGTTTCAAGAGCAGAGAATATGAAGGAGGAAGGGGAAATGTCTTGGGGGAGGGAGGTTTGTCGAGGCAGGTATTCAAACATCATGCCTTCTTGTGGTGGGATGGGCATGTTTGACATAATCAGAGGAATTTGTACTTTTGAATTTCCAGTAGATGTAACTGCTAACGATGTCCTGGTCGTGTGAAGTAATTAACATCTGTTTCTGTATTTGAACATTCAGGCAGTGTGCCCCTCCAGACATCCCTACGTTTGCATCCAGACCCCTTGGGAGATCCTGCCCTGTTGCTAATTGTTGAGAGCTGTCCAGAATCCTTATTGTTAAGATCCTGCTGTGCTCGTGAGGTGTTACATTACCTGGTGCGACGACAGCTCTCACCAGAATGCTAAGCAGCAGCCGCCGTCAGAGAGACTAAGGCCAGTGGTGAGAACAGAAATATAAAGTCACCGCAAAAGGTTCTGAAACCACGAGTGAAGAATCTGAGTTGACCCAAAAGCAGACCAGTTCCTGTCTCCAGGCGGGACCAAGCTCCAGCTCGTTGCCAGCCAGATGCCGCAGGAAGCACAGAGCCTTCTGAGAGCTGTAGTTCGAGTGGATGCTGATTGAGTGACCTAAAATGTGAGGCTGGTTGCATGGGCTGGTGTGATGCTGATCAGCCCAGAGTCTCACCAGCCATTTATCCTTATGTCCCTTTCTTTCCCCTTTGTTCGCCAGCTTGGTGCAGCAGCCGCTCCTTCTAGCAGGCTTGGTGTGCTATCAGCAGCCCTGTGCAGAGACCATCTAGCATGCTCCTCCAACTGGGCTGCTCAGCTGGTGCCAACAGCAGCCGTTCGATTCCAGGGACACCAGGCTGAGTTCACACCAACTGGGCATTGGACCTGCAGAGCAGAAACTGTGTTGGGTGAGAAGCTTTTCTGACTGCACTTTGCTCTGTGATGGGCTGGGAGGGGCTGAAAGACCTTTTCTCCTCTGGTTTGTAAGCACGGTTACCCCGCTTCTTGTCTCCGGCGCCTCTGGTTCTTGTCTTTCTTCCTTGTTTTGATTCCTTCTTTGAGTGTTGCTCTCTCTTACTGTCTGTGTTAAGGCTATGTGCTCTTATGGGTGGGGATACTGGCATCTCCTGGTTTTCTTATGGTGAAGAAGAAACTGTAGGAGCGGAAGAGAAAATGTGGGGTGTTCCAAGACCTCGCGATCTTAAGCCGTGGAAACTGCATGACTGTCCCAGGGTGTGCGAGGCAGTGCAAGGGCAGGGAAATAAATTAATCTAAGAAACTGCATTGCTTTGCCTGCAATAACCACAGTGCTGTGGCAGTTCCCAGGCCAGGACTGGGACAGAGAGATGATGACTGTGTTGTACCTTAAGTGGCTGGACTGCTTTCAGCCTGGCGATTCAGAGCTTGCTCTGCAGAGACAGGGTGAGGTGGTGGGAAGCCAGTCTGAGCCTGTACCTTTGGGATACGCTTGCAGTGTCTGCTGCAGGAGAGTGTCTGATGGCGTTGTCCTTGTGTTCAAATGAGCCAGGCTGATGTGGCCTTATGCAGGCCAGGGCTTTGGGTTAATGGAATGAATGCTAGCATGCTGTGTGTTGGCCGATCTGGTCTGCCTGGATGTGTATGGGCTAGCTGGAGTCTCCGTGAGACTTTGGTGTCCAGCCTCAGCAGAAGCTCTGCAGGAATCTCCTACAGTTTGGGGTCAATGAAGCCAGGCCATGAGCACTCTGGTCTTTGAGTGGTGACTGTCACCAGGCAGGTGTTGGCCGAGAGCTGCACCATGGCTAGTTGTCAACTGTGGGAGGGATGAAGTAACGTGCCTGCTCTTGGATCGGTTTTGATACAGCCTTGGAGTGTCTTGTGAATGCTGCTGCAGGTGTGCAAAGCCCTTGTTCCAGTTGCCTTACCTTGCTATGCAAGGTGCTTTAGCAAGCGGAGCCTGCTGGAGGGCAGGTTGGGGTTCTGTATCACCACATGAGGCTAAGGCAGCTGGATATGTCTTGCAAGGCATTTGCAAGTGACTCCTGTAACATGATCTCCTCTCCATCTGCCTCTTTGGGTTAACATGGATTCAGGATGCTGCTGGCTGGTCTTGGTTAAGAGGCCAGCTCCATCACTGTGCAGGGAGGTGTGTTGGATGGCCTGTTAGGGCTGGCTTTGCTGTAGCGAAGGCAGCTTCTTACTCAAAGCATCTGCATTATGTTTCAGCCCTCTCATCTTAAGAGTACAGCATTTTCCTTATGTGATCATTATATTTCTTCAAATAACTGCTCTCATGGACAAATATTGCTTAAAGTGTTGTGTAATTGAACACATCCTACAGTTTCAGCTGATTGGTGTAGCTAAAGCTGCTTGTGATAGTGACATAGTGGTGCTTGCAACATAGTGGTGTCAGGCACCGTTATATCTCTGTCACTTCAGTTGTACCAGGTGTTATTCCAGTCATATAATTTCAATTACAATATTCTCTCCTAACAGAAATAATGACATGGCTATGACATCAGTGCGCAGAAGGATTAATGTGTTTTTTAGGATGGCCCTGGACAGAGTACATGTGTAATCTGGAGGTGGAGAGGGGTCAGCAGTAATGTGATGCTTCTCCATTAGGTTATAGCACTGAGCTGTGCTAGAAGAGGAACTATCTTCTTGCCTCCTGGGTTTCATTCTCCCTGTCCCACCTCCCCTGTGGTGTCCTGGTTCCCTGTGCTCACAGAGAAGTCAGCAGCCTCATGTGTAGTTCTCCATGTTTCTTATGCTTTTATCTCCTGGTTGTTTCTGATGGAAGTGCCAAATGCCACTGTTGTCTGTCAGGTGTATCCTACCTCTGCGCTTGCCTGAGGCACAGCCAGAGATGCGGTGGTTTAAATCTAGGCCAGTGGGTTGGAACCTGGGACGTGGTGTCCGGAAAGTCCAACAGGCATACACATGGCAGAAGGAGGCACCCAGGTACTGCGGCCCCTGTGAACAGAGCCCTTATGGCTCTGGACAGGGCAGTGCGGTGGAGACTGGGAGCTGTCTCTAGCATGGGGTACAGCTGGATGTGGCTTGGATGAATTATGTATTTACTGTCTGTCTAATCTGTGTTAGAATTAAAGCTGTGGCTGGAGTGTCTGGGGACAGTGTGCTCAGGGGACATCTTCTCCACTCCTGTCTCTGAGACTTTGCTTTCCAAGTCTGTGCTGTGGCTTTTCACTGGCTATGAGACTCGACTTCTTGCTGCAACTCTCTTCCCCTCCCTTCTGCAGTGGCCAGCTCTTCATCTGCTTACCTGTCAGCTTAACATGATCTGAAGATACAATCCCTAATGTCCTTTTGGGTATGACCTCATGTTTGTGCTATGCCTGGGTGCCTATGGCTCTCTACTAATTCGGTTTGCTGAGTGATTGGGAAGAACTTCATGGGTCATCAAGTCCACCTCCCTACTGCTGAAGACAGTCATCTTGTGCAGGTCATGAATTTGTCCAGGAACTAATTATCAGAACTAACTCTGTGCTTTTTTCCCCAGTGCTTCTGGAGCAGCTGGTCCAGAGATCTGCTCTTTGAAAGGTTAGAAACCCTCCTCTGACTTCCAGTATCCAGTTTTCCTGGGCTGGTTTATTGTACTTGTGCCACTGCAGGGTGTCATCTTGCAGATGAGAGATGACTTGCAAATTTTTTTCCTTCCCTGGTTTGCTGTAACCTTTATGTCCTGCACCAGTCATGGATCTTGATGCAGATTTTTCCTGAGAACTGTGTTGAAAGCTACTTTGTTTTTCCATTGCTTCTTTTTGGGAGATTGGTTTTGGTGGGCCCATTTATTTCTGTGTTTTGCTTTTGAGTGTTTTAAGTGCAGGTGGAGTTCTGAGCTGCCCAGTTTGTGAATGCTAGCAAGTAGAGAAGAGCACTTTTTGCGCTACTGTCACTTCTGTCTTCTTTTTTAATGTTTGTCCTTGCTACTTGCGCCATCTTGCCCCTTCAGGAGGGAGAGATGTTGTCAGAAACAGCTGAATCAAGGTGAACCTGATAAAGCAATGTATTGAAGAGCCAGGCACTGGCTCTTCACTCGTGGCTCTTATTCATGTTTATCTCTAGCTGTGAATGTGCAATAACAACAGTTCTGTTCTGCACAGGCTGGCACAGCCTCAGACAGGAAGATCTGCTGTTTACCAATCAACACTCTACTGTAAGTGAGAAAGGAGAAAAAAATGTTTTATTGCTGCTGGGTAACCCAGAGTATAGTTAAACCTTTCTGAAAAAAAGAGGAAACTAAGAGCACATGTGTTACTCAAGATGCATTTTTCCTGGCAAGAGTCCCGTGTGTGTGTTCTTCCTGCAAAGCGTCCCTACTTATGCTACTTCCCATTAAATCTATAGCATATTGGTACCAGGCAAGTAAAAGCTTCCTGTTTATATAATGCAACTGGTCTCAGCAGGCAGTCTGTCGAGGTGATTTTTCAGCCTGGCATCTTTTGTAGCTGGGGCAGTCTGTGGGCTGAGTAGGATGACAGAACTCTGCTACAAGGATTATAAACACAGGGAGGAAAAGATCTGGAAATTAGATCTGCTGGCAAAGCTTCCCAAGATTGGATGCTGTGGCTTGTCTTGTTTTGTTTCTTCCCCGTGTCTTTCTTTTTGTGGCATTACCGTGATGTTGCTAATGAGATGAACCATGCCAGCCCACACATGCTTTGTTAACACTGCACTGAAAAGTCAGCCACAATTGGCTAGTGAACTGGAGGATACAAGCGGCTCGTTTCACTTCATTGAAGCAGTGTTAATTGACTTAATAGAGCATTAGGGTTTTAGAGATTTGGTTGTGGTTTTTGGTGTGAGTTTTTTTTTTTTTTTTTTTTAAGTGTGTGTGCATTCAGACCCTTCTTTTGCAGTGCTTTTGTTGCCATTTTCATGCTTATTCAGGAAAGGACCTTCCTACTCTTCAGTTGTCAATGGAGATGGGTTTTGAAGTTAACCCTTATTTTGAAGAAACCTTCCTGTCCGCTACTTCTCCCTCTTTCTCCCTGTAGCTTGTAATTAAGACGTTGATTGCCCTTTCAAATCTGCATAATCCCCTCTCTCAAAGTGACCATGATAGATTTCCAGTAGCTCACTGGATAATCTCACTGGTTAGATGTGCAAGGGAGAAGAAGAAACTTTTTTCAGACTTTGACGCTAGTTGCTTTGTGGCTAAGCTGGCTCTGGAATAAATCTACTTTTCCTATCAATCTTTTGCTTCAGGCTTTGAACACCTCTTCCTCTGCCTGCATACTTATGAAGAGTCAGTGCTGGGCATTAAATGCAGCTCAGCCCAACTCAGCTGCTGTGTATGAGTTTCTTCTGTGTTAAAGTTGGGCCAGAACCAGTTTCAAGGCAGCTGAAAGAAGGTAAAGATCCTCTAGCTTGCCTTTGCATGTTAATGTCCGTGGCCAGAAAGATGTGCTGCTGTTCTGGACTTCGCTAAGATGTAGCATGAAGCGTGAGGTCCTGTTCTGTGCTGCTCTAGGACTCCAGGTTAAATTATCTTGTTACCTCATTAAAAGCCCATCTGGAAATCTGTTTCCAGGCAGCTGATTTCATCTAATGATATCTCTGCAAGTAATGCACCAATCTTGTTTCTCGCTGTGATTTGGAAAATAGCTCATCGGGAGCTTCCAGTCCCCTAGATTTCCTCTAAGGCCAGAACATCTGACTCGCCTCTCTTCTCTCAGCCCTGCTGCCCCCTAAAAAACACTTGGGTGGGTAAGTTTTACCCTTCTCTCCGTTTTCCCTGTACTCCCATTTGTGGTGCTGGCGCACTGTCTGTCATCCTAGTGCCTTGCGAACCTGAAGACTTCTTGGCCCCGGGAGGTAAGGCTGCGCTTTCTGAGTCAGAGGACTATGCCCCAAGTCACACGGGAAGCTCTGCGGTAGAGCATGAGGGTTGAAAAAGCCTGCCACGTCCCAGCTGGGTGTGCCAACTGCTGGCCCATCCTTCCTGTTATACCTATGCCTCAGTCTGTCCTTGGAGGTACCTTCCCACCCCTCCCTGCCAGAAGCTTTGCAAGGAACTGGAGCTTGCTGACACCTTAATTTCCTGCCAGGACTGCAGCGCTCTGGCTGCCTTGTAGTGCTGGCTTGGCAGGTGAGGGCAGGAAGAAAGAGCAGCAAAACTTTGTTTCTTGTCACCAAGATACCAGCTTTTTGCAAGACACCTGCTCAAAATGGAGCATTCCAGTTTGCTTGACTGCTTTGCAACAGAGGTCCAGCAGGTGATCATGGGAGCTCTTGCTGCACTTGAGCTGTAGAGCTCTCATTGGGTCGGTGTTTAGCATCTTGGATTTCAGTCTATACTGCATCTGTCCGAGGTGGATGTCTTGTTGTTTGTCTGCTCTTTTCCCCCCTGCCTTGTGGAAGAAGAGAGATCGTTCACCCTTCCTCCCCTGGGGTTATTTCTTTTATCAGGGTCATCTCAGCCTGGTGAATACAAGTCACATTCTGCTTGGTGCCAGTACCTGGCTTTGCATGTCCTCAGGTTCTGCCACCCTGCCTTGTGGAGCTGGGAGCCTGGCTGTGTATCACTTTGCTGTGCACACAAATGCTCGAGCTTCTTTTCCTTGCTTGGTTGGCATGACACGCCATCAGGTCTCTGCTCTGCATCCTTCTTTAGTTATCCCGTGCCTGACTTGTTCTGTGACTTTGTAACCTTCTTACTCTGACGTGTCTTATTCTGTGTACCTTACCTGTCCCTGCACACTGTTTGCTAATTACCCTGGACCCTGTGAGCATGCACCTCCTTCGGTGGTATGTGGGGAGATCTCCTGCTGTGCATGGTGGCAGGATTGGTAGGGGGCCAAGGGTTGGCCATGTCTTCATGGTGTATGAAGGGACCTCCTCCAGCTTGATGCCCTAAGTCAGCCACAGCTCCTCCAGCTGCACTCATCTGCCCCTGAACTAGTTTGTGTTTAAGGATGTGTGAGTCACATCCTGCAGTCCCCAGAGAGGAGGCTGCTTCTGCCAGGGCTGTGTGTGGGGACTGGCCATTCAAAGCTCTTCAGGAACCCTTATTTCTCCCTGCAAGCAGCAGGTTGCACGTGAGTGAGGGTGGAGAGCTCCTCCTTTGCTGCTGAGGGGGTACCAGGTCCCAACCCATTTTAGCCACCCCCCAGGCAGCGGAGTTCACACAGCACAGGGAGGAGAAGGGCTGGTATTTGCAGCTTCAGCCCTAGAAGAAAGCTTCCTGCTATGTGGCTTCCTCTGGGCACAGCTTTGAGGGATGTTTTTCCCCCAGGTACATGGTGTGTACCATGTTCCCCTTCTCCTGGGCCAGCTGCTGGCCCAGCACCTCAGACAAGAGCTGTCTGGCGTGCAGGTTGGCAGTGTTTTCATTGCTGGATCTTCCCTGCAGCAAGGGAGTAGCTCAGAGGTGACTTTATTTATAGGTTGGGGGAGTGGAGGAATTAATGAAGTGACAAAGTCTTGTCCCTGAGTCTGGGAGAGTCTGGGAGAACCAAGAGAAGTTGGAAAACTCAGGCAGGAGCTGAGGTGGCTTGTGCTGCATGGATGAATAAATTAATAAGAAAAGGGGTGTGTGGGTTATCCCATCACAAGGAGGGGTCTTCTGCACATGGGACCAACTAGGGTGAGTCTGCCTCACTGGTTTACTCAGTGGGCTGGAGCAGCTCCAGGGACCTCTGTCCCTTCTTCCTGCTGCATGCCAAAGAGCAGAGCTTGGGGCTGATCCTAGGAAAAGTTGATCCTGAAACTTCCTAGATACGTTGAAACACGTGGGCTAGTTCCCTTTTTTCTTTTTTTTTCTTTTTTTTTTCTTTTTTTTTTTTGCTCTTTTCAGAGCCAAAACCTACTTTGAAGCCAGAGGGAAGGAAAGGGGGTTGGGCAGACCCAGATCCCCACCCTTCCTGCCTGCTTTGCTTTGGGTGGCGTGACAGAAGAGCTGGGGCCCAAAGGGTCAGCACTGCTGAGTGCTGTTGAGGAATAGGGTTTATCTGGAAGCATCCAGGTGACTGCTCTGCTGTCCCAGCAGCAGGAGGAACCTCCATGGGAAAGCTTTGCGGTCCTGAACTTGCTGTAAGTAAGTGCCTGCTGCTCAGGGTGGTGGTGGGGCAATTTGAGGAAGGGTCTGCACCAGGTACAACAGATCAGGGTAAGTGGGTGCACGCGGCTTGGGAATGGAAAGATCAAATCTGGTTTTATTTTGGAAGCACTATTTCAGGAGCAGTTAAAAAACACCAGCTGAAACCTGGTAATTGTTGCAGCTGCAAGGGGCAAAAATACAAAACTCAAACTCAGCATCTTGCTAAGGTGCTTAACTGTTAATTTCCATGAGTGAGATCCACCCTTCTCAAGACACTTCAATGTGTTCACATTGTTGCTTCCTCTCCTGATTAGATAGGTGGAAGCAGTGCTTTATTAATTAGAAGGAAAATCCTGTTCCCTCCTGCCAAGGCAGAGGAACTCTTGGCAGTTTGCTCCCCTTCCCTGGCTGAAGCCTCCCCTGTTCAGCACGGGCGATGTGCCTGCAGGGCATCTCCTGGGGCATCTCCCTGCCCAGTGGGAGAAGTTCCTCAAAAATAAGGCTGAGTGCTTCCAGTGAGGTTTTCTTCTTTGTAGACTTCTTTAATTGACCCCTTCCCTTGCTAGAGTGTAGTTTTCATTCTCACCTTTACTTCTTGCTGGCTCTTCATTTGTTTAGTGTTGGCCAGAGGCATTTTCTGGCTCAGCGTGGCGAGCACGTACATGCTTTGCATTGAGCTGTAATGCTGCCACTCCTCCTGTTTTCGAACAGGTTCGCCCTCTCCCCTCCTCCGGCCAATGTTTCCCCCTAAATATTGTTCACTGGCTGCTCTCACCTGATGTGAGGGGTGACCCTGAAGAAAAGGATTTACTGCTTTGCCTGGAGAAATCCGATTTCACGCAGCACTTGCAGGCAAGCAGCCCACTTAGACCAGACAGTCTTGGAGATCACTACGACTTAGCTAGGTTATCCTACACCTATTTATAGATGCCTTCCTCTCCCCAGCTCCACCCACTGAGGAGTTTTACCACACCGCTTTAAAGCAGGACTCCCAGCCTCTTCTCTCCCTGCAGAGTGTTTGCCTTGAGCTGCCTGCTCGGACTCCCTGGTGCAGACCTGGCAGAGGAGGACGGGCCAAGACACAAGCAACACGTTGGGAGCCAGCAGTAATGCGGGCAGCAGGCATGTCTCTCGCCTGTTGTGGTGAGCTAAAACTGGCGTTTCCGTGTGTAGGAGAAGGAAGCAAAGGGTTCTGCTTTTCCAGCTTGAGAGTCAGCTGAGAAAGTGGTCTTGAACCAGCCTGTGGAATTGCTTTATTTGGCAGTTTAGCTCTGCTTGAGAGGGTAAAAAGGCTATTAACTGACTGAGCATCCTGCCCTCTGTTTTGCTCAGCCTGTGGTGAACTGTATGGGGCTGTGTTTCTACCCATCTTGCCTTTATTTATTTACTTTTATCATGGTAGAACCCAAGTCTTGAGGTAAGAGACAGAGTTTGTTCTTCTAGCAGGTCTCTTACTTGCATCCCCTGTGCCTTTGCTGTTGCTGTGCAGTGTGGCCGCTGGAACACGTACAGCACTCGGGATGGGGCAGCTGTCAAGGGCTGCGGCAGAAAATGCAGAGACACCACAGGTGTGGGACAACTGATGTCTCCAGTTAGACTTGAGCTGATGATACTTGGAAATGCTCTTCCCCTCACATCACATGGCTTTCATTTAGCCAGAAAATCAGATTTGTTACAAATTAACTGCTTGAATAGCAGGAAATGAGAGGGGAAGCACCAGGGATCCACTTTGGCTGGATCTGCAAAAATCAGTGAAAACTTGCTGTTAGGCAGGTAGCGGGAAGCAAAGCGTGGAGATATGTTGGCTGATGCACAGCAGTTAGGCACACCAATTAAAACAAGCAAATTGAGGTATGGAAAATTGTGTTCTTGGGCCTTTTTTTCAGTTTTATTTTGTTAGTCCAAGCTTTGCAGGTTACAGAGAAGAGACCATGACAGAGCAGTTAACATTCTCCAGCTAATGGCCTAATGCAGGCACATTCCAGTATTAAGCTCATAGCAAAACTGCACCTGCTCCTCGAGGTGCCACATTTGAGAGTCTGTAATCTATCAAGCCCTTTCTTGATCCCTTAGATCAATCCTGGGATTGAAAAACTGTATTTCAGCCTTTTTACGGCACAAAGTAGTTTCTTTGCAAAGGTCTTTCTGTAGTTCATTCATCTCTATAAATCCTGGTGGGTAATTGAATAAGCTCAGCTGTGCTAATTTTTTCTTCTTCCTCATTTCTTCGTTTTTGGTCTGTTAAATGTTCCCTTGATCCATTCCTCCTGACATGCATCCAGATTGCTGTGCCTTTTTCCTTGAAGGAGAGACGTGTATGTTTAAACTTCTTTGAATACTAGAGGACACGAAACATTTCTGTAGTTTAACTGTGAGGATGCTCAAAGAATAAATTCTAAAAAGTAGGAGAGAGGGAGAAAAGGAAGAACAGTCGAAGCCCCAGACCTGCTTCTGTGGGTAGGGGCATGCTCGGTATCAGCTAAAAATTGGCTTGAACTGAATGCATTTCATTGCGCTGTGTGAAATAGTCACAGAAAATGTACTTGTGCAGATACCCAGTCTGTCTGTTTTCAGCCTTTCTGTGGTGTTAGTGGGGAACAGGAAAAGAGGGATATTTTATTTTACATAAAAGAAAAATAAAATTTCCTCTCTGCATACAAGCCAACAAGTCATACTCCTTGTAGCTGGGGTAACTAAAAAGCTGGTGTGCCAGTCAGAGCCCAGAGCTTTCAGAATAACCTTTTTGTGCTTGTGATTCCCAAGGGCTGCTGGTTTGGACTCTAAGTGAGGCTTGCTTGTCCCCTTTTCTGCTGCTTTGCCATGGTAGCAAGGGCTTTCTGCTGGGCTCTGGTGTGCTTTCCTCTACTAGTTGGACTGCTTCCCTGTGCCTGGGAACTCCTGGCACTTAAATGGGGAGAGCCTCTTCTAGAGCCCCCCCATAATCCCCATCTCCAGGCAGCAAAAGCTGGATTCAGTGAAATGGCCTTTCCCATCCCAGTGAGCGCTGGAATGGGGATCCTGGTCAGAGCATGCATTAATAGTCTTCTAAAACTGGGAGGGTTGTTGCTTAAATCATACCTTATCTTTCTCTCTTTTTCTTTCCTTTTTTTCCCCTCTTTTGTTTTTGTTTTTTTTTCAACTCTTGATCAGAACCGACCTTCCTTTCTCCAGTGTGTTGGGAACTTTACAGCAGCCCATGCCGCAGCGTCTCGCCTATTCCACCCGAACTGCCTGTGCCACTGGCTTGGACCTAACCTAGGATAAATCTCAGCGTTGCCTGGGTAGGGGGGAACCATGGGGAGCTCTGCCTCATCGCTGGCCGCAGAGACGGAGTCGGACCATGGCTTCACTAGTACACCCTACCCGGGGCACCCAGCCGTGAGCTGGTATAGGAGTAGTCACAGTGGCCCTGTTTGGGAAAGTGCCCTTATAACGCGGCAGCATCAGCATTTACACCACCGGGTGCGAAGGTAAGGAGGAGGGGAAGGAGCCTGCTTACCTTGCTTACCTCTCAGCTTGAATCTGGGGCAGTGCACTTGGGAGATAAGTTGCTTTGCATCCTATTGGGTGTCGGGTCCTTTCATTCAGAGGCTCAGTTCAATTCCTTGTGAAAGCTAGAGCCAAATTCCCACCAATTTGAGTGATGCCAAGCCATGTCCTTTTTACAGGGCTGCTGGTGTCTCCTGCAGAATAGACTGCAGGACTCATCCCAGCTCTTCCTCACTCACCGAAATTGTGAAGGTGGCTGCCTGGGAATGAGATCTCTGTTCCTTTAACAAGTTTGCCATGTTCTTGTGGCTCCTCTTCTTTCTGACCTCCCAACTACACTGTAGGTATCACAGATGGAGGACTGTGACTCCAGGTTGGGTGGAGATAAGTAGCAAAAGTTTCTGAACTCAAAAGAGCAGGAGAAGCTGGTTTTGTGCAAAAGCAGTGAAATGCTTTTGAATACCAGATCCAAGGGAATGAAACAATCCAAAACAGAATTACTCTGAAAAGGAGCTCAGTGTTTCCAACACTCAATTTCTATCCCTCATCAATGAAATCAGCACTTCAGATGTGTCTCTGAATCATTGCCTCTGCCCCTTCCCTGCCAGCCACTTGCAGTGAGGAATTTTTCTTCATGTTGGAGGGCTGGTGTCCTGCATTCAGTCTCTGACAGGTTGAGAGGTATGTCAGAAGCATCTAAAATTCCTCTGCCCGGGGGCTTGGCTATAGAGGCTGCCGGTTTTTGTGCTAATAATATTTGAGCCTTTGCCTAATGCCTGCTTTGTGTAGAGTCCAGCCTGGTTGGGTGTTTGTACTTGCTTGAGTCTGTTCGGAGCTGCTAGTCCTTTAGGAATAGCTGCTAGTCCTTTAGGAATAGCTGCTTGTCCTTTAGGAATAGCTGCTTGCTTCTGAGTGTCCCAAGCTGTTGTGGCTTTTCACTGGAGGTGTTTGCTGGTCATGTAGTATCTGTCATGTAGTCCTTGTTTTCTTGCCTTTCTACTGCTGCAAGTCCCGGAATGTGCTTCACGGTGTCTGGTGCACGACTCCGGGAGACTCTGAGGCAAGCAACGTCATGCTTTGCTCCTTTGTAGCCCTGTCTTGGGTTTCCTTGTTGAGCTGGTAACAGTGTGAAACCAATTAGCTGTTGTCTTTGCTCTCAATCATGGACTTGAGTTCCTAGCAATGCCCAAGAGGCCTTTAAAAAAGGCTATTTTGTGCAGTTCCCAACATCTATTGCTGTGCGTACCGACCTTTGTGGCTGGCCCACGGTTCTGGTCAGTGATCTGTGCTGTGTAGGTTTGTCCCCTCTAGTTTAGAGGGATCCTGCGAACAGAGCTGGGTCCTTCCTGCAGGATTATTCCTTCCAGACTGCTGGTTTTGGCTCTGTTGCCTTGAAGGGTTGGGGAATGTGTCGACAGCTCACAAATGAACACGCCAGTATGCCCATGCATAGCCAGCACTGAGATTTAGGACCTTCCAGTGCAAAGCTGGCACTGGGTACTGAAAAGGTTGTGTCTCTGCAGCCTCCTGTGTGCCAGCTGAGAATGCCCATCATTCAAAGTCTGTAGCTTGGAGGAGCTTGAGAAACTAGGTGAAGTCTTGACATGTGGAAATAAATTTCCTGAACAACCAGCCTTCGTGGTGGAGCGGATGTTGGGGCAAGAACAGGAACTGCCGGTCTTGGTGCAGATAAAGCCAGTGTCCTGTTAGGACAGGAGTGGTTTTTCTGATAATTGTGTATTTCCTCTGCTAAAGGGAGAAGAGAACTCATCCCGGCTAGTGCCGCATGGTTCCTGGAGACAGGAAAATGACTGGCCGTGATTCACTGAGCAGTGAATTGCGTGGGAAGAGCTTGCTTTAGGCAGTGATTATGGAAGCGGGTTCAAAAGACCTGCTGAGATCAGCCAGGCTGTCAGGCATCAAAGTACCCACGGTTCCCATGGCGAGACAGGTGAAACAACAGGGTGAAGAAGCAGCAGATGATTCGTTTCCAGAGAGGAACAGATAAATACATTCCTTTAAAAAATTAAGTAAGTCAATAGAACAAGTCAGGGTAGGTAGCCTTGCCTCTGAATGTCCTCGTCGCTGGAGTTCTGTAGTGCAGGAAGGAAGTGGAGTACTGGGGAGTCAATTTGAGGCTGGACAGGAGTTCTGGGATAGACTTTGCTTTTCCTGCTCGTTTCCAGTCCCTGCCTGTGGCTGCCTTCAGAGCTGATAATGCTTTGGCTGTTCTAGAGCAGTACAGAGCCAAGCCTGCTCTGGTCTGTCGTGGGGATGAACGCAGACCTTCCTTGGCAGGAAAACAGGGATGCAAGTACTTCACAAGTGACTTTGGTTTGTACTTGGTGGGGGAATTGTGGGAGGCTTCCCTCGCGGTGAGGTGAGAATAAGGGAATAAATCAGTGTTGTTTGGCTTTCAAGATTTTAGAAGCTGGGAGGAGGCTGCATTGTCTGGGTGAGGCTGGTGATCTGGAGTTCCCTGTCTGCTAAAGACAGGTGGACAGGAGGGAGAAGAAAAAGGGCCTTAACAGCAGAAGCAGTAGACTTATGACATCCAGGTTTGAGTCCTTGGTCTCTTCTGGACCAGGCTGCACAGGCTCTTTCTGTGTGTGTTGACATCCCACCTTCTAAACAGGAGCACGTCCCTGCCTTCCCCAGTGTGCCAGGACATAGCTACTTAAAGACTGGAGATACCAAGTGTTATATGCATGTTAGTTAGAGGGATCTTATTGATAAAATCTCTGCTTAGGGCAAAGATGTTGTTTTTAAATACATCCCTGGTAGCTGTGTGTAGCCAGACAAATTCTGGCTTAGTTACATGTCCCCTTGGGCTCCTCCTTGCTCATACGCTTACGTACCATGGCCTGGGCTGTTGTTGGATGAGAGCATTCAGCTGAGCCTGCAGACCCATCATGGCTGAGCTTTCTGACATGGCAAACCCTTCATGAAATGAGAGCAGCAAGGTGCAGTGCCACAAGTCTGGGTGCTGGCAGTAGGATATAGCTCCATTGCTGCAGTTGCTGCAATTGAATGGTTTGGGAACCATGGGCTCATGGTGGCTTCTCCTGCTCCTGCTGGAAGTGGCTGTGGGACGTCTCCAGTGTGCGCCCTTCCACAACTGTAAGGCGTTAGGAGGGAATTATGGCACTGAACTGTCTCCCAGATGAGATTTAAGGGAATGTTTCTGTTCATCTAGTCATTATTCCCCAGGATTTGTAAAGAGGGACAACAGGGTCCTGTTGAGAACTGAGAACTGCTTGAGTTTGCTTCGCTCAGGAGAGGCTTTTTGGGGAAAGCATTGCAAGATCTGTGCAGCTGAATCTAAGCGTCTCTGCCTACCACTTGGTTTGGCCGAAGCTCTCTGAGCTCCTTCCTTTTCCAGAGAATATGCATTTTCTGGAGTTTCCCACAGCATTCTGCAAAGGCTTTGTATTCTTCTATAAAAGCCTCTTCAGAATGAAATACCTCTGGGCCTCAATGACTGTGAAGGGAGAACAGACTCCTTTATTTTGTTTTTAAATGCTAAAAATATATAAATCCCTCTACTTTTAAAGGGAAGCAAGGAGACCTGCTTTTGTTGTTGGCAGCTGGTGGGAGGACACTTGCTGTACCACCCCCCCCGCTCCCCAGAAGCACCACTTACTTCTGGAGAGAAACTCAGAGTGAGACATCCGTGATTTGTGAACCCCGTGGCTTAAATGCCTGAAAAGCAGCAAGTCAAAACTCCTGGGTAGCATCACACAGTCCTGCCTCAGGGGCCTTTGACCATCTTGAGGCTGGTGGAGATGTTAATAATGGGACACTGGCATACCAATGAGTGGCAGGGAGCCGTATGGAGGGGGAATGTTGTTGTGTGCAGCTCCTTTCCACCCTCCTGTGTTGTGGCACTTCACCTCCTAGTGCAGCATAAGCAGAACTGGTGTCTGGAGGATGTTTCTTGTTGGGGAAACAAAGACCCAGAGGAGAATTGAGATGTCTGGGAAGAAAAGCTACTGACAAAGCATCAGGCAACTCTGTAGGGTTTCCCTGCTTCTGTTTTCTGTCATCGGACCTCAGGTCAGGCATCAGCCTCAGGAGGTCTGACAGCCTCAGTGAGCCAGCATCTGTGCTCTTTGGAGTGTAGTTACCCTGACAGAGCTGGGGTTGGGACAGGCACAGTTCCCTGTTTTTTTATCAGCAACCTGCTTGGATTTGGGTGTGCTCAGAGAGTTGATTTTGCATCTTGCAAGAATCACAGACTGGTTGAGGTTGGAAGGGACATCTGGGGTCCAGCTGGCCCAACTCCCCTCTGAAGCCTCCATGCAAAGAACACAGACGTGTGGCTGTGGAAAAGCTGGGGATAACCAAAATCTGCTCTGACTCTATATCCACAGAGGAGTGATGAGGTAGGAAAAAGAGACCACTCTTCCAAACCACAAGGATAGTAACATTAGCTCTGATATTCAGGACATGTCTGTTCATCACACCAGAGTGGAACTTTTGTTCCCCAGGTGCTGCAGTAAGGTGGATACATCTATGTGCAGGTTGTGCTCCCTTTGGAAGTTGTTGTGGCCTCGAAGTTCAGCTGGGATTTGGTAGAGTAATGATGCTGCAGGTTGTCGTGGATACCTGCTCGATGGGAACATTGGGCTTGTAACTGTTTGCTTGCCAGTTCTCACCAAAGCACGCAGCAGCTGGAATAGGTTCTTGCTCAAGAAAGTGTGCAGTGCCAAGGAGTTGGCAGCATGGTATGCTGTTTCATCTGCCTGAGGCTTCCAGTCCTGCCCATCCACTTTCCATGCAGGCTGCTCCAGCAGTCCGCTCACTCACAAAGCCTCTTAGTTGTTTAAATTGAGGCTGTTTATAGCTCTGGAGCCATGAAGAACTTCGAGGATGGCGCAGAGTAGCAGCGACCGAAGTTCTTAACAGGTACCCAGACAAACTCTCCCTTTGCTCCTCATCTGCCCCCAACCTTCCCCATCTCCATTTCCCACAAGTGCAGGTAAGAGAGCTATCCTGCCCACTTACCCTCTCCAAAGAGAGGACAAAAGCAAGGGCAGAGAGTCAATTGGAGCATGTGTCCTTATCTTACACAGCAGGGTTGGCTAGAATCTGAACAGAAATGCCTGAACCCCTTGCCTGGAGTGTTGCTGTCGCAGCATGGAGAGCACAGCAGACCTGTGCCTTCAATACTGCCAACCTTAAGAAGGGAAAGCAGCACCTTTACCTGGTTTTGGGGCACTCCTGACTGCAGTAGCTGAGCACTCTTGCTCCAGGGAAGTAGGTTCAGGTCCTTCTCCAAGTGCAGATGTTGGGTAATTTTGCTTTGGTGCTCTCAAGATGCTGCACTGCATGAAGGAGGTTAGCATCCAGCTTTGGCTGTGCATAGGTCTGTGGGCCCGTTCTCTTCGTTTGTTTTTGGAAGAGATCCTGGAGATGGAATTTTGCTGTGAAGGAAGCCGGCCTCTTGTACTCTGTGCTGCAGCAATGTGTGGTCAGAGGGCCTTGTAAAGCCCTTTGGTACTCTGTTTGGAGCAGATGTGTTTCCAGATGCAGGTATGTTGGGGGTGGGGTGGGAGGGGGATTGGAGGGTGGTGAATTTTTTTAGTTTTTTCATTTTTTAAGAGTAGGGAATAGTAGGAGGAGCCGAGGAGGGATTTTTTTCCCAGAACAACCCTCCTGCATTGCTCCCTTGACTTTTTTTCGCTGTAGAAGCAGGAGCTTGGTGTAGTGTTTCATGGCAAATCACTTGCCCCCCTGAGAGGTGTCATGCATGTAGCCTGGAGCTGTGAAGTGGTCTCAGTCCTCCAGAAGGAGCTGATGGATGGGCGTGATGACAGCAGGGAGCTCAGGAGCCTGGCTGAGCTGCTGCAAGGAATGAGAAAATTTAGGAAAGTGTGTGTGGGGGGTTATTTCTTCTTCTCCCAGGGTAACATGAAAGAGCTAGGATGAAAACCACAAGCCCGTCCACCTAACATTGTGCAGCATCTGTCCTGGAGGGAGATGGGCCTGCATTAACCTCATGCTCCTGCTGTCGTGGGCTTGTGAGAGGGCAGATGAAGGCAAGAACAGCCTCCTGCTTTCTGCCTGTGGGGCAGGCAGGGAGCTCCCTTCCCCTCCAAGCTGTTCAGTGCTGCCAAGCGGCCAGTCATTTCCTGGGTTCATTCTGGAGCTCATTGCTTTCCTCCAAAATTATCCAGCTGAGCCTGCAGACCCATCATGGCCGAGCTTCCTGACGTGGCAAACCCTTCATGAAATTGAGAGCAGCAAGGTGCAGTGCCATAAGTCTGGGTGCTGCAGAAGGCACACGCTGGATTTCTCCGACCGGTGACTTAATCCAGTTTGACACCAGTGGGTCTGGGCTTGGGTGTCTGACTAACGCGATTCAGAAATGGAAAGGGGAATACACGCAGAGCTGCAGTCTCCCTTCACCCGCCTCCACCCCCCGCTGCAAGCGCCTGGCCTCAAGCTGACAGTGGCACTGAAAGGCCGCGTTGATCCCATCTCGGCTGCAGGCTGGTGCTCGTGTGTGGAGGAGACAGAGGGGAGCGTGTACTGAACGAACCCTCTGCAAGCCTTTGTTCCCTCGAACGAAACAGCCCCCCCCCCCCCCCCGGGGGGGGGGCCCCGGGCCCCC
>JAVJGG010000061.1:1943563-1973791 GCA_035590195.1 Aviceda cuculoides | reverse complement strand
GTGTGGGGCTACCGTGAACAGAAGGACAGTTGTTCAAGGGACAGAGAGAGGAAAGATAAGCTGTGGTTTGATGCTGTTTGCATTTGGCAAGCTGGGGCTGCATCTGTCTGTTCCTGCCCAGGGATCCACAACCCACCCAGGTAGCTGTGCCTTATCAGCCGCACTCCTCAACAAACTGTCCTGGGCTTTTATTTGAATTGGGGACCTTCCCATGCTTTTCACCCTGCCGCACCTGCCAGCCTTCCCACTCTGCCTGGTACTGGCAAGGCACCAGTATTGCAGCCGGCAGCCCGTGCCAGGCGGTGCATCTCACAGCATCCGTGCCCACAAGCATCATTGAATCCCTGCGAGGGGTAGGTGCTGAAGGTCACCGTGAGGAGGTGTGAAGAACTGATCTGAAGAGAAAGAAGCTGTCCTTCTGTTACAGATGGCATTTATGAGGCTGCAGCAGGACATTCAAACCAGAAGGAAACCTGAAGTGAAGTGTGAATGCACCCCGCAGCCCTTCTGGATGGCGGTGGGACAATCAGCAGGAGAGTCAGGGCAGTGCATGGGGTGAGGATGAGAGTTCGGGCTGCAGGTGCTTAGAGGCTGCCAAGTCAGCAGCTTGCTGCGAGCTGGAGGGGCCTCGCCTGCCCTTGCCCAGAGCAGTACAGAGCTTAGCTTTGTCTCCAGACGCACGGGTTCAAGCCCTGCTGCTCCCAGCACTCAGAGTGGTATTGCATGCTAGTGCTTGTAGTTCCATAGAGCTGGGCTCCTGCCTTTGGAGCAAGGCAGATTCATTAGAGTAGAAGGAGACATTGGGAGGCTGGCTCTTGCCACCTTTTGGCAGGGCTTTTCCCAGCTGTGGAATGGGGAGAAGGTGGGCACAAGCAAGATCTTTTGTCTTACTGAAAACCCGATTTTAACCTACATACCTTGGAAAAGCAAAACTATAAATGGATAGATGGATGGCGGGGGGTGTGGTGTGTATGTATATGTATTTTTCCTCCTGATTCCTTGGGACACGAAGGAAGAGACATCTTCTGTTCAGAGCCCTGGTGTTGGCTGGCACATGCCCCATGCAGCACTGGGACTTCTCCTTAGACCTGTGCCACCAGCTGTAGCAAATGGGTCCTCCTTAACCTTCCCTGCTGAGGAGCTGAGGCTTCTCCTCGTGCCTTACCCCACGGCTGTTATGTCTATCTGTGGGGAGGGACAAATGTGGAAACAATTGGTGCTTCTGAAATGTGGAAAAGATTTTTTTGCAGGAGCTGCAGGGTTGCAGCCTGTGGCACAGAACAGACTGATCATTGATGCTGCTGTTGTCTTGCCCAGCAGCCTCCATGGCATATGCGGTGACGTGTGTTGGGCACATCATTGCTTTACACACCCCCTAGAGAATCTCCTAGCAAAGCGTGGCACAGTGGCCTGTTTTCCTTGGGTTATGTTTTCCTACAGCAAATGTTTAGATGCTTTTTGTCTTTGGGCATGCTGGTGTGGGCACTGCAGCCCCTGGCTTGCTCAGTGCACGTGTGAGTGGCTGTTGGAGGGGCTGCTGTCAGTGGTGACGTGGTGGGGAGGGCACAGCAGCTGACAAGACCCATCTGTCTTGTGCAGCGTTTAAGTCTGCTGCAGGCAGGGCATGCGCGGTCTTTCTCTCCTCTCTGTCCCATGTCCGTAGGTGGACAGTGACATCCTTCAAGTTGTCCTTGAGGAGCATGTATGCTGAGGTTACCCAAGAGCTGTTTGTGAGAGTGTGTGTGACTTGAAGAGGTTCAGGAACTTTAAATGAGAGCAGGAGCTGCCCTCCTTGGTAGGAAGCGCTGTGTCCTACTGCAGGGAAGGAATGCTGAGCTGTTAGAGGAGCCCCAGCATGGCCTCTCCTGGATTGCTGTGATGGCGGGATGCTTCTCTGTGGCACGTGGACACGTGAGGGTTAATTGCATGTGCTCAAGCCAGAAGCATCCTCTAGATTCCAGCTGTCAAAGCACTAACTTAAGTATGTGTCATCTTTACGAGGCAGTAAACAGTACTATGGTCTGAATTACTGAGTCCAGAGGCCTCCAGGGTACAGTATAGCTTGTAGGGGCTTCCCTGGTAATTACTGCCTGACTTGACTGCTCGAGGAGTTGGCCAGATGTGTTGCTGGCTCAGTTAGGGTGGCAGTAGCTATAGAGCATGGGGCATGAACAGAAGGAGCAGGTTGGGGTGCTTGGTGGTCATATGGCTCAGCCTGCCCCAGCGCAGCATTGTTCTGCTCTGCTCCTGGCCCTTCCAGCTCCACATAACCCACCCAGTCCTCCTCACTGTCTCCGAGAAGCCAGAGAACCAAATGGCCACCATTTTCAAAGTGCAGAGCGATGCCAAACTGAATCTGAGGCCAAGTGTGTGTTCCTGTGTTGAACCTTTGTTTGATGGGGTGGTGGGAGTGTGGTGGGCTTCTGATGTGGTGCAACGCTCTTTGTGTCCTCCTGGAGCTCCTTGGTTTGCCAATGGTATCCTGGTGGGTGATCTCCTGTGACATGGCAACTGCCCTGGGTGGCCTCAAGGCACTGCTGACTGCCACATTTCACTTGGTGCCAGTGGGGCAGGAAGGTGCAGGGGAGGGTTTTAGGCTGGTGGGGATCACAACATGCTGAAGGAGCCCATCTCGCTGTCTGCACTGGATGCTGTGCCACAGAGGGAACAGTTCTGGGTCTGCTCTGCACATCCAGCGGTATTTTGTATGTGCATGCTGGTACTTAAGATTGGCCCAGGGCTGTCCTGGAAGCCATCAGTGCAAGGAAATGAAAATGACAAGTAGCCTGTGCAAGAGGAAGCATTCACAGCCAAACCACAGTAAGATCAGCATGTTTTATCCCACTGAGGTTCTTGGAAACTGTTGATAATTGTCCTCTCTAAAGTTCAGGCACATGAGAAAGAGAAGTAAGTGACCTTTATAGGTCAGCTGCACACGTGAAAGTAGATCCATTGCTGTTGGTGTGGGACTCAGCCTATGCACAGAATCCCATCTCTTCCCAGCTCCCCTGCAAGAGGGAGCTGGACTCAGTTGATGGCTGGAGCACCGTGAGAAGGTACTTCAGCAGCAGGGCTTGAGAGCTCACCAATGCCTGTATGGTCAGTATTGGATTGATATTTGGGCCTCTCGTTAAATTGCCCGGTGGTGGTTTCTGTAATGAGGTGTGAATCCTCAAGGCTGGCCTGCTCTTTCTGTAAAGAGCAGGGATGCTGAGGTGATGAAAGGCCAAAGTCTCCTTGGATGCAATTCTGAATTTCCTCCATGGCTTCAGGAGTATGGGACAGAGCAGCTGGCTCAGGGCGGGGTGAGTTTCTCTGATGTCAAGAGGAAGCTGTTCTGTTAAAGTTCACTAAGAGGTTTTGCTTTTGCTTTTTTTTTTTTTTGAAGGTCATGTGTCAGCATCCAGTCCTGAAGAGCAGAGCCAGGATTCCATGAGAGCTGCAAGGTGCTCTGAGCTTTCCTTGGCTTCTCCTCAGAGGAGGGGTCAGTGGGGATCTTGGTGAGGGAATCCTGTGGCTCTTTGCACGGGCAGGCATATTGATCCATGACTACAGCCTTTTTCCTGCAGAGCTGGCAAGCTCCTGGTGGTACAGGGGGTAATGTAGCTCACCTCTGACCTTGGCAGATAGGAATGGTGTTTAACCAGTGCTGGAATGAGAAGGTAGAAGGCAGGGGTGACATTTGGGGTAGCGGGTGTCCCTTCTCCTGTCCTCTGGAGCCTTGGTGGCTGCATTGTGGAAATCTTGCAAGCAGCCACCAGCCTGCAGATGCCCAGATGCCCTGGATTTTTCATGCCATTCTCTGCCTGTGCTATTTATTGAGCCTGTGACACTTCAGCAGCTGTGGAGATGGACAGATTTCTATTAACTGTACCCTGCATGTGCCCTCCCTGTGAAGTGAGCCCAGGTATTAGCATTGCAAGAACTGAAGGCTGGAGCACAGCAGTTGGAAATGCAGAGTGATTTATTCAATGGAGATGTGAGAGATGGGAGCAGACAGCTTTGGAGCTGTGTTGTTGCTCCTGATCTGTTTCCTCTCCCTCCCCTCTCTTTCGTTCTCTCTTTCTCTTCCCCCACCACTCTTCCAATTTTATTTTAACAGCACTACAAATTGCGGCATAAATCTTAGCTGAGCAGCAATTCGGGTTGGCGGCCACCAGTAAATCTCCCCTTCCAGCCTCCCCGCATGAGAGGGAAGTTGCAGCGGGAGTAAGGAGCTATGGGTGAGTCCTGAGTGTGCCTCGTTTACAGTCCCATCAGGTTTTCCTGGCTCTTTTCAGTTACAGGCCCATAGCATGTTTAGCCTTAGTCCCACATCTCTCTAGTCCTGTGAAACAGGAAAATTCTTCTCCCACCCTAGCCTCCAGTGCTAACAATTGGTGCACTGGAAAGTGGCGTGAAACAGCCTCAAACATGGGATAGGAGGGATGCTAGTGTAAGTTGCAAATGCCATTGTTCAGGTGTGTGACATCTAAAGTTGTTCCCTGTTCTTAAAGATAGTAGAAGGTAGTCTTCATCTGTGCAAATGGACCTGTACTTGCAAACTACCCTGCACACGCAGGCGCTTGGTGTTTTCTGGTGCAGAATGCATGTATCCTCTACAGGCTGTGCTGGGTAGAATGGCAGAAAATAGCCCTGTGTGGTGTGTGAAGGGCAAAACCTTTGCCATTTAGTTCACACAAGGGATCTATCTACACAGTCCCACACCAGGAGCTGTTTGTCCTGACAAACCATGTTTCCCAGCTGCCTGTACTGTCTCCTTGGATGTGTGCTCCAACAGTGTTTGTAGCCTCCTCCCCACCATGCTTGAGCTTGACCACCCTGCATTAAGGCCAGGTATTGTGAGAGCAGAATAAAAGTACAAGACCATGCCTTCGTCTTAGCCTCTTCTTGGCTGTGTGAAGCTTCAAAAGCATTTTCCATGTTGGGTTCTTAAAACATTGGGCAAGTGTTGAAAGATGCAAGGATAGGTCCGCCTGATGTCAACAAGACTTGCTTTTTGTGTGATGTACCGGTGAGAAAACCGGAAAAGGCATCTGCTGCAGACGTGTTAGAAAACAGTGAGATTCTGGGGGTTTGGAGTAGCTGGGATTTTTGCAGAGAAGCACAGGGCCAGCAGTCCCTGCAGTGTCTAGGAACTGCAGGGCTCTGACTCCAGATGGCCACCTTGCCCTTGCCTTGCTCTTTTCTCCAGGGAGCGCAGGCTCTTTTGAAGTAGACCACAGACCCTCACCTAAAAAGAAATTCCTTCATTGGCCTAAAGACAGAGAAACAAAAGCAACAAGTAGAGCTTCCTCTTCATCCAGCTTTCTTGCCTCTGTAGGGGTTGCTTCAGTGATTGTTCAAACATACCTCGGGTATGGGTAGCTAAATGTGGGTAATCAAAGTGTCCTTTGGTCCCAAGAGTCCACCTTCCTTGCTGAAGCTGTCCCAGATGAGAGAGCAGCTTAATGAGTTCAGTCTCTTGCTCCTTTCCTTGCCTCCCACCCTCCCTGCTGAGAGCAGGTAAGTCTTTATTGTAAAACGTAACTGTAGAAATCAGCCCCATTGGTGCTTTCTCTCCTTCCCACTTTCCCAGGTTCGTAGCATTGGAGGGCTTCTAATCTTTCTGTGCCTCCATGCTTAGATCCTCATTCAAAGAGCAGCCTGTGCTGTGCTTCTCCAGGGCCTGTTTCAAATGGGACCTGGAGAGAGGTGATCAAGACTTATTTGAGGGATCGCTATGCCCAGGTCTCTCGGCTGCTCCAGTGGTACCACAGCTGCTGCTTCTGCAGCTGGGGTGAAGGACATGTCAGCAGGTTTCTGGGACAGCTGTCCCTGTTGGGATCCTTTCCTCCCCCAAGAGAAGCTGAGGTGCTGTGTTGCAGGATATCTTTTTTTCAGCTGGGCTAACCCAACTTGTGCACAGAGCCTGCTGTGATGTGTTAGCAAAATTGGGGTAATGGAGACCCTCTCTATAAGCCCTGTTGCACCTACTCCTGAGGGGCTTCCTAGGTAGCAGGGAGCATGGAGCTGCCTGCCTGCCTCTCTCCTTGTGTGCAGGCGGTGCTGGGCACGCTGAGTCTGTCCTTAGCCAGGGCTCCCCTGGTTGTAGAGGGAGAAGGCACAGCTTGATTCAGCATGAACATTCTGCTTCCAAGGGCTGTGTGTAGCTGCTTCAGCTCCTAGTTAGATCCTGTTTAACCTGATATCTGGCTCTGGCCTTGTCCTGGAGATTAGACCTTCATCCTGTTCAAGGGGTGGCAGCTGTTCTAGAAAGGGAACAGGAGTCCTGATGATGTCTCGAGCTGATATAAACCTCCTTGCTAGCACTGAAGGACCTAGTGTGATGTAGGTGAGGAGCTAGAAACTCATTTGCAGCCCTTGGTCTGATGTTTGCCGACAGAAGTGGTTCTCTGCTCCTCTGTGGCCAGGTGATGGTGTCTAACGTCTGGGTGCTCAGAGGTCCTGGTAGCTCTCTGAATTCCAGGCTCAGATGCATGTTTTGTTCTCTTAAGATTCCCCCCACATACATACACAAACCATTTAATAGCTGTAATAAACCATATGCCCCTGTTATTTAAATAGAATAAAGTTGGAAAAGTCTCCCAGGAGCATCTGGAACTTCACCACCTGTGGAAAATCAGCAGTTAAAGGAGCTGTATATGTAGTGGAGAGCGGGGAGAAGAGCCTGTAAAGACAGAGTCAGCAGAAAAAGAGGAGTGTCTGAAAGACTTTCATCTTCCTGTTGGCAGCACTCAGATGCGATTCCAGCTGCTTTCTATTCTGGGATGCAGGCAAGTGTGTGCTCCCACACTTGGTTATTACTGCTTGCAAAGAGCAGGTCTGGATTGACCCAAAGGTTTGGAAATCATTCTGCTAGCGAGTAGGAATAATTCAGAGGATGGTGAAAGAGCATTGCCAAGACTTGAGAAATTAATGTTTGGTTTCTGGACTTGTTGTAGACTTAGCAGTTGGGCAGGACATGTGGTCTGTCGGTGCCTTTGTTGCTGTCTAGATAATAGGTCCCATGGAAGGAGAATCCAAGGCTCTCCAAATCCAAGGCTGCACAGATACGTAGGTAGACGTGTGTACAGGCATGAAGTCTTGTTTTTTCAGGTGCTGATGGTGTTTCTTAGGCTGCAGTGGGAAAGCCATTCCCAGTTCTGTCCAGAACGCCTCCAGCTGCTTTGTGGAAAGAGGGAATCTGGCAGCCAGGCAGGCAAGCGAAGCAGGACACAGCCGTATCTGTACATTCACTGGAGACCAAATGGACACTGGAATTATGTTGCTCCAAGAGGGAGCTTCTGTGCTGTTGCCTGTTCTCTCTTGGCTAGTCCAGACACCTAGCGTCCCAGATCCTTCTTATTACAGGTCCCCTACAAGTTAAGAGCTTTTATTTCCTGGTCTCCTGGACTGTGAATGCTCCACAGCCAACCTGATGGAACCAACCAAGATGCAAATATGAACGTCCTACCTGTGCCATGTTGCTGGATGCTCCTTAGCACTGCATCTCATCCCAGAGGGACTTGTGCCCAGATGTTCAACCCCTTTTGATGTGGAAGAGTTGAGACATGAACCTTCTAGAGAGGGGTATGCTGAGAGGTGTCGTGGTGTGTGTCCAAGTGCCCTGTTGAGCCCCTGCTGCTCACTGGTAGCCCTGGCAGTGTTGGTGGGCTAGCACACACTGTGCTTGCCTGCCACCAGGACCCCAGGTGGATAGGCAGGTATCTTTTGCAGCTTGGTTCTTCTGAGTTGCTAATCGTCTCCCTCCATGAGTGATGCATATATCACTTGACTGCCAGTACCCTCCCCTCTCTGCTCCAGCACGTAAGCCTCTGTGTGGTATAGCAGCTTTGACAGAAAGGGCCAACCCTGCTGCAGGCTTTCACAATTTGTCAGAATAAATTGCTGCTTCCTCCTATTGCATGGAGGAGATGCTGGTTCATTTGCCCTGAGTCTGAACAGCACCTGAGGCGGCTTCTCCCTCCTTGTTCTTCCTCCCTCTGAGCCTGCAAGGAGAGCAGAGCCTGCTGGCTGCAGAATGGCAACAGGCTCCTGAAACCACAGCTGATGCAGCAACAAATTTTGTGCAGTCTTGCATTCATCTGCTTGACCTGACGTAACCTGGGAAGGGGAACAGAGCTGGAGAAGGTGCAGATGATCCAGGAACAGGAAAGGCTGGAGCCATCCGTGAGGTTGCGGGGGTTTACTGCTGTTCAAAGCCTCTGCTCTCCATGCTGGCCCAGGCAGCCAAGCTGACCAAGCAAGCCCTTGGCCCCACTCCACCCCAGGTCAGTAAAGTGTGGAGGGATGTGGCTCCAGTGCAGCAGGCTGCAGCAAGCCTTCGTGCATGGTTTTTGCAGCACCTGGCAGTGAATGTGAGTGCACTTCAAAGTTGCGTGTGGAGCCAAGGACTCGGTGGAAAGAGTGAGTGTGTGCAAATTCCAGTACCCAGTTTATCTGGGACGTTGCCCTGGGCTTTTGCTGTGTGCATTGAGGTCTTCCTCTGGGATTGGTGTTCTTTGGAGGGGTTGCAGGTGTGGTTCCTGAAGTAGAAGAGAGGACATTCAGGTTTGCCCTCTGCCTTCTGATCTCCTCTCACCAAAGGAGCTGCTCAAGCATGTTGAGAGATAGCAGGGCTTGGTAGTTGGTGGCATTGGCTCTGGGAGGAACCTCCATCCTCGTGTTTTCCCTCACTGCCAGATAACATCTGTAGCGTAGCTGCGGTGGCTTGATTACTGTGCCCTGATCTGACCATAGGCTGAACTCCAGGGATGTCGGGAGTTGCCAGAGTTCCTCTCTCTTCCTCTGTCCCTTGGCAATCTCTCTTCCTGCAGATCAGTGCAAAGCTTGTTGGCTGGGTTATTAAGCATGAGCTGCTTTCCGGAGGCACAGGACTGGCTTAGCTTTTCATTAAGGCCTGTTAATCATCCTGAAGAGAGCCTGACAGCCGCTGGCGATGGACCACAGTGCCCCGCTGCCTTCTGTCTTGCCCGGAGGGGTGAGGTCCTGCTCACAGTGCCCCAAGCGTGGCTGGCAGCTGCAGGAAGGGCGCTTCATGGTCTGGCCTGGGACAGTGCTGCTGCAGAGCTTGGCAGTGTGGACTTGGGCCCCAAGAACTTTTCTCATTCGCAGGAAGAGCGCCGGGCAGCAGCTCTGCCAGGAGCCGGGGTGATGGCCAAGTCAAAGCCCCAGGAGAGGAGGAGGAGGAGGCTGGGGTCTCTGCTTCCCACCTCTGCCAGGCTACAGCCCTGTTCTCCTTAGTCTCAGACCTCACAGAAACATGAGTCTTTCTCTTTCCCTCCATCCCAAATGGTACTGACCTCTTGATTACTGTTGTTTTCTTAATTGCACCTTGGAGCTATGCCTTGATTTATTTTTTCAGGGAGAATTTAGGGAAAATGTGGTTGTTTCTCAAGCAAATAGTGGCTTGCCCCATGCAGCTGCTTATGGGCAAGGCTGGGAACTGGTGAGACAAAAGGAGAGAGGGGCTCAGCAGGGTCCTTCCACCTCCTTCCCTGTGGTTGTGCCTACGTTGCGATAGCCCCCACCACCCCACAACCCCTGCAGGGCCACACAAGGGGGCAGGTGGCCCTTTTCAACAGCAGTATTTTGCCTTTCAGTCCTCAGAGGCAGAAAATAGCTTTGAATTTCCTTTTCATCCTGGGAAGAAGGGATTTAATTTACTCTCTGAAAGTACAGCGTGGTGTTTTGGAGCTGAGCTGGTGGCACTGGCTGTGAGAGTGATGTGGGGGTATGGAGTTGCTCACAGAGCATCACCCAGAGCTCCTCAATCCTGTCTGTGCCATGCTCTCCAGACATGAGACATCCCAAGAGATGTCCTCTAGTCCATTCCCTCCTGCATTTCATCTGAAATCCTTCCACTTTGAGTTCTTCTGGCCATCCCTCACACTTTTCCCAACCCAAGCGGCATAGATAATCATTGATATAAAACTGTCACCATCCTGTTGTCTCTGGGCAGGCACCATGCAGGCAGGCAGGCATTCCCGTGGCCAATCTACAGGTGTGTATAGCAGATGTCCCCCTGGAGCTTGGTGAGAAGGGTTGATGGCAGGGCCTGGAACAGAGCCAGCCCAGCAATTCTGCAATGGAAGCGGTTAAGAGGCAATAATGGAGGAGGGAGCTCAGAGGAAGACAGTTCAACCAGTGGATTTGAGGGAGTGGCACGCATCCTCGATGGAGCAAAAAAGGACATCTCTCCTTGGTATGTCAGCCTTGTTTAGGTCTCAGCAATGCGTTGAAGACAACAAAGTCTTGCCCTTTTTCCTCTCTGGGCAAAAGACACGGTGAAGGGGATATTCTGTGGCCTCCCTGAATGCCATTTATTGACAACTGTTAATGTTGTGAGAGAGGCATTAGCCCTGTGCTGCTCTTCCCTGGGATCTTCTCCTGGTTCATTGCTGTTACTAACTTTTGTGCCCTTTTTAAAGGGCACAGTTTCTGTTGGCTTTTTAAATTAAAACCTGCCATGATTTGAAATGAATTGGTCTAATAGTAGTAGTAAAGAACATCATCTTCCCAGCTGTTCCTCCCTACCGTCTTGCTAGTCCTCCTACATCCAGCATGTTGGTCATAAATCCTCCCCATGTTGTTCTTGATATCCCCTGATTTCTATACATCTTATACTTGCTGAACTTCAGCGGAGGCTTGGAGGTCTGTGCTCCTGATGGGAGTGGTACCTGTATGATGTGTCCTGCTCACATGTTCAGTGTTAAACTGCTCACCGGTTTGTCCAGATCAGCAGGGAGCCCTGGTGACTGCAAGAGGAGAGGCTGCCTCTAGGCTGTGATTTGGCTTCATATTGCTCTAGGTGTGTTTGTCCATGGGTTCCTGCGGGCACAGGAGACCATTAGGTGCTCCTGGTATCTCCCCTCTTCCTGGCACACCTTGAGGTTTAAAGGGCACTGCTCCATGGAGGGGTTGTGCTACAACTCATCCCAGAGGATTTGGTGTCTCACTGGTCCCTGCTGGGTGTGCGATTGGATCGATGGTATTCCATCGGTCCGTGATGTGCCGATGTCACCAGGGCCATGTTTGCTCTGTAATAATCTCTTCTCCTGCCATATTCAAAGGGCCAGAGTTTTTTGGGCTGAGAGTCGAGGCTGAATGCTGCAGCCAGGTCAGCAGGCATCACTCCTCTTCTGCCAGATCTGAACTTGTTTGGCCTTTGACCGTAGCCTGCCTTGCTGCCTGGCGGCTGAACCGCTCTTCCCTCACCCTGATTCACCTTTTTTTCAGTTCATCTGGATTATCGACCAGGATGGGTGTCTAGCGGGATTGACCCTTCATAGGCTCTTGAGAAGTTTTCCAAGCTGCCTCAAGGCAGGGAGGGATTTACAGGGCAGTGAGGGAATGATTAAATAAGTTTTTGGAGCCCCTGTACTTCCTTCAAAGTCTTCCTTCCTAACCAAGGGGATCTTTTCAGAGTTTGAAATTTGTCATTCTTTTCCACAGAAGCACTCAGGCTTCTCTACGTTTGAATAATTGCAAACTCCCTCCTGCTGGGGCCATTGAAGTGAAACCGCAATGCACATTTGTACTAAACCTGTTCTGAACGTCAGCGAGTGAGCAGGGCTCTGGGGCACCCACTGGCATGCGTACACAGCGAGCACCTCGCACAGCAAGGAGCACCCCTGGTGCCGATGTTTGAGTCTTGTCCCTGACTGCCGGGGCATGGGATCAGCCCTCTTCCTCGGTGGCTGATGTTGAGTTTTTGTCCTGTCATCTTGGCGTGGAGAGTCAAAGGTCCAGGAGATTTGTTTGGTGCTCATGGGTATTGCCACCCGCTGGATGCTGGCTGGAGATGGCTGTGGGACTTGGGTCAGCGCTAGGTAATTCTCGTGAAAACCTCTCAAGAAAATATAATTCCCAAACTCACTTTTATTGCTTCCAAAAAACTTTCCCCTGGCGTTGCTTAAAAGATGAATCTGAAGGGCCAAATACTGAGTTACAGCAGCTCTCATAATCCTCGTGTTTGCACATAATATTGGCAAGACCCTTACCCTGTTTGGATTGTGGATCACATCTTCTACTTTTTTCAGCGTGGAGGCCTCGGTTTGATGGCTGGTTGTGAAAGTCTGGAGTTTTTTGAGCCTTTCTATACAAGCCATCCTGCAAACAGGTAATAATTTTATTCTGTAGCAGATCTGTAAGATGTATCATCCTGGTCTGTGGGATTGATTTCAATGGAGTCTGAATCTTCCTCCATTTTAGGTGCTCATGAATTTTGCAAGACAACTTCATTTTACGTGGGAAACTTTCTGGGACGCTGCTCAGACCAAAGATGGATTATAATTATAAAAAACATACAAAGTAGCTGAACAATTTTTACCAGGCTTTCTAAAGAACAAAACTACTGTTCTTCAAGTGCTTTCTTGCTCCAAGTGTGCAAGAAGCTGAAGCTACCAGTATCCAACATAATTGGGTCCTTCAATCTAGGGTTCAGGCATTTCCAGTCCGTTGTTTTTTTAACAAAAAAAATTTAAGTTCTTGAATTCTTGTGTTGCATTTGCTGGAAGACTGTGGACCTTTTTCCCTGAAAGAGCAGCTTTTGTGGGAGTTGCAGGCACGCTGAGGGGCTCCCAAATGTTTAGCAAAACTACGGTATCTGCAGAGATCCTTTGCGCTTTCTACACCTAAATTACACCAATTTCATGCAACTGTAACAAAAACCTATAAAACTGGTGTACCTCCTTTGTATATTTGCTCTTAAATGGGTTCAAATATCCACTGCATGTGGATTTTAGTCAAAGTCAGTGTTGAGTAGTCAAAAGTAAGGCAAGATATGGACTGAGGCCATTTAGTTCAGCACTGCCTTGAGCCAAATACATGTATTAAGGCATCATCAAACCTGTTTAAGCACATACATAGTACGGTGCTGGCCTGAGTTAATGACACAAATTTTCCTCATCTAGTATAATACTTGGGTGCGATTGGAGCTTGATATTGTTTGCTCTTAATTTCCCCAGATACCCAAAAGACCAGGGAAATTAGGTACAGAAAAGGTAAATAAATTAGTTGAGTACAGCAATGATGGCAGCAGTAGTGCTGTGCTAAATTGGTTTCTTTGAAGTGAACTGTGATTGCAACTGCAGAAATTTCCCATGCTTGCATGCAGGGAGGCAAGGTGAGGTTATTAATTATAACAACAGGCTGGAATTGGTCTTAATGAGAAATAGCGTAGCTCAAGAGGAGCTGAGGCTGTGCTGGTGGCTGTCCCTAGGGCTGGGGCTCCAGAGAGACCTTCCCAGGCTGTTCTTCTGCCAGCCTTGCTGCAGCAAAGCCTGTCCTGTGATGATCCTGTGTGACTGATTGCCAGTGTAGCATGTTCCCCATGCCTCCATCCTGAGTTTCGAAGAGGTCACGTTGCCATTGGCCATCTTGTCTGGGCCTTGCACCCCAATAATCTTGGATAGGCGCAGGAGGTGCTTCTTTAGGGTGAGACACCTGGTCCCTCATTAAAAGCTTGTGAATCCAGAGCTTGCAAAACCTCATGACATTTGAGCAAAGCTAGAACGTGGGCTTTGCTGGCCTCCTTGAAATACTCAGTCTGCCTCTTCCTTTCATAGCCCCAGGGATGATTCTTGTTGCCCTGGCAGAGATTTGGGTAACTTGTTCATTAGGAAAGGAGCCTTTGAGAATGGTCTTGTCTCAGCGTGCCTATACTGCACAGCGCTCTGCCAGCCAAACTGGTTTTCTTCTGAGAAATAATATCTTACAACATCGAAGCAATTAAGGTATATTAAAGGCTAATGATGCACGTCCTGTTTTTCTCACAAGGCAAGCCTTCCAGATTCTGATTCTGCTTTGATGATTTCGCATGAAGAACGATAAAAGTCTCTTGTCTCCATCCCATCAGTTTAGGATAACACTGCCTGTATATCCGTAGCCTTGGAGGAAAGCTAGTGTGAGGCCTGCTCCTTCCAGATGTGTGTCACTTTGCATTCTTGCAGTGGCATTGGGCCTGCAGCTCCAGGGACCACGTGTTCAGATCCCTTCAAAGACTGCTCCTTCTCTCCTTTTCCTGGGCCAAACCCAGCCAGGGATTTCAGCCATGAAGAGGACTCTCCAAGTGATGATGGTCTCCTCAACTTCCTTCCTTCATCAAAGCCAGACTTTGGTGCATCTGACAGGAGTTTTCAGGATGCTCCTGTCCCAGCTGTCCCTCTGCCCTCCTCCTGTTTCCCACCTCGCTCTTGACAGGTTTCTTGGGGCCTCTTCATGGCCAATGAAGGGTAGAGGAGCATGTTCTCTGTCCCACTTGCATCCTTTGCAAGCAGTTGTACTTACAGAGCATTGTCTTGGAACTCCTTTCTTCCCTGTCCTACAGCAAAATGTCCCCTCTCACCCTTAACATCTGTCTCTCTTAAGACAGGCAAGTCCTGTTTTCGGGGAGGTGATGACAAAGTAAATTGCAGGGAAAGCTGCAGTTTGAGAGCATGTTTGGTGGTTTTGCTGGCTGCTGGAAAAATATACTGCTGAATGAACTCCATACATCTGGGGCCAGTGTTTTTTCTCTCAGACCTCTCATTAGCAGAGTTCAATTTTCTCCTGGGAACTTCTCATTAAAACTTGCACCCTGTTCTCTCCCTGGCCGGTGGAGCACATCTGAGCTGGCAGAGCACTTTGTGAGCTGTGTCCAGTGTGGGAAAGTAGAAGCTAAATAGAAACTGTGCAAGAACCCTCCTGAGGTTTGGTGCAATGGGGCCAAGAAATTCCCAGGGACTGGAGCGCATCATTAGCTTGGAAAACTCTTAGCATCTAATCGAGCCTCTTGGCACCTTCTGGGGTGGGTACGTGGTGTTGATGGGTCTTTAATGGCCCCATTCACCCTCAAGTGCTCAGCTGTGCAGCGTCTCCTGCTGCAGAATTAGATTTTTTTTTTTTTCCCCTCCCTTCTGCTTTGATGAGTGATTTTCCTCTGCCACTATTGCTTTATTAAACAGAACAAACTCAGTTGTCCTGCTTCAATTAATTTCAAGTTATTACCAGTGGAAAATGCTATTTTCTGCATAAGTGTAATTGTCCTGCCCTACTGAATAGTTAGGAGCACTGATACTGCACTGGGGCTGGGAGGAGGTAACCTCCAGAAAGAAGGGGTGTCCTGTCATGGAAGTGGAATGGGTCGGTCCCTCAGCTGTTTTTCCTTTCCCTATCTAAGCTGTGTTCTTGGGAACTAGTTGACAATTTGTCCTGGATTGACTCTAAAGAGTGAGAGCAGATATATGATAAAGCTCTGGAGCACTCAAAAATTGATCTTTCAGGATCAAGAAGTCTTTATTTCATCAAGTGCTTCAACAAAAGGAGGAATTTGGGTAGTTGTAGCCATTGTGGTTCCCTTCCACCAGACTGAAGGAACAAAGAGAACAGTGCAGCCAGGAGCTCAGACCAAGGTCCCAGCTCCAGTCCTGGCTGAAAGGAGCCGCCTGGTGCGAGACGGAGGTTGCACAAGGAAGGTGGTGTCCTTCTTGGAGTTGTTTTTTCTTTCCTCCTCTGCCCTCGGTATGATGATTCATACAGGGGGCTGCAGGTCCTGGATGCTACAGACCAGGTCTGCTGGGAGGCCGACCTCTGTCCTGGGCTGGACAGCCGCTTGCAGTGGTGGTGTCTGGAACAATATGAGATGTCAGTCATGGTGATAAAGCCAAGCTATTGTAGCAAGAGTTTCTTAAAAAATCAGTTTTGTCCCTTCGTAGTCACCAGGAGGCTGAACTGCTGGTGCTTTTGACAGTTGGCAGGTTCCTGCTAGGGTGAAGCTCTCTTTTGTAGCAGCTTTCAACCAGGGCTCCCTTAGCATTTTCTCAGCTCCCCTGGGGAGGGTGTGAGCTACCAGCCCTGTTCTGCAGGGTGTCTCAGACCCATACAGTACCAAATATTACCCCAGTGCTGTGCAAGGGGAGCAGGAGTGCAGCCCAGAAAGGTGTAGTTGTGAGACTACTATTAGTAGCAATCTCTACTGAACTACTAGTTCAGTGGAGGGGCACTAAGATGGTCAGGGTGCTGGAGCATGTGTCCTGCAAGGAGAGGATGATGGAGCTGAGCTCATTCAGGCTGGCGAAGAGAAGGCTTTGGAGGAGGTCTACCAACACCTACAAGGACATCATCCAGAAGACAGAGCCAGGTTCCTCACAGCAGTGCGTGGTGGAAGGACAGGAGCATAGGGAGGACAACAGGCATAGGATGAAACAGGAGAGGATCAGACTGGATATAAAGAGAAGCATTTTTTGTCCCAAGGACAGTCAGTTAGTAGAGTTTGCTGCCCAGAGAGGTCACATAGTCTCCGTGCTTGGAGGTTTTCAAGACCAGACTGTATAAACCTGAACAACTTGCTGTGATCTCTTAAGAGATGCATCTTGGAGCAGGAGTTTGGACTGGAGACCCCCTGAGGTCCTTTCTGACCTGAGTTATCTTGGGATCCTCTGTGCTTGCTCTTGTGGAAGTGGGGTGCTGCTTTTGCTCACACGTAGAGAGGTCCAGCAAGGAGCCTTGTTTTGTGGGCACGTTTGTGCCATTGCAACAGGCCTGCCTGTCACTGCCTGACTTGGTCGTTTTGATATGATCCTCCAAGAGAGCATAGGTGAGTGTAGGGGAGGTTTTCTTTGCTGTCTCTGCCCTTGCTCAGCAGATCTCTGCTGGTGCCAAGTGGGAGAAGAGGGCAAGGGGACAGGTCCTTTCCACTGCTTTGTTTTTGCCTGTGCCTCTCTGAGACTGGGTGAAGGT
Organism: Aviceda cuculoides; assembly: GCA_035590195.1. Taxonomy (NCBI): domain Eukaryota; kingdom Metazoa; phylum Chordata; class Aves; order Accipitriformes; family Accipitridae; genus Aviceda; species Aviceda cuculoides. The sequence continues at coordinate 1,957,069 of JAVJGG010000061.1, read as the reverse complement.
CACTGGAATTGAAGCCTGTTCTTTTTTCTTGTCTCGCTTTGGAGGAGTGGGAGAGGCAGGGTTTGGAAATACTTATGCAACCTGCCTTGTTTGTATGATGCTAACATAGACCTGGTGACACTTACTTCTATAGCCTTGGGGGTTTAGAAGTATGAATCAGAGACTGTTTTTCTCCACTGATGCTCCTCTGGAAATTTGTAAAAAGTGGAAAGTCGCAGTTCATAGTGTTTCTGTGTTGCTCTGCCAGCATATCTGCTGCAACCTTCCTGTGGTCCAGCCTACCAGCCCTTGCCTGGCTCTGCAAGAATGAGTCAGCTCAGACAACAGCACCTCCTCGCCTGGGCTTCGTGACATGCGGGCCATGATCCCAGCCTACATGCCCTTCTAACAGTTCAACTGCCAGAGTGATGCTGTGTGGTTCCTGACCTCCTGCAACCCCTTCTTGCACAGGCATGGGTGTCTTCTGCTCCGGCTGGCTCTGGAGATGTGGTAGGTCCATGCGGGAGATGGCTCAGCAGTCCTCTCTTAGGTCAGAGCATGCAGTGCCATTGAAAGAAGGAGTTAAATAGAAAACAGCTGGATGGGGAGGAGGGGAAGTGATATGCAGCTCACAGACAATTGAGGCATGATTTTGTTTGGGTTTTTTGTGATTTTACTTTTTCTTCCACAAAGTTCTAGTGCTTTTTCTTGTATTTGTTGAACAAGAGGATTTTGCTACAGTGTGTTCTGTTTCAGAGAACTCAGGGTTTGTACTTTGCTGACTAGAACAATTGATTTTTATTTATTTGTTTATTAACTGCAGGAGAGAACTGAAGCAGTAAGTTTTAAGGCTTTAGCTGTTCTGGAGGAGTTTTATTTAGAGAAACAGCCTGATTCTGTTGCTGTGTGCAATTGACACAAGCTCATATAATCCCGTTGCCAGTGTGGGCTCTGCAGTGGAGCCCCGGGATCTCTTGCTCCAGTGCTCAGGTCACCTCGAGCCATTTGCTCTGGCAGTCCAAGGTGCTTCTGTCCAGGGCTGGTTGCCATCTCTTGCCCTGGAGCTGAGCTGCACATCACACAGGCTTGGCACGCCACCAGCTCCCTGCCGGCAGGAAAGACACAAACTGCAGGTTTTTGGGCACTTCCCGGTCTCGCACCCTGCCCTGTTCCTTTCTGTGTTGCCCTGCTCTGGTGGGGCTCCAGAAAAGCCTTTGGTCCCAGATGACACCCAAAAGTGGTGGAGACCCCTGGCTTGTTCGATGGCTGTGTAGGAGCCAGGGCTCTGTAGCAACAGGACGCACAAGCTCAGCAGAGCCCTAGGAAGGGGATATCGCTGTCCTGAGGTGGGTTTGGGAGGTGACCAACTGGTGCCTTCTTAATCGCTTCCTTGTGTTGTCCTAACAATCTGCCCCACTTTGGTTAGAGGAAAGTTCTGACACATCAGAGGGAAGCAAAGGGCCAGTGATGTCCCTGCAATGACTCTCCATTCCCTCCTAGTGACAGCCTTTCCCCACCACCTCTGTGCACTCAGGAACGGTGTCCAGAGGGAAACAGCCACCCACCTTTCATGCAGCTCTGCTGCCGGATTCTGCCTGCAAAGGCTGCCTGTGCGTACCAGCCAGCATCCCTCTCCAGAGGCTGTCACCTCGGCGGTGGGCTGTCTTTGGTACTCCTCACTCTTGCAAGGCAGCGCGAGCAGTGAGGTTCCCTGGGGTCTGATCAGCATGCTGAAAGCTGCCTACTTGGTTGAGTACCTTCTATATTCTTTTTTAAGTATTATAATTACATTGTTGTGATTGCCAAGGTAGGTGCAGTTCTGCCAACATGGTGGTGTCTCCTGGTAGTTGATGTGCACCCTGTCTTGGTTGGGTAGAGCTGCTGAGGTGGGAAGCATGGCCATGTGGGGCCAGCCCCATCCATGCTGCTGGAGGTGTGGGGTTGTACAACTGTTGCCCTTTCCTTGCCGTGTGCACCCAAAAAGAGCTTCTAGCCAATCCCTGCTGTCAGCCCGCTGGGCTTCTGAGAGCTTGCATCATCGTGCTCCCTATAAAGTGTCCCCTTCCCAAGAAAAGCCCTTCTGTGGGTGGATGACTTTGCCAGGTCGCTGTGGAGCGGCTGGTTTTGGGAGGAGCTCCTCTCCTGCACAGGTGTCTGGGAAGGTGGCAGGCGAGGTTTATCTCAGTTGCATTTTCTGGGGCTGGAGAGCATGTGTGTTATCATACAGCAGATGGGCCTGGTGAATAGATGGTGGAGACAACCTTATTTCCTCACGCAGGCTTGTTGCCTGCTGGGAAAGGAGCCAGCCAGGCTTTTTAGGGAGAACTACAGAGCCTGGACAGGCTGTGGTTGGGTTTCTCCTTCAGCCCATTCATTTTTGAGAGGTAGGTATTGGTGTGGGACAAAGGCTGCTGCTACAACCCATCAAGTGCTGGTCTGGGCTGTACTGTGTAAGGGTGGACTAAGGGCCAGTGTTCAGTGCTGCCCTTCCAGCCTTGTGCCCTCTGTGATCTTTGGACCCTTAAATTAACTCTGGTGCTCCAGGCAGGGACTTGAATTGTCCATCAGTCCTAGGTAGGGGTCTGGTGGGAGCAGGCTGCAGTCTGGTGCACTGCCAGTCGTCAAGGCTGGGGAACCGGTGGCTTGCGGGGGACAGCCGAAGATGCGTGTCCCATGTCCTCTCCCATTTCTGGGCATCTCCCACTAGCTTGCAGGGAAAGCTGTGTGGCTGCTGGGCACCATGACATGGTGCGACAGCCATCCTGGGGAGAAGCAGGCAGGGAAGTCTCCTGCCAGGGCTTGCCACACTGCAAGGGGAGCCACGGGCCTTTGAGGGAAGAGCTGATGGCCTTTCTGGGAGGTTTTTCGGTTTTCCTGAGAGCTGTCAGTGGAGAAAGTCAAGCAGGTGGAAATCGCAGCAGTGGGCAGGATGGTGTCCCTGGAACAGTGTTGGGAGCTGACTCCTGTGGCATGGGGAAGAGGAGAGGAGCGGGAGGGGGACAGTGCAGCCAGGGAGCCTCGCGGCTCCCCAGGGCCGGTATTGGAGCTTGGAGGAGAGCACTGCAGTGTCCTGGCTTCCGCCTCCCTTCTTGCTGCCTGGAGCTTGGATCTCCTGCCCACCCAAGTGAACCAGTGCTGCCTTCCCCGAGCCTGCAGCTCGTCACTGATGCCGTGTCAAGCAGGTCCGGCAGTGCGACTCATCTCACTGTCCCCTCATGTGGTACTTCTGTCTTTGAGGTTATCCTGGTTTTTCTGTTCTCTTTATTGGTATGGGAAGGGACAAGGTGATTTCTTCCCATGGTCCTGTTGTTGCATGGCTAGAAGCCTTTGCCTGCTGGGTAGGACCATGGGTGCAAGAGTGATCTGTGCAGCAGGAAGATTGGTGGCTGGAGGGTCCTGCTCTGCAGTAAGCAATGCAGCATCTGCATTTAGGTGTGGATTTTCTGGAGCCAGTGCTCTCCAGCACGGTGTATGGTGGGTAACAGCATGGGACGCTGCAGGGGGGCGGACGTGGATGGCGCGGGTTGCTGACAGCCTTTGCTTACCTTTTGCTGGTGCCTGTGGTTTGACAAACCTCGTCCAGTAAGATGAATGGATGTGACAGGATCACTGTGCCCTTCATGGTCCCATTTGCTTCCCCGCCTCTACTGGAGCATGCAGCTCCTTCCCTTTTGCTGTTTGAGGAGCGATCTCCCTTTCAGATGGCTGTGGGCATGGGAGAGGACTGTATAGTGGCTCACAGCTGTAGGACTTCAGGCAGAAAAATCAATGTTTATATTTCTCTCAGCTGGGAAAGATTCCTTAACTAACTCCAGTAAATAAATACCTTGTAAAGTTCAAACTATGAAGGCATGGTATATGAACCAGAATGAATTTTCAAGCTCTCTCTTGCAATAAAATGGATTTCTTGAGTTCGGGCTTTATTTAGAGAAACATTTGATTTAAGAAGAGAGTTGAAGGTTGTATCTGATCTCTTTGTGAGAGGGTGCTGCTCTTCCAGTGGCTGTGGAACATGGTCTGGAAATGTGGTTGGATTGCTGCTGCTGCTTCTGGAGTATTCCCAGGAGAGTTTCTTATGTACCCAGCCAAACGGAGGGTCACTCTCCTCCTCCCCAGGGTGGTTCTTGCTGCATCTTCTGTCCCCTCAAGACCCTGCTGCTGCAATGCAGTCTGCTCAGCTGCCTTGGGGAAGCTGTTGTGCAGGTGCTGCTTCTTGGGATGCTGGAGACCAGCCAGGATCTGGTTCCCTCCGCGGACTGGACCAACGTCTCATAGCTTTCTGTGCCTGCCTTCTGTGGCATAAACCATCTTCTTTCCTCTCTTTGTTCCAGCTGGTGTTGCAGTTGAACTTGCTTGTTGAAGGGATGCTTGAAAGGGAGCCAGCAGTGAGCCTGCTGGATTGCAGCTCCCATGATTTAGGCTGTTCGTTCCTTGGCCTGGGTGTCTGTCTCTGAGGCTTGTCCTGCAGAGTTGGCCCTGCCCAGGGTCTTGGGCAAGCAGGGCAGAGCGGAAGGGGTTGGAAGGGGACCAGCCCAGCTGGAGAGAGGCGCAGCTGGCCTGGAGCTTGGGTTCAAGGTTGGGGCTTTAGACTTGGCTGTGTTATCTGGGAGCAGGAGTGCATGGAGGGAGGGCTCTGGGCTCATGCTGCAGATTAACTTGAAGGACAGCTATTTTGTCCTTGTGTGAAGGAGGAGGAAGCAGAAAGCTCTGTTTCAGCCCCACCTTTGCTCAAAGCTCCAGGAAATGACCCTGAGCGGGGATAAAGGGCACCACACAGGGCTGGGATTCCTTCTGCTGTTTGTCAGCATGCATGCAAGCAGGGCATCGCCTTCCTGAAAGCACCAGGAGGGCCGCGGTGAGGAAGAGCTGCTCCCTGCAAGCCCAGAGGTTGCCGTAGCCTGTGGAGCTGGTGCTGCTGCTGTGCTTCACTTTCTGAAAATTGAACCTGCCTGGAAAACTTTATAACAGCTTTCTGCCCTGGAACGAGGTGGCTCTGGTGTGCCTTGCATCCATTCCCCCATCAGGGTTTCAGGCATTCGCAGGCAACACTGGAGCTTGAAACCAAGGGCTGCTGATGATGACAGGGCTCTGTGGCCTCTCTGCTTCCCAGGTAAGCAGGGCAGGAGCTGGAGCTGGGACACAGTGAGCTCAGAACCAGTGAGCTGTCCCGGCACTGGTGCACCATGACCTACTTTGGCTCTGGCACAGAGCTACTGCTCACAGGTTGGCTGGGCCAGGCATCTGTCCCCAAAGCCTATAGCCAGGTAAAAGCACCACCATACATCACAACCTGCTTTTCTTTGCTTGGTGGTGGCTGGCGTGGGATAACACAGTTATCCCAGTGTGGAGAAGTTGTGTGCCCATGGTGGCAAGCCAAAAGGAGAGGAGAGAGGCAGGAACAGAAAGTGAAACAGAGGTGGGCCAGAGTGACACCGAAGGAGAAAGAATTGACCTTGGGAACAGCAAGAAGGCAGAGCAGGGTGTCGTCTCGTCCAGAGAGTTACAAACAAGCTGCAGATGTACAAAATTATCACGGTTAGGCGCAGAGGTGGTGTGCTTGCTTGCCGGGGCACGTCCCCGCCATGACAGCAGGGTCGGTGGGGTTGCGGGACTGTTTCTTGTGCCCTTCCTGAAGTGTTTTGGGTAGAAGCCAGTGCATTGCCCTGTACCTGGAAAAATTGGTTGTCAGTGCCAGATGAACAAGTGCCTCGAGAGCAATGACTGGATTGCCGGTTGTATTCTTCTGGAAGCAAGGTCCTGACCACACCAGCCCAGGAAACGCAAGGTGCCCCTGCGTACCCAGTAGCCTGGCCTCATGCTGTCTTCTGTTTTCTTCCAGTCACTCCCACTCTCCTGGCTCCATGGCTGCCGTGCGCGAGTGGTCCTGCACCCGCTGCACCTTTCTGAACCCCGTCGGCCAGCGGCAGTGCTCCATATGCGAAGCCCCGCGCCAGAAGCCCGACCTCAACCACATCCTGCGGCTCAGTGTGGAGGAGCAGAAATGGGCTTGTGCCCGCTGCACCTTCAGGAACTTTCTGGGCAAGGAAAACTGCGAGGTATGTGGCTTCACCCCAGAGTCAGGGCCCAGTGGCTCCCCTTTGCCCGTCATCAACGGCATTTTGCCCAAGCCCGCCGTGCTTGTGGAGCCCAAGGGTGCATCCAAGGAGGAGGCTTCCAAGGCAGAAAGCAGCAGCAGCGAGGACTCAGAGGGGAAGAGCCCTGATGAAGCGGAGCTGGAGAGTGGCTGGGCTTGCCAGCGCTGCACACTGCACAACACGCCAGTGGCCAACTCCTGCTCTGCCTGTGGCGGCCCACGCAAGCTCTCCCTGCCCAAGATCCCGCCAGAGGCGCTGGTCGTCCCTGAAGTCATCACCCCTGCCGGATTTCACATGACCCCCTCTACCCCGCAGCCTTTAGTCTCTGCAGAGATCTCCGATGGTGACGCCCTGGCCACCCAGGGCCCAGTGGCTATGGAACAAGAGGCCCAGAAGATACCAGCCTTCAGTCCCTTCTCCCCGGGGCTGCAGAACAACCCTGTGCCCCGAAGCCGCCGGGAGGTGCCCCCCCAGCTGCAGATGCCGGGGCCTGAAGCCTCCCAGCCTGTGGCTCAGAGCACAGCAGGGCAGAAGGGTTCTCCGCAGGGTCAGGCCAGAGCTGCCCCGGCTGCCCGCTTCCAGGAGCTGCTGTCCAACAAGCGGCTGAGCGTGCTGGAGGAGGAGATGGAGGTCAGTCCGTCCCACTGGAAGTGCAGCTCCTGCTCCTTGCTTAACTCTGCTGGAGCCAGCAAATGCGAGGCTTGCAGCACCCAGAAAGGCAGTGACACCATCAATCTGGTGGGGGACTCGGTGAGATTCACCCCGTGCAGCCCCTCCAGCCCTGACTTCACCACCTGGTCCTGTTCCAAGTGCACCCTCAAGAACCCCACCCTGGCCCAGAAGTGTAAAGCCTGCGGCTCCTCCAAGCTGCATGGCTTCCAGGAGCATGGGACGCAGGGCGAGCCGTCCCCTCGCTGCCCCGACTGCGGGGCTTGCGACAAGGGCAGCTGCTCCTCCTGTGGTGGCAGGGCCCCGTCCGCCCGCAAGGTTGCCCGCCTCTTCCCATCCCAGCTGCCCACCAGCCAGGAGAGGCCGAGCCAGTGGGCTTGTCCCGCTTGCACCTTACTCAACGAGCTGAAGGCCAAGCACTGCGTGGCCTGCCATACCCCGCAGCAGTACATGGCCCAGCGCAAGGGCCTCAAGCCCCTGAAGAGACGGGAGAGCATGCACGTGGAGAAGAGGCGGCAGACAGACGAGGGAGAGGCCAAAGCCCTGTGGGAAAACATCGTGACCTTCTGCCGGGAGGTGAGTGCTTGCTGAACTAGTCTTGCTCCTGGTTTCACTTGGAGGGGGCCCTCTAGATGCCTCCCCGTGGGTCTAGGGCATCGCTTGGCACAGACAAGCTGGCTTCTGTGTCTTGGGTCCCAGAGAAGGTCTTCACCTGCAACAGCTGGATGCTGGTTGTTAACACTGAAATGTAGTGTTTTTAATTGGTGCAAGATAGTCTCTAGGGTGAAGGTGACCCATCCAGTTCACTCCCAGTCCAAGGGTGAGGAAGTCTGAATGTTAACCCTGAAACCTAGTGATATTTTAAACCAGCAAGAGAGAACATCTGGGTTGAAGGGGACATTCTTAGGTGGTCAATAGAGCTCCTTCCCTGTCCAAGGGTGGGGAAGGCTGGGAAAGAGTGTGTCCAGGTTTGCTGGTGGCATCACTGTCTGTGGGCAGCAGCTGCGACATGTGTGGGTGCAGGAAATCTGGGGACACAGCAGACAGAGGCTCAAGAGCACCAGCAGGGGTGCAGGCAGAGGAACTGCTGGCACTGTGAGCAACTGCAAGTGTTCAAGAACTGTGAGCTGGGCCTTGGCGTTCTTGTTTTTGGTGTTTGTGAATGCACAGCTGCAGCTGCAAATGGCTCACCCCTGTTTTGGGAGGGACAGCTGAGGTTTAGCTGTACCCTGGCTCCAGGTGAGGGTCTCAGGAGCACATGCTATCACCCTCCCCTTCCACTGTGAATTATCTGGCTTGATCTGTTGGGTTTCAGTCTCAAACAGTGTTGTGATGGCCCCATTTTTTTCCCTGAGTGGCGTAGGATGCTCTTGTGAATGCTGCTCTTTCTCTGCCCTCCTTCTGGGGGAAGCCTCCAGCTCTTCTGGACCAGATGGAAAGGGAGTTGCAGTCCCATTTTGACGTACAGACAAGGCTTTTTCTGCCTGGGCCGAGAAGTACATCCATGCCTGTGCCTCCGCTGCACAGACTGGGGACCACAGAGGTGTTTGGCTTGGGAGGGAGCTGTTGAGAATGATCCTGTTTTGGGGTCATGGGTTTTATTAATTGCTATGTGTCCATCCTAACAGATGTGAGTGTCTTTATAGCAGAGAGACCCTGATTCTGCTTATCCCCCTCTTTTAAGCAAGTGAATAGCCTCTTTTGTAGGCAGGGAACATCTGTTACCTCCGGTGGAATCAGGCTTGAAGGATGAATTATGAGATGGCCAAGTTGAATTAGCAGCTTGCCGCTGCCAAGAAGGGGAGTCTGCCTTGCCCCAGCCAGCACAGCTCTCGGTCAGAGCCTTGGCTGAGCCCGTTCAGCTCGCTAAGCCGGCAGTAAGTCCTGGGGAGGTGGCGGCAGAGAAGGTCACGTCTCTGGTCCAGAACGGCATGAAGAGGGTTGTTGGCATAGCAGGAAGAGCGAAGGAGGTCTGATGCCCAGATTTATCACCTTGCAGGAGAAATAAGCAGGGCTCCTTTTCTGGCACCATCTGTGAGCAGGCTCATCGCTGCTCAGGCATGAGATGAGTTACCTACTCCTCTCCCTGCTGCTCTGATGCTGCCCCTGCAGCTCTTGTACCTCTCTTTCCCTCCGTCTCCAGGGATATTGGTAGTGACAACTTCTCTAAAGCATTTAGAAATATGTGAAGGGAGGCATCATGGTATAAAGGTAATTAGCTTGTTAGGCAGGCTTTCCTGACGCTGCTGGGGAATTGCACTGCTACGGCTCTTGCGTTGCATCCATCATCAGTGCTGGTGAGGTCTGTGGGCTTGTGTTCAGGCTCCTGCAGTCCTGCTGAGTGCTGTCCTGGCCCTGGTGAGACTCTGGCCATGATACCGGGGAGGCTGAAGGTTTTTTCCACCTCTGCTACTTGGAAAAGCATTGCAGCAACTCCACAGGGGACAGAAGCTTGCGATGCCCACAGGATCTGACTCACAGACTGCTGCCTTGCTCTGTGGGCTCCTGGGGAGCCCCAGCTGCACCCCAGGAGGTGAGCATGTGAGGCCAGGATGTGGCAAGATGAGGTTGCTGGCTGATATGGCAGAGGTGGCTGCTTGTCAGCTGCACGGTCCAGATGCTCCCCTCGAGAAAGCTAGCAAGCCCTGGGACGCGTCCTTTTTGGCCCATGTTGGTATTTGGACAGTGACATCTATTAGCTGAAAAACATCCTTCTGCAAAAGAGAAGCTGGAAGTGCTAATTGAGGCACCATGTAGAAAGCGTTCACATAGGATTGCAACAAAAGAGGAAGGACAACAACTGGTTTGGTGTGCATAAAAGCTAATTTAAATCAGAGCTGGCTTTTGCTGAAAGAATTTAATTTCACTTAATTAACAATAACAAAGAAATCCTGGTTCTTATTTCACCCCGTGTTAAACTGTCTGAAAAGGCTGCCCTTCTCCCCTTGGTGAAGTTCTGTGCTTCCATCCTGCCTCTATGGCTAATACCTATGGGATTATCTGCCCTTCAGTCCATCCTATTTTATTTAATGCAAGCAGCTATTGCAGGTGGGCTTAGACACAAGATACCCTCACTCTGGAATTGCTTGCCTATTTGTGGTCGGGCTGAATCCAATTGCAAAAGGTGCCCCTAACATCCTCCACAGCTGTGTCTCGGGGGTGGCACAGGACTGCCAAGCCCAGCGTGTCCCCTCCAGAGCAGGGGCAGCTCAGCCCTTAGCACAGGGCTTGGGTTGAGGAGCATTTGCTTGCCAGGTGGCTCCTCACAGGCTTGCTGCTTACATTCTTTGCCACTTATAGAGGCAGCCAAGGTCCCCCACGGTCCAGCTTTTAGCACCAGCACAAAGCGCGAGACGGTCCCTGCCCGGAGAGGTTCCTGTGAAACCAGAAAAGGCAGATTTGAGTCGCAGTCCGGAGCTTGGGGCTCGGAGAGGTGAGCCAGCTCATGGCAGGGCTGAACACTGGACCTGATGCACAAAATGCATCTGTGCCATTGCCAGCAGACGCCGGGTCCCAGACCTGCTCCCTGGCACGGCATCGGAAGGGGCTGCCCGGGCCTGGCAGGAGGACTGGGAGCTCCGCTCTCACTCCTGGGGGTGCAGTGGGAGGCTTTCCAGGCCAGCCCCGTCCAGCTGTGTGCTGCACAGCTGCACACACTGATGCTCTCCTTGCCTTTTGCTCTCGCAGAACAAAGTCAATTTTGTAGATGACAGTTTCCACCCTGGGCCTAAGTCCGTGGGATTCCCAGAAGGCGACAGCGTGCAGCAGAGGGTGAAACAGTGGCTGCGACCCCATGAAATCAACTGTAGCATCTTCAAGGACCGATCGGTGAAGTGGTCAGTGTTTCGGACACCCAGGCCCTCGGATATCCTGCAGGGACTGCTGGGAAACTGCTGGTAAGGGGGAGTGAGCTGGGCTGACACCCTCCTGACCCTTCCTCCTTTCCCCCCACTTCATCCAGCTCCAGATCAGACCTCTCAGCCCTACTCAAACCCATTTATACCCCCAGGAGCGTACCCCATCCTCTGCCTCACCCCTTACCAAGCGGCTGCGGACCGCAGTCCCCTGTTCTGCATGGCTGGGCAGCTGCCTGCTGCCTGCCCGTGCCCCGCTGAGACCGTCCCACGTCCCGTCCTGCCGGCAGGTTCCTGAGCGCCCTGGCCGTGCTGGCCGAGCGGCCGGAGCTGGTGGAGAGGGTGATGATCACGAGGACGCTGTGTCCTGAGGGTGCCTACCAGGTGCGGCTGTGCAAGGACGGCACGTGGACCACAGTGCTGGTGGATGACATGCTGCCATGCGATGAGTGTGGATACCTCCTCTTCTCGCAGGTCAGTGGCCCCGGAGAGGAGAGGGGTGCCGGGAGGGGATGGGCAGTGCTCCAGGGGCAGGGGGAGGCTCAAACCCGGCTCTCCCAGGAGAGGACTGGTGGAGGCAGTGGGAAGAGGTACTGCTGTGGTTTCTGTGAGGCACCTACTCTGTGCTGCAGTGGTCGTTTGCAGCTCGGGACACTGCTCTGTGCTGCGCCCTTAAGACAGATTAATTCTCCGAGGCCATAACATAAATCTATTTAGGCCCCTTACGGCATTTTCCAGGCTGTGATGGAGAAGTTTCACTTGCAGTTGCTTTTCTCTTACTCCTTCCTGTACCACAGCCACTTCACTTGCAGGGGAAGCCATCCTTATTCTTCACAGCAAAAGGAAAATATTTTAACCTGTGTGTTTTGCACTGCAAGGGGCTGAGAGAAAGCTGTTTCTTTCCTCTGCGGGGAGGTCTGGTAGCTTGGCTTTGCCAGTGAGGGACCATGGAGAGGGAGGGGATCGCATGACGAATCAGCCTGTTTCGAGCCAGTGCCCAGTTGCTCTGAGCACACTCCGGTGGCATCTGCTAGGATTAACGAAGCTCCCTCAACCGCTTCAGGACGTCACTGCGCGTTGTGCCCTGCCCTGCCTGCCAGGCCCAGGGGCTCTTGCTGGGATCATGTCCATGAAGGAGACTGAGAACGTCTTTATTGAAACTCAGGCGGCAAAATCTGCCAAAGAAAACAAAGTGCCACTGTCAGGAGGAGACAGGGACCCAGGACTATTGGGTTGGGCTTTGTTCTGCAAATCCTAATCCTCTGCTTTAAAATACACACAGCCCCCAAACTGCATCTTGTGTAGATGTCAGGACAGGACTCTGGCTGGGGAAGTGGGGCCTGAAGATAAGTATTTGGGGAAACTTAATGTTGGTACAACTTGAATGTTAGCCTGCGCCCTCCGCAGCCTGGAGGTGGCCAAGACCTGGGGCAACTGCTAATTGCGTCGGAGCTAATGGGCCTCGTGGGGCAGCAGTCCTGGCACAGTTGACAGCGCTGGGTCCTGAGCCCTGCTTACCCCTGGCTCTGCACAGAGGGGCAGGGGTCCAGGCAGGGGCTTCGTGCTGTGCAGGCACAGGTACGGTGCTGCCCAGCCTGGGCTGCCTGATTGCTTTCTCAGCAGAGTGGGTGATCCCCCCAGGGACACTGAGTGGGGCAGAATGATTGCCAGTGCTGCTGGAAGCTGGTCCCGTTAAGGGGAAACTTTGGAGAGGGAAAGAAGAAGGAGTCTGTGTTTACATTTTGCCTCTCGACAGAGACAATCCAGATGCATTTCTTTATTTTCAGCATAAGATTTACCTTTTTTTTTTTTTCCCCATCCATCTTTCCCCTCTTACAAATTTCAAGTCTGCTTTTTTTTTTTTTTTTTAAGATTGAAGGTTTTCATATGGGCTGGGCTTGCCTTGCCTTTTGTTTCCAGGGACATCTGAATCATGACGAGATGTTTCTGCCAAGTGTTTAGCTATGTGAGCTGGATGTGGGGGCTAAAAAACGGAAAACCAGAGAGTTTTAAAAATAAAGGAAAATCAGGCTTTTATCTGAGCTCCTTGGCCACGGCTGAGGCAGAAATAAACAACATGGATTTTGTTGAGTGAGGGACTCAAAAACCAGTGAAAAGCACTTGTAAACTTCACTGCACAGGAATCTTCACTGCTCTCCTTTCCTCTCCCAGCTCTTGGCTGCCACCTGTGAGTCGCACTCAGTCACAGTGTACCAGTGCTTTTCACCTGCTGCCCTCCAAGCACGGGTACTGAACCCGATTTGCTGGGGACGCAGAGGCCAGCAAATGTCTCCTTGCCTTCTGTCCTCATTCACCTTCCTCTTCGCATCCTTGCTGCTTTCCCCCAGCCGCAGCATGCCCAGGACAAGAGGTAAAGCACGGCTGGTGACTGCACCCTGCAGCATGCTGGGGACCTGTGTCGGTGACTTGGACATAGTGGTAAAGGCTGCGCCTTGAGCCTGCACTGCTGTGGCCGATGGAGGCTTTGCAAACCTCTGGGTGCATTAATGCAGCTTCTGCATTTCTTGCTGAATCTGTAATCAGCCTAGCGATCCCAAGAGCAATAGCCTGGCACCAGAGCAAAGTGACTCCAGGGAGAGTTTCGCCCCTGCAAAACTTGCATCTTGTTATTACATCTTGCCACTCCTTGTGCTGCAGTAGAGGACTGTGGTGGGTTGACCCTGGCTGAACACCAGGTGCCCACCTGTGGGTCCCACAAGCCCTTTGTTATATTTTCTCCCCCCTGTCCAGCTGAGGATGGGGGGAGTGATAGAACGGCTTTGGTGGGCACCTGTGCAAGGGCAGCAGAGATCACTCACCAATTACTGTCACGGGCAAAACAGACTCAACTTGGGGAATATTAACTCAATTTATTACCAATCAACCAGAGTAGGGTAATGAGAAATAAA
>JAVJGG010000061.1:1901158-1931644 GCA_035590195.1 Aviceda cuculoides | reverse complement strand
CGGCCCCCCCCCCCCCCCCCCCCCCCCGATGTTCTCAGCTCTGATGGGTGAGCGGAGCCCTCCAACATCTCCCCCCCCCACACCCCGCATGGGGGTATGGCAGATCTGAGCGGGGGGGAGCTGCTGTGGGGTCCTCACCTGGGGGGTCACGGTGGCACGTGGCCAGGTGGCTTCATAGCAGGGCTGCACTGGCATCCCGGAGGGGGGACGACTGTGCTGTCCCCCAGCTGGGTTTCCCCAGGGATGAGGTTCAGGAGCTGACACAGGCACTCGCCCCGTCTGGACCGTGAGCATGGGCAGGCCGTGGAGAAGACTTTGCCGGGATGAAAAGGAAAGCCCCGATCCAGAGCGGTTCCTTTCCTCCTCCTGCCCGACCTCTCCATCCGAAGGCGGGTGGGCAAGGGGCTGCACCAGGGGCCGGGGCCGGCTGGCACAGCGGGGGCTGCGGCGGCCACGTCGCCCGGGCTGTCACGGGTTGGGCTATCGAATCTGAAAGCAATTAAAGCCATCATCGGTGCTCGCTCGGGGCTGGCTCCAGGCTGCGGGGAAGCTGCCACAACAGATCATGTGCTCGACGCTGCTGGCCCGAGGACCCGGCTCAGCCCCGCGCCTGCTCCCACCCGTGCCCTGGCACACACCGGTGCCGGCCCCCCCACGCAGGAGAGGACAGGGCAGGGGGCCACGGGGCACCCCCGCCGCTCGCTCTCGGTGCGTCTCGGATGGGGTCCTGCCGCCCCCGGGGGCTCGGCGGAGGGGCTTGGCCACCAGCTCTTGGCCACGGTCGCCATGGCCACGTGCTTGCCGTGAGAAGGAGATGGCAGGGCGGGATGGCTCTGGGGTGTTCCCGTGGGTGCTGAGGAGGGCTCAGCACCCCGGTGCTCTCCACTGGGGCACAGCGGGGCTGGGTTGGGCACGGCTGAGACCTGCCTGCACTGGCAGCTGCCTCCATCGGTGGCTTTTTCCAGCTGGAGCCAGCGGCCCAGGGCTCCGTGGCTCGTCCCACACGGGCATGATGGGGACAGCCCCGGCAGGTCATACCCTGGGGCGGGGAACGAGAAGGAGCAGACCCCGACCCCGGGAGCTGCTGAAAGCAGGGTGGGTGGTGGAGGCATGTTGCGAAGAGCCCGTCCCCGGGGTGAGGAGGGGGCTGTCACCGAGCCCCTTCCACCCCGACAGCCTCTGTCCCGCTGACAGGGAGCGGTGCTGGGCTCTGCCGTCCCGTGTCCCCCCCCCATTTTGGTGAGGCTGCGGCTGCCTGCCCGCGGCCCCCAGCCCAGGGCCTGATCCGTGCGCTCCAGGAGCACCTCCCGGGGCTAAAACCATCCCCGTGCTCCCGCCGGGGCACGTCAGGGCGGGGGGTCCCCCCTCCTCGGGCACCGCACAGTTAAGCAGAAGTTTGCTGGTACGGAAGTTGCACATTGTCTTGAGGCACATTTTCTGTTTTTTCACTTGTGAAATATTTCTGTCAGAACCAGTTAATGTACAAATTAGCAGCGGTGGTCTCTCTTACGTCTTCTGACTCACTAATTTGACAGGGGGTGTTTCGGTGGCGGAGCTCGCTCTTGACAGGCAAACGGGAGGTCAGGGACCCGCAGGGGGAGGAGGCACCGAGCCGCGGCTTCCCGGGGGTCTTCTCCTTCCTAGCCCACCCCACCGCTCCTGTCTAGTCATGTCTGGCTGGAGGAGTTGAGCTTGAGTTGGGGTTTTTTTTAACCAAATGCATTTTTCCCCCCCCAAAAGGCTCCTGTGCTAGGTAAGGAAATGGGAAGGGAGCCCAGGGGTGGGGGTTATGCTTTTGGGGTCCTGCAGGCAAACCCGACGTGCATGGCAGGAGGGAGCCGGCACAAGGAGGAGACATGGGCATAGATAGGGCTCCCCCGCACCACGGCCACATCCTTCACATCCCTGAAGCCAGGCCACTCCTGGGACTCCGGCTCTGCATTTGCAGGATGACACCCCCTCCTGCCCCCCACAACAGCCCCCAGCCTCCTCCTGCCATTAGAGAGAACCTCACTCATGCTCATGTTATCTCTGCACGTCACCCCTCCGCCCTAGCTTATCGATGAACCAAGGGGCTACCCAGCACCTTTTTATATCTCTGTTGGCGTAATTGGGATGTTAATGGGGGGGGGGGGGAACAACGACGCACCGCTGCCTGGGAGGCTGGAGGCACCGGCTGGGCATCACGGCAGTGGGAGGGAGCATCCAGAGCCAGCCGTGCCCAGGAGACACGGCCCCAGCATTGAGCAGTGCTCAGGACCATGTCATGCAATCTGTCCCCGGGCTAGAGGCTCAGCGACAGATGGACCTCACGCCGTGCCCGGGAGGTCAGCAGCTCTCTGGGCCACGGAGGGACGCGTGCTAAAAAACCACCAGCCTCCGCTCGTGCCACCCTCCTCTGGTGTCCAGGGACCGAAAGGGACTGCAGCGAGTTGGCCCAGGACGGAGCTGGACAAATACGGCCACCTCCTGACCACACTCTTGCTGGAGCCATGGTCTCTCCAGCCATGGTCTCCTGGCCGCACGTGCAGCTGCTGGGGGCTGGAAGTGAACCCAGGAAAGTGACCACCACTGCGGGAAGGGCAGCTCAAGAGCACACTCGTGCAGCCCCATGTTTTCCTCGTTTCCCCTCGTTTTGCTGATGTTTGCTGAGGGCTTTTTTGAGGGTTGAGCTCTCCCTGCTCATCGAGTTTACTCCTAAAGACATAAACCCACCCATCCACCCTGGATGGTGGTGGTGTGTCCTGTGGCCAGCACCCACCCGTGTGTACCAGATGTCTGCCTGCAAAATCCTCCCTTTTTGGGTCAGACAGGGTGCCTGGGTGACCAGATCTGGTATTTCACATCAGGGCAGCGCCCTGAAGAGTTTTGAGCTGTCGCATCCTGCAAAGGTCTCAAACCAGCCAGACTGAGTGGTCCTTACCTCCCCTGAGATTCAATTCCATCTTCAACCATTCTGTTCCCAGACTGGACCCCCGAGATGTTGCCCAGTAAGATTGAGACACCAGGCTCCAAAAGCAACAGTTGAGAAAACCAGTTTTATACCACACTGCATAGAAAGAGTGGCTCAGCCCGGCCTCTTCCAGGAGCCCCTTAGGAGCAGCATCGAGTCTGGAAAGGAACTGGGAACTCCCAATTCCCCTTCCTGAATGAAGAAATGGAAGTTGGCTTTCCAGGGATGGTTGTGTGCCCAGTTGGGAGATGCAACCGGTCTCTGGTTATGCTGGCGAGGATGCCCAGAGTGGTTACTCGCACAGCTCCACTCCACGACACACAGTGTCTCATGACCCTCGAAGAAACTGCTGTGGCACTGGCACCCTCCTTTTCCCGACTTGGCCAACTTTACCATGAACCTGCCCGCGCCAGACGGCACGGCAACCACCCCAACACCTCTTGGCAGCTTCACAGAGATCTTGCACTTCTCCCCATATCTGAAAAGTCCCCACTGGTAGTGAGCTGGCATGAAACCCACCCTGCTTAAAACAAGGAAAGCTGCCTGCTACCTCTACAATTTTCTAGCTTGCTTTTGGCAAGAGTATTTGGACAGATGAATGGGAGAGAGCTCTGGATTGATGCAACAGCTTTCCCTCTCAGCCAGAACCGGGCCTCCTGGGGGCCACCCGAGAGGCCACATCCCGGCAGGGTATCCGTGCAATGGAGAGACCCTGAGGAATTGCTGCCTGGGGCACAGGGCAGCGGCTCGAGGAGGGCTCTGCGCAGGACTCACGGTGGCTTTTGGGGGCTGCGGGGGAGCTCTGGTGGGGAGCAACCCATTTGCAGGAAGGCCTGGCATGGCTGGAAAGCAGAGACGGCCCAGAGCCGATGGAAACCCCAGGGCTGCAGGCGAGATCTCCCCAAACCCAGCCCTCTGCCAAGGCGGGTGTCAGGCTCCAGCGAGGGGTCCTCAGGGCCTCCGCACCCAAAGGTGCCCTTTTAACCGTGTGGCTGCAAACGCATCCATCACGCCAGCCCGGGCGCCCATCCCAGCAGGGTCCCGTTCCCCACACACCACCCCAGCACCGCGCTGGCTGCGTCCCACCGGGCAGAGGGAGCAGGACCGTGGCTGGTCGCGCCCCACGGAGCTGCCGGCCGGCCTCCCCGGCGCAAGGGGCTGCAGGAGCAGCGAGCACCAGCCTCGCCGCTGCCTGGGAGGGAGCTGCCGGGTGCAGAGGCGGCTGGGGCGAAACAGCTCAGGCAGCACAAATCGACTGTGACAGCCCCAGAAAGGCTGAGCCCGGGGGTGCGGAAAAATACAAGTTAGTTTCCTTTTCCTTACCATATGCTCCCCTTCAGCTGTGGGCGGCACGATAATTACTGCCATCCACCATGCTGGTCTAGCTTGTCACACAGGCTGCCGGCTGCTCGGCAGTGAGGGCTGAGCGCAGCGTCGGGTCTGCAAGCGGAGCCTGCCCTGGCCCCGCGCACGATGGGGAGCGGTATTTGGGGTCCGGGTCCCCAGATTTGGTCCTTCCTGGCACCAGGGGCATCAGCCTGAAGGCAGCAGAGGTGGGGAGCGAGCTGCAGACCCCTCTTCCCCTGGCGGTGTCTCCTGGGGGATGCGTGCCACCTTGCTGTTCACTTTGGCATGGGGTGACGCTTCTCCACCAGTCACCCCCCCCCAGCTGTGTTGCAGCCAGGTGTGAACACCTCTGTGCCCCTTAGGAGGATGCTGCCGGGGAGGTCCCGTGCCAGCTCCCATGCCCGGCTGCCAGGAGACTCTCTGGGGCCAGTTACTGCTTGGTCAGGTTAGGAGACAAGCCAGGGTGGACCAGACCAACTCCAGAGGCCCTTCCCATCCCAAGTGTGCTGTGGCTCTGTCAGGGTGCAGTTGGTGCCATGCAGGGAGGAGCAGTACCATGCCCCAAAGAACACGCAGTCACCCCGGCACGCACAAGGCACAAGGCAGGGCACTGTTCTCCAAGGCAGGCGTAGGCTGGGTGGGGGCTGGCAGGGGGGGTAGCTCTGTGTCTGGACAGCCCCAGGACCACAAGGTCCATACAAAACAGGATGGAGCTCTTGCTCCGTCCAACCCTACAGTGCCCTCCAAAACACAACAGAGACTCTTCAGGCCTCTCAGTGCCCCACCAGTGATGTCCCTATAACAAGCACCCACGCTGGTGTTCTCCAGGACTGCATAGACCAGAAAGCTTGCAGTGTGACTGGTTCTCATTACCTTCAAAGATGCCACACTGGGGCAGTGATGGGTTTGTCTTGGTCAACCCAACAGTTAACCTCCCTTTTCGTGGGTCAAAGTGGGTCTTCATTTCCCGGATTATGCCTGATACAAACACAAGCTTTCTCAGTCCCTTCATTTAGGAAGGGAAGGATGACCCCAGTGGCCATGTGGCTTCCATGTCTCTGTACCAGAGGTGGACCACGAGCCCAGTCTAGATGGTTGCCAGTGGTGAGCAGGTTGGTTCGTCGCCAGAACAGCCCCTCCCTCCCGCATCTTCACCAGCCAAGCCTCCTAGGTGCAAGGTGGGAGAAGGGCCTTGGCACACACTCTGCATCTTGCACTACTTGCTCTTCACCATGGACGATGGGAGTAGGATGGGGACATGGTGCCACAAATTGGTGTAGTCCTTTCAGACTGTCACAGCGGCATGTGTCCAGCCATGGGCTGTGCTCCCCATTGCCACAGCAGCTCCTTCTGTGGCTCCTCTGGTGCAAACAAAGCCAACAGCTTCATGACAATCCTAAAACCCATCCACCATGACTTTGCATAGCATGTGTGCTCAAGCATCTGGCCCCTGCCTCAGTTCCCCCATCACATCAGATCGCTTTCTCTGGCCTCAGCAGCATCCCGCAGGTGCGGGGAGGTGGGGTGCAGAGGGGACAACTGCAGGTGAAACACTGGAAGATGCAACAGCTGAATAAAATAATCCGGGCTGGCAACTTCCCCAGGATGCCCTTGGAGGCTGTGATGGAGAGAGGAATGGATCCGGCCCCTGGCTGAGCCATCCTTCCGCAGCCCTGCCCTGAGGGCTCGGCTGCGCAAGGGCATACATATGGCAAAGCAAAAATTTAGGAGATCCGAGGTGCCGCAGGCTCGGCACCACCTCATGGCGTTATTTGGAAGATGAACTTTCCCACACGCTTTCCCTTCCGTGTTTCAAAAGGAAAAAAGCCTAAACCCCATCTTTCCTCCTCCGCCCCATCCCTGGGAGGTCCCTGTGCCCGGCGGTGCCCACGCCACCCCTGGCTCTGCCCAGCCGGTTGAGTGAATCGCTGACTCTTTAACCGGTTCTGCGGCGAAGACCTTAATCGAGTCACCGCGCCGGGGCTGGGATGCTGATGCGATGTGACAGCCGCCCCGCACACCTCCCCGAACGCGGCCGCTCAGGGCGACGGCCAGCGTGGCACCCCGGTGCCGGGGCGCGGGTGGCAGCAGGGCTTACGGCAGCTCCGGGGTGGGGGGCACCCTCCGGGGGAGGGCTGGGGGGCTCAGGGCCAAGGGGGGCTGGGGAATCCTTCACCATCACCCAAGTGACCCCTGACGTCACTGGAAGGCAGTTTAATATCCGTCAATCGCACGGAAAATCGCATGTTTGGCCCCAGAGCCCTCCTCCCCACACCCCCCCCAGCTGCCTGTCCTATTTTGAAGGGCTCATTTTCTCAGCGCTAATGAAAGCGACAGCCGTGCAGCGCTGGTATTTGGGGTTATCAGTGAGAATATTAATGGCTGATGCTCGGCATTAACTCTTTGAGAGTCCAGCCAGAGGTCAGAGCTGGGCTGCCACCGCTGCCACCGAGCCCGGCTGCAGTGGACTCTGGTCTCCCCAGTGGCCGTGTCCAGGACTGGGGATGGGATGGGGATGGTGACCCTGTTTCCAGGTGGTTTTAATTGCCCGTTTTCAGTCCCGGGGGGAGGCTATTGACCCAGCTGCCTCCTGCTGAGGAGGCTGGGGAAGCAGAAGGGTGAGGCTGCAGGGATGGTGGTGGATGCAGCTATCTGGTGCAGCCGTGAGAGAAGGGCTTGGGGCAGTGGTGGAGGATGGGTGCCTCCAAGGGACCTCCTCAGACCTGAGGGACAGGCAGGTGCCCAAGGTGACCTGTCATAGCTAGGATGTGGGTAGGGAGAAGGGGCAAACTCACCTTTTAAGCAGGAAGGCTCTGGCAGTCTGAGCACACTCATGTTTGGCTGGAGAAGTTAATGGTCAATTGGGGTGCGGAATTCCCCATAAGGGCTTTGCAAACACCTGCTATTGAAGAACAACCACATTTCTGAGGCCACCCAGTAACACTCACGGTTTTTACCTTCCTCCTTTGCTCCAACATTGGCATTTCGTTTGGTGTCATAACTTAGGACACTTCAATGCCAATGGAGTTGCCCGTGTGAAATCAGTGAGATGTGAACTTTCAGTGGGACCTCAGGGTGTCTTCTTGTTGTTGATCCTATTGGGAATGGGCTTGTTGCTGTGGTGAGGGGGTGCTTGTGGTGGACAGCCTGCAGAGGACATTCATGTGTGATGGCTCCTTAGGAAGAAAGTATCTCCTTGGGCTACATCTCAGCAACGGGTGATTGTGGTCATGAAGAAACCAGCTGAGAAGTGGCGCATCAGGCACGTCCTGTCATCACACAGGAGAATCCTACCAACGAAGAAGGGACAGGAGAGTTGTACTGTGTCCAGAGACACCAGGCAGCAGTTACACCAGTTCCTCTGGAGATCCAGGACTGGTGTGCATAGTCCAAGGAAAACACAGACTGATTTTGTATTGGTGTCTACCCAAGCTTTGAGTATGCGGGGGTTCACTTGCAGGTTTCTTGGTTCTGCCGTCAGCTGGGCTGCTGTAAAATCAGGAGCAATGCTGTGAAGGCCAGCAGAGCAACAGCAGTGGCAGGTCCTACTGAAGGGAGGATCACGTTTACCAGGGGAAGAACAACTTGCCATCAGTCTCCGGTTAGGACGTGAGGTTTTTTGGCAGGGGCCGCTGTGCGTTCGGGAGCTGGCTGCTCGTCTCTAAAGCCCCCTCTAATTGGATGCATTTAAAGATGCCTCCTGAGCTGTCTTTGTCTCCTTGCAGCCAGCAGGACACAGGTCCCTAAAATGACACCAGCTAATTAAGGCCGTGGAAGCCCAAGAATTCTTCTGTGCCTTGTTTGTTATCCGAGAGCCTGAGGCAACGCTGAGGCCAGTAGGACCCTGACAGGCAGCTGGGGAAACCTGGTAATGACAGAGCCACCAAACCAGTCAGGGAGAAAGAGGCAGAAGAGTACAGAAATCATCAACGACAATAACAACCAGCCACTCTACTGGTGCCGAGGTGCCTACTGTGCCTTGGAGAGATGGGATCAATGAACCAGAGCGCTTCCTCCCTGCTCCTCACCTTTTTCCAGGCACCTCCAGGCTAAATGGGATGGAGAGTGGGGGTGGCAGTGGGAGGGCTCTGGGGTTGGAGTCCACTGCATGAAGGTCAGGAGACGAGTCTCTTGTCAGGCTGTTTTCATGCTTGCTGGGAAAACATAGCAGCATCTCCCTGGTTTGGCTAGGGAACTGTCCCACTCACAGCTGCCTGGGATGCTAATCCGGCAGCCCCTTCCTATTTGCCTTCAGGAACTAGAAGCCAGGGCAGAAGGTATGTGTTTAATACGCATGTATGCAAGGCTGGACCTGGGAGAACAGTTCATGAGTGGACATCACCTTCCTCCCCTCCCTTAAGTATCTCCTCCTGCTGTTCTCCACCCTCTGCTTTTGCCTTCTGAGAAGGAACACCTTCTGCAGCACCCCTGAGCCCATTCCCACCTTCCTCACCCTGCACTGTTTGCAAGTCCTCAGGAGCTGCCTCTGCACCTCTTCAGCGCGGTGGGACACACGTGAATGCCTGGGTTAGCATCAGCTGCTCTTCACAAGGGCCACGCTGCTGGGAGTCCCCTGTCTATCAGGTCGGAAGAAGGCAACTGGATGCCCAGGAACATTGAAGCACGTGCACTAACACCAGAACTGCTCCTCATCAAGGCCTGGGACAACCGCTCTCACCACCCCCAGGCTCTCAGTGCCCCCACCCAGACCAGCCTTCACTAACACCAGCCCCAGCAGATCAGCCACCCGTACCAGCACCCATCAGAGAGCCAGCCACCTTGACCTCCCCCTTCCCAGCAGCACCTATCCACAACCTTGTCCCCAAAAGCACGGTCCTGACCTGCCGCCAGCTCTTCAGCCTCCAGAGCAGAGATAGAACCACCTGAAAAGATGGAGCATACCCTGTTGCTGAGGGCTGAGTTATGAACTGCACCCTAGGAGACATTAATTATTCCATCTCCTTTGACTCACTGGAGACACGCATCTGCTGGAGATCTCCTTTACAGCATGTGCGTCCAGTCCATCATTCCTTTTTCTCTGACACCACCATATCAGAGAGGAAAAGAGACGTTTCTTGTGGCTTCTGCCCTGTCTGTACCATCTCAGCAAATACTAGCAGTGCAGTAACACATCATGGTTAACAGCTGTCATGGTCTTCTTGTCCCTTTGGCCATGCTCTGGTGAGAGAGGAGCTGCTGGGGAGTTTCTAGCTTTTGTTTTTAATTGCTCTGAAACAAAGTCAAGGAGAGGTGTCTGGAGAGGTGAGGGCATTCAGGCTTTCTAAAAAGGCTTCCCCAGCAGTATCTCGTGGTCAAGAGAAGCTTGTTCTGCAGAGACATATGATTCTATGTCAATCTTCCACCGATCGCTTGAGCTCCACGTCCCAGGTCTCATTTGTGCACAGGTTGGATGTGACGGTGGATGAGATGGTGGCCTGTTGCTAACGTTGGTGGTAACAGGCTGGAATGAAGGTATCTGGTGAGCTCCCTGGTGGACAAGACAGCTTCATGTCCGAAGGTGGAAGGGGTGCAGAGATCTATGTGTAGCCAGCATTTTCCCCTGTCTGTGGCCAGTGCCACAGGAGGAACGTCCCTGCGCTCAAAGTTGCTTTCAGGAACTGTTTCGATTGACGCATGTCCATCCCAGTTTCAGCGGCATGAATTGTTACTTGTACCCATGGCGGGGGGGCATTAAATTCAGCGCTGACCAGAGCAAGGTACTAGAAATAGGCAGATTGCACCTGAGTGGGGTGATCTTGAAATAAAGAAGATAGACAAGGGCAGGAGAAGGGCAAACAGGGCTTTCACCAGCATGTATGGGCATTTTCCCATCATGTCTTCACTCTTCTAGCAGAGACCTTTACCAGTGGCCCACACCATGCCATTGTACCACGCTTGGCAAAGGCACCACCAGCGCCAAAGCCGGGTGACCAGACCCGTTGGCATGCCCTTACCCAACCCATTTATGTTGCAGGCGCTCTGGGGCTGGATCTATCCCTTGGAGAGCGTTGCACGGCACCGAGTGTAACAGGGCTTGACCCTGGCTGGCTGGTTGCCCTGCTCACTCATTGGAAAAGGGATCAGTACTGACTGCTGAGCACGATCCCGGTCTGGGGGGGGACATGGTGCCGGGCTGATCTGGGTGGCCAGAGCAGACCAGTGGACACCAGGGGATCAGGATCTGCAGAGACCTGGTTTGCTGTGAAATCCATCCATTTGTTATAATTAAAAAAAAAAAAAAATTGGCTGTTATTCATGACCTTTTTTCCTAGCAATAAGGAGGTGGGGGGAAACTGATGTGCTCAGGAGGAGCAGATAAAGAAGGGTCAGTGCTGCAGCAGGGTGTTTGTCTCAGCTCTGTGTGTGAGTGCCATGTTCCTGAAGATGCTCTGGGGACATGGAGCTCTCCCAGGGACCACGTTACATTTTGCTTTTCTCCTTCCAGTTACTTATGATTCTTTGAGCATCCAAATCCAGCAGTTTACATTATATGACAGAACAAAAATGTCCTATGGGCAGGGGGCTAGGAAATCACACAAATAGCAATTTACTAATTTCGTGCTGCCCATAGAAAACCTGAAGGCCTGGGGGTCTGGGGATGGCACATGGAGCTTTTTTTCTTTTGGGGCAATTAGTTTCAATCCAGCCTTTCTAATGACTGAAGGTTGTTGCTTGCCTGAAGGCACTTCAGTGGCCTGCAGGAAAAGGGCCAGGGTCTCTGTGTTGCTCAGGTCTCTGGATCATCACACCCATCTCTACAAGTTGGACTGTCATGGGCCAGCTCGACAGGATTTCACCCTTTAAGCTGGTGAAAAGATTCATGATAAAGATGGAGCAGATGATAGAGAGAGGTATGGCGAAGCCTAAACATCCAGCCCTTCCACGGAAATTGTGGTCCCAAGTGAGACTATAAAGGCTGCTCATGGGCTTGGCTGCAGGGACTCTACAAACAATTTTCATTCAGGCTTGGCCAGACACAACCAGAACGCACAGCCCACCCAGCAACCACAGCAACAGCAATTCACCCAGATAAGTGAGGACGTTTGTCTCCCGAGCTGGTGTCCCCAAGCTGCTGAGCTTCCCTGGTAGGAGGTCAGAGCACAAGTCCTCAGACTGCTCTCCCTGCATGGAGCAGGACCTTGTTGCTTCCCTGGATTACAAGGACTATTATGCTCAGGAAGGCAAGTGGCAGGAGACAGTGTGCCATTTATTTTGGTCTTTTGGAGGTGAAATTCATGGGGCACCATTTGGAGTCTAAATTTCCTCCAGTGACAGCGAGGGTTGAACATTTGCCTAAGTGAAGACGCAATAAAGACTCCAGGATCCTCAGAAAATATTTGGAGGCCTTTCGGGGGGTTATCTGACATGTGTGTAACCTGGGATTTTTTGCCAGACCTGCCTGGGAACCATCCCCATGTAAGGCTGAGAGCAGACCCTTGAGAGGCAGCTAGGAGGGGTCAGCAGATATTTTTATGGGGATGAGATGGGGTGGACTTTCTTTCCCTTGAGTCCACCCCTCCCTGAGCAGCAGCTCTTGTTCCTCCCTACACAAGCCCCAGCAGAAAAGGTCGTTGTCTGGGGATTATTTGAACTGGCATGTGAACAACAGGCAGTGCCCCAGTACAGGACTTTTCCCCAGGGCAGCAGGAAGGACAACATTCCTGCAGCAAAGCTATAGGATGCACCAACAGCCCCTGTCACCCATCCTCAGCAACCAAACCTGAGAGCCTCCATGCTCCGTGGTTGCAATTTCACTGTGCTTGGCTCCTCCAGGTTATTTTTCCTGTGGCTTTCACCAGGGGAACCATCATGCTGCAAGCATGCCCTCAGTGGCCCAGCTCAGCTCCAGTTGCAGAAAACTCAGCTCCGGCTCACAACTGCAGAAAGGCATTCCGATATGTTGCTTTCTCCAGACGTTTGCTACAGCAGCTATTGAAACAAACTCCTCCGCACTGTCATAGCATTGTCACCAAGCTGAGGGCAAGAGGGCAGGATCTCACCCACCGATATGTGATTTTTTTTCTTCTTTTCTTTGCTTGGATTGCTAGGAGGCTGAGCCATGCCTTTAGCTAATCTGTTGACCAACATGCTTGTCTTGTTACAGCTGGAAGCACCTTCTCTTCTGGAGCACTCGCCCTGTACAAAGCAGGTTGTTTAAATGAGAAGCAAAGAGAAACGGTGCGTTTGTGCCTCATTGCAATGGGACACCACACGGGTTTTGATGCAAAGACTTCCAAGGGGTCCGGCTTCCTACGAGAGACCCCAGGCTACGTGGTCCTGTGGTTAGCAACAGGATGGGAGCATCCAGCCAGGCAAGGCTCTGCCCTCCCCACACCCCCATGGACATGGTGTGCCCGGGCAGACCCCGCTGGCTTTCCCTCGCCCTCCTCCTCCCCAAAGCCACTCCTGTCTTACCTCTTACGAGCTTCATTCATCCAAGTGTGAGAACAGCCACCAGCACGGCACGCAAAGCTAGGACATGTCCCCTGCCCTCAGGGACCCCGTCCCGTCCCCACGCATGGTGAGAAGCCACGACCGTCCCCCTCCAACCCAGCCTCCCACTGCCACCGCTGCCGCGCACGCTCCTGCCGTCCCAGCTCCCCGCGCTGCCGCTTCCCCCACGGCCGTCAGCGCCGGGACGGCTGATGGACCCTGACAGCGCTGCTCTTTTTCTCACGACCCGTCGGCTGGCTGCAAGCGGGGGGACCCAGCCCGCGCGGATACGATGCCGCCGCTCCCCCCCCCGCCACCCGCCGCGGGATGTTGCGTCGCACCGAGCAGCTGTTCCACATCACATCGCGTCGGGCTGCCCGCGCCGATGGGCCGCGGCGCTCACACCGCTGACGCGGCGCCGGGAGCCGTGGAGCTCGGTGGGACGGGGATGTGCCCGGGGAGGACGGCTGGCGCAGGGATGGATCCCGCTGCCAGAGACCCAGGGCGTGAAGGTGCTGCAGAAGGGGTGACAGGAGCCGGCGGGTCTCCGCATGGCCCAGCAGCCCTCACCCAGCCACTGGGTTGGCCCAACACGCTGGTCCCAGCCTGCCTGCCAACCCTCATCTGTGCCCTGCAAAACTCTGCCTCCCTCCTCTTCGTCCTCCGCCCCCAAAGCTGCATCCAAGCACACTGTACCTTTTCTTTGCTATTCTTGGCTCACCCAGCCTACGGCCAGTTCTGGCCTGCAGCGTCTTGCTGCTGAAGACAGGAGTCCAGTGCTTCTCCGCTTTCCGTCCAAGCCTACTCCTTTTTTGGCACACCGGCCCTCCCCTGCAGGGAGCAGGCAGCTTTGCAGAGCCAGCAGCAGGTTCACCCTGGATGCAGAAGCCCCTCAAGATAGGTGGGACATGCACCTGGTGTCAGGAGCTACTCCAGCTCCTGGAGAAAGGAGCTGGAAGACAGTTTGCCTTTCGATCCGGATCCTGAGCAGGAGTAAACCAGTGCAACAGGGGCAGTGCAGGTCCCACAGCCCGCTGGGGACTGCACAGAAGCGAGGACACGACGTTCACGCTGCTTCCCCAAGCACGGGCTCACTCATCCTTGGCCTTCCTTGGGCAGCAAAGCTTCCCGTCCCTGGCGCTTGCAGTAGTTCTGCAGCCTCACTGCACAGCTTATCCATTTTTAAAGAGCACACCTCATAAATACTTTGTAAAGCACCTTCTAGCCAACGTGCTGGTTTTGATTATTTTTTTTTCTTCCCTGGCTGTTTGGAAGGGATGCTTACTCTCCCATTCCTCTCTGGTCTGTGGGTCTTGCCGTTGTCTTGTACACGTTTGCTGCTTTGAAGTTACCAGGGCTCTGCCTTCAACACTCAAGGTGAGCTCTGTGCGGCGCAGCGTGTCGTCCCCCGCAGTGGGTCACGGTGAAGGATGGCAGCTCTCCCCTTGGCTCCCCGCACCCTGCAGACACCGTCGGTGCCTCCATCGGCCCCGCTGAGAGCAGCCCAGGTGAGCAAGTGCAGGCTCCTCCAGACCCTCACCCAGACCTTCCTCATCCTTCCCCTCCCAAGGGACTTCCTTCCCTGCTGTCCGTCTTGGGCACCTTGTAGTAGGAGAGCAGGACCTGCCCTCTTCCCTCGCCGCTGCTCTCACATCTTCACATTTGCCTCCAACTCTGCCGTTTTTCTGTTGATTTCCATGTGCAGTTTAAAAAGTGGGTGAGTGGTGGAGCGGGAGAAGGTGACAACTCAGACACAACTTGCCGGAGCGGACTCCCTGCTTGGGAGATGTTCCCAAGCCAGGGTTTGGCTAGTTAAACATCCAGCAGTTTATTCTTCTCTTTCCCTCTTTTCTGAATCAATATGTTGCATGGTACCAGACCAGGCACTTCCAAAGCAGCTTGCCACAGAGCTATTCTCATCATTGGCCAAACTTCATCCTCTCCAAAAATGTGTCAGATGAGCTGCAGGAAGTCTGTTCTCCCCAGATCATGTCAACTGACACGGACTTTTCTCCAAGTCCTTGTTGTACAGCTCCAGCAACCCTTGACTTCGCCAGGTGCTGACGTCTGATCAGCAACTTGGCAGCTCCTGCCAGTTCATCTCTGTTCCCTGCTCCCAGCTCCTGCTTATCCACTGGCCCCTCTTCCAGTTTAAATGTAGTGCATGGCTTTAGCTTGGTGCCACAAATGAGCAAGGCTCACGTGGTCACGCTGGCTGTCCCAGCCTTCAGTTTCCCAAGGGCTTAGTCCCATTTCAACCAAATCGGACAAAATAGTCAAAATCTCAAAAGCAGTAAGAGGTTTTGTGAAGCTTCTTGGCTTAGCCTGAGAGAAAGACCCACAGTGCTGCTCCATTTTTCCAAAGAAATGCTGCCACATGAAGTCACCAGTGTCTTCTAGAACCACCACCAGGCCAACCAGTGTGTGCACGGCCACCCAACCAGCACCAATGCCCCAGGAGATGCTGCCTCAGGTTCCATGGGCAGAGGATAAGACATGGGACAGGGATGGGAAGGTCCTGCTGAGAGCTGGGAAAGGTGGGATGAATGGGGCTGGAGGACAGCAGTGTGTCCTGGGGGACAAAGGATGGGAAGCAAAAGTGAGGTGGGAAGAGAGTGGGATGCGAACCCAGAGAGCTGCTCACGCCACAGCTTTTTCCGTCCTTTATAACCACCTTCGCTGGCCTCTGAGCCTGGTTTCTTCTTCTTCTTACCTGGGTGGTAAAACCATCCCAGTCAGGTTGCAGGGGCTCTTGCCATTTTTCTGCTTCTGATTTTTTTTTTCTTTTTTGTTCTTATTTTTCAGCTGTGAGAGCCTCACTCTTGCCCAGAGCCTTGCCTCTGCAGGCTTTGGCACCCCCAGCCCAGGGAGGACTTTCCCAGGCACAAAAGGGACGGCTTCAGAGCCTTTTGTTGTTGCTTTCTCCCTGCCGTGGTGTTAATGGGTCTTGAAGGCAGCCTGACTCCATAAGGCAGCACAGAGTAACCTGTGCATCGACCAGACACCCTCACCCTCGGGCAGGACCCGCCTGTGTGCAGGGTCAGCTTTGCCCCTGTCACTGTGAGACACCGTAAGGGTCTGTCCCGATGGCCGAGGCTGTCCGTGGCAGCAGGTAAGCTGGCGAGGATGGGGTCTGCGGCGGGCGCACAGGGCTCAGAGCTTTGTTTCTGCCTTGCTGTTGGCCAGGGACACACCTGCTGTGCCTTCGGTTGGGTTGTTGAGTTTTGGCTGGAGATCCTGCATCTGGCATGTGCCGGCCATCCCCAGAAAACTGGGGGTGGGGCAGAAGGGGGCGCACCCTTGAGCCTGCGGCTGACAAGAGACATTGCAGAGCTTCCTGACTAGGCTGGAGGGAAGCAAGTCTGGAAGGGGATGCAGAAATGCAAGCCCTCATTTTGCTCCTCTTGTGGCTTTGGGGCTGACAAGGAGACCCCTGGAAGAAGGGGCTGGAAATGAGCATGTGGAATAGATCCCTGCCGTGCGACTCTAGGATCCAGTCAGGGATGTCCCCCAGCAAGGACACCTTTGCAAGGAAGGGAGGTGAGACCCCAGCTTGGTCCCTCATTAGAAAACCAAGCTGTGTGAAATCCATACACTCAGAGAGGGAAGGCGGGGGCAAAGGAGACCATGCCCTGCCACGTGCTCAATTTCGAAAGGGGTCAGGGTATTTACTGGGCTAGTGAAAAGCACTTTCCCAAAAAGCGAGTGGGGTGAGATCCAGAAGGCAGAGGTGTGCCTGGGAAGGCTGGGATTCAATGCAAGCGGTGGGAGCATCCCAACAGACAGACAGCAGGATCAGCTCTGTCTGCAGCGAGAGTCCTGCAGTCTGGCGGCTCCATCTCTCCCAGCTGCCAAGAAAATGGCCATGCCACCAAACACAGACCAAAGCTCAGTCCCGGGAGAGTTTTGAGGAGAAAGGAAGAGCAAGCGGTTAAAAGGCCTGCCAAGAGGAAAGTTATTGATATGCCAGTCACATGCCTCCACGAAACCCTGCCAGCCAAAGACCTGTGGCAACCAGCACATCTGTGAAAGCATTTAACAGCAATGAAACAGAAGATCAGATGGGTAAAAATGCTTCAGATCTCTGTGTCCAGCCTCATCTTTTGTAAGACGTCGTGCAAGCGATGACGCAACCAGGTTTGCTGCACTGGGCAGGCACAGACTGGGTATTGTGCAGAGCCTCTCACAGCTCCTGTACTCCTGGATGAGTTTGGACAGACCAACCCCTGAACAGAAAAGCAAAGACAACAGTTCCTTTCTCTGGGTCACTAAGCACGTCTGCACCCGTGCTGCTAATGCGCTCTCCCGGCAAGTACATACTCTCTGGTGGTCTTGGTTGCCCGGATTTTATTATGAAATAACTCTGTCTGCATGTTTGATATAGGTACAAGATATAGCAGCTTCACACAAAGAGAATGAAGACTTCAGCTTTCCATTTTTTATTACTCAGATCATTAGCTATGCTACCTTTGCTCAATTTGATGTCCCAGACATCTTTGATTAGAGCAGTTGTTACTTTATTGAATTAATGGCACGCTTTCCTCTTGAACGCTACTATACAGTCCTCATTCTTCCACCCTATTCTTCAAGTTTCCATAATCAAATTAAGATGCCACTCAGTGCTGGTTTGGGAGTCCCTTGAAGATCTGCATATCTATTCTTTGCAGCATCTTTGGGAGACGACTGAAGAGTGAGCAGCATCCTGCTGATCCGATCCAGCCTGACTCTCCTGTGTTTTGTCCCTAACGCGATCATTTGTACGTGTTCAAAAGGAATACAGGATGGGGATGAAGCACTCCAGCATCTGAATGTCAGCAAGGCAATCACAGAAGCTGCAATTTTAATGATATGGAAGAAGTCACTTGTTTAGAGCCTGAATCCTGATGGCCTATTACCCATGACAGCTTATGCTGGGACTATATCTGCTTCTGCTCTCACCTTCCCACGTTTCCTTGGATCATTTTTATTCCACAGCTTGCTTTCTTTAACTCATCTGCCCCGATTTCCAGCTGTCCTTAGTTGGCTAAGAAATACAGAATTAACCCTTCTATAAACTGTTTTGCTTTTTCAATGCTTTTGTCCCCTCCATTCTTAAGTAGAGACGCACCTCTGCCAGACAAACATGGCTTTTGGTAGCTCAGTCACTGAACTTACTGATTTATCTTCATGTGCAACTCTCCCTCCAACAACCCTGGGTGTTGGAAATCAGCTGGGAATTACTGGAGTGTCTTTGCCTTGTTTTCCCTATGGAAACACCTTTCACTAGCTTTGTTGGTTGACAGGTTCTTGTCTCCTAGACAAATGGTTATAGCTATGTTTACTGCTTGGTTCGGTGTTAAGCGATGTTATAAATAAGCACTACTAGAGGGATTATTGTTCAAATCCAACAGGAGGGGTGTTACGTTGCTTATTCTGGCATCTAAATTGAATCATAACTAGCTGTAATTAGCTCCAATTGCATTGAGGTTTTAACTTCTTGTATGACTTTGCATAAACCATTGAGATCACCAGTCTTCATCACAGTGCTCCCTTTTCCCAGCTGGTGGGCTCTTCTCCCCAGGCAGCCCAGCATCCTCCTCCCTGCCCCGCTGGCTGTGCCTCTCCACTCCGGTGAGCATCCCCAACCCACTGCATGGCGCTGCCGACATGGAAATGTCAGTGCTTGCGTTTTGAGGGCTTCCTCGCCAGCGCCGTAGCGGTGAGGGAGATGTCCAGCTTGTCCTAACCTGTGCCAGGGATTTCATGCCTCCTTCGTTGGTAAGTTTCCCTTGAAACTCCAGTGAATTCAGAGGAAAAAGGAGCTTTGGCTTGCTGTAATTCCCAGCTCCTGATGTTGAACGTTTGAAAGGGCAGCAGTTGGACTAGATGGTCGTTGTTGGTCCCTTCCAACTGAACTATTCTATTCTATTCTATTCTGGAGAATGGACAAAGTCCTTTATAGTAATTGCGGCAGCACTCGGAGCCAGGAAATCCCCCCAGGTTTGAGGAGATGTCTGGCCCAAGTTTTGGACCTGGGATAGGAAACTGATATTTTTATCATTACACAACCCATGGCCTGGTGTTGGTGAAGTTTCCTCTCTACAACATGCATGTCATGCTGGAAATCTTAAGGCTGGAAATTAAATTGTTCCTGTGCTCCCATCCATGACCAGAAACAACCCAGTTACCACTGTCAGCTGAAATTTGGAGTCCATGGCTGAGACCATAATGTAGAGGTATCTACAGAGAAAGACCCATAGCTTGATCTCCTATGCACCCTTTTTCTAATTCTGTCTTCCTACCTCCACTGGAAAGAGGCAAGTCTTCTGCCCCCTTCCAAACAGCCCTGAAGGTGCCTACACATGGTTTTTGTCCAAAAATGAAGACCGGCCTTTCAACTGCAGAAAGACTCACGTTGTTGCTGTTCTCAAGGCCGAGCTGGTGATGAGATGTGTGACTCTGCCGGGGTAGCTATGGCTGGTGGCCTGGGGTTTCCAGTTCCTTAGTTTCTGGGATTAGATAGGTAATACTCCAAAGAGCTTTCCATTAGGAAGACTCCAGTTCATACACAATTTAGTAGTAGCTCCCGAAAGTTAGTACAGCAATCCTAAGGTTGTTTTGTACCCCTGGTAAATTTGTGATAGAGGATCTCAATAGGTATTATTGGAAAAACATCAAAAATGCATGCCAAGTGAGGTGAACTGACATTCTTAGTATCATCTAAAGAGTGAGTGAGTGGTCTACAAGTACCAAGTTTCTTCCAGCCCAAGAAATCACCTCTTCAAGCACAATTGAATGGGATGGGTGGAGAAAATCGAGGGAAGTGTCTCTGTTAACCATGCAGTACCTGCTTCAGAAGAACGGTGAAACAATAGCGGTTCCCATGGCTGCGATTTCCTATCAGCACCAAATTCACCCAGGATGAAGAATTCGGTGTGACAGAAAGGACAAGAGGGGAGAGGAGAAAAGGGGAAGACGATATCCATAGGAGGAGAAGAGGGACCAGCGACACCGTCTCGCCGTGTCCTCAACGCCTGGCCTGTTCCTTGGCCCTGAGCAGCAGCGAGCAGCTGGGGTGGCGTTGGGACCACTGCGTCCTCTTCCCAGGTCTGCTGCGCCTTCAGCTATGCTCTTGGACAAGTCCATTTGTCTTCGTCCCTCTGCTGTTTAACCGTTACCGCTAATACCACCTTTTGGGACAGCTTTATGTTATCATTAATGTTTATGGAGAGCTTTGAGGTTCTTGGATTGGGAGGGCAAAGGGCTGTTATTTAGTGGGCATCTCTATGGAGCAGTGGAGGTGCCCACCAAACAAGGGCCCTTTGCCTCTCTCTTCCAAGACCATTTAGGACCCTTGGCCTTGCTGAGTTAACGTGTTGCTGGTCTTCATCCCTGTTGCTGCTGCTTTTTCCCCTCTCTCTCTTGCTCTCACTCCCCCCTTCTCTCTCTTCCTCCTCCTCTCCCGGCTCCGTAGCAGTTTCCTCGGGAGTGTTCAGCTAGCTGACACATTTGCCACAGATGGATGGTGCACACGGAGACAGCTGTCACTCCCGATTTGTGGTCCACTGCGTGACAGCGGGACTGATGCCTTCTGAAAGGCCGTCGCGCGGAGCACATGCACTCTGACATTCTTCGAGATGAGCCCTACAGACACCTCTCAGTGGACCTCGGGAGAAGCTGGCAAGCTAACCCTTCCCGCTCCCCCTCCCCGAAGCAGCCTGCAGGCTGGAAGAAAGCAAGCACTCTGGTGCACACACACACACACACACGGCCAACCTCCTTGGGTAGTTCTGTGCCACTACTGGTCTGCCAGGTCCCAGCCCGGCTGTTTGCTCCTGATGCTGGTGTATGAAGTGAGGCGGGCTGAGATTTGCAAGAGGGAAAGGTCACCAGCAATGCTGCTCTTTTCCCCTTTTCCGCCTTTTTAATTGCAGGAGGGAGGGATATGGGCTCCAGTTTCATTCTGTCAGAGCAGCTGCCTCCAGCCTCTAGAGCTCCTCTGTCACAGCAAAAGCTGATAGACTTTGCAGCAACAGCCCCTTCAGGCCTCTCTCTCCATCACTTATGGTGGCCTCCATCTCCAACAATGGTTTCCATCACCTATGATGGTCTCCATTACCTATGACCCACAGAGCAATATGGCAATTCCCCCTCTTGGCAAGGGTATTCCCCCCACCTCTCCACCCCAGCACTGCACACCGCAGTGGGGCAGGCTGCCCTTGTGGGACTCTGACATTTCTTATGGAGGTTCCTCTCACCAGCTTGAGACCAGCTGCAAAGGTAAGGCTGACTTAGGCAAGGCTGGGTCCTTTGAGAACAAAGCCCTTGGTCCTTAGTAAGGTTGAGGCTTGTAGTTTCAGGTCCCAGCTACGCATACCTGTCTTACACATTGCCATGTACACACATGTAGACAGAGTATTCAACTCTGAGGCCTTTAACAAAACCCTTCTGGTGGGATTTTCAGTTGGACAGACAAAGCAAAACAGAGGAAACAGTCTTTAGCTCTGGGCAGAAGAACAAAATCTTCTAAATGCTAGAGTCCTTAGGAATGGGAACTGGTCCTGCCTTTGGTCCTCAGAGAAAAAACTTCCTTCCAGAAAACAGATACACACAGCTGTTAATTGTCCACCTGACTTGCGGAAGGTTGTGGTCAAGGGAAGAGGTCTTCCCAAAAGGGAAACAGAAAGTTTGAACTAGATCTGGAGAATATCACTTGGGCCCCCTCTGGAACTGACCTGAGACTTCCCCATCTTGTTCAGCATCTGAGCCCTATCCCACGTTACACAAGAACCCAGTGGCTACAACAAGGTCATGCCAAAAGTCCTTCCAGCTAGGGTCCCTGAGTGGTGTTCAACAGTAGAAACCCAGGGGAGAGGACAAAAGCAAAGCAAACTTATGAGACCTCTCTTGGATACTCTCCCATCTTTCAACCAGTCATAGCCAAGGGACATTATGAACAGGGCATGATTTCTCTGCAGTAACTCCTGGTGGAGTTCCTATCCCAGCAGTGCCTGGCTAGGTCTGCTCACCCATCCCCTTCCAAAGTCTTTATGAGCCATTCATAAGATTTACAGAACTGCAAGGACATTAGTTACGCTGGTTGCTTTGATCCCTTGACTCCTGTTCCCAACCCCTCAGAGCAAGCTGAGTCTGTTGAAGAGGAGCCTGATCAGCAAGACACAGAGAAAGTGTGAGTTTGCACCAGGATTCAGCTTTCTTGGGTCCTTCAGCAGCAGGAATGGTGTCTCCCATCAAGCTCATCATGAAGGCTGCATAGTGGTTCAAAGTGGTCAGCAGGTTACAGGCACAGAGGGTTTATGCTGCAAGTGTGTTGCCTTTGAGCTTTAAGGCTGAATGCAGCTCATTTATCTGGGCAAGGACACCTCCAGCTTAGTGGGAGGTCATGCCAAGCTGGCATCAGCATGAGATGAAGGCTTTTATTCAGATAGGATGGTGATCCTGGGAGGGAAGATGAGGCACTTACCCAGTGCAAAAGCTGGCAAAGCATCTCTGTGTGTGGCAAAATATTAAGAAAAGTATGGATCCAGCAAGAAAATCCATCTTCAGAACTGCAAGTTCAAGATTGCTGAAAGAGTCACTGACAACCTTAAGAAGAGGCTGAAACAGACCCAAGTGCAGTTGAAACTAAGGAGAAAAGAGCAGTGCCATTTCCCTCTTGATGAGAGCACCCCAGAAAGGCAAAGACCTACTCTGTCTCTGGAATAATTCACCTATACCTTTCCATTAAGCCATCTCCAAATACGGCTGTCTGACCCTTGAAGATGGGACCTCCCTGGCCAAAAGCTAGCAGCAGTGGCTGTGAGAAAGGGTCCTGAGAGGGGACTGTGCTCCTCTGATGAAGAGAAGGAACTATGGGCTCTTACAAAGTCTGAGGAGGTTCTGGTCTCAGCTGGTACCCTCAGCCTGGTCTGCCACATGGCAGCGAGTCCCTGGAGACTGGTGGTCCAGGGTCACATCCTTTACTCTGACACAGCTATTTTAAATGAGGTTGGGAAGACCAGACATTTTGGCCTTGCCATGGGTCCCTCTACAGTGGCATCACAAGGCTTCAGAACATGCAGGGACATGAGAAGCAATTATGTTGTGAGAACATGTCTCTCTGGGGCAATCACGGTCCATCTGGACAAAGCATGGTCAGAGCAGGCACTGGCATCTCCAGGACTTTCCCTCTGAG
This sequence comes from Aviceda cuculoides, assembly GCA_035590195.1. Classification (NCBI taxonomy): domain Eukaryota; kingdom Metazoa; phylum Chordata; class Aves; order Accipitriformes; family Accipitridae; genus Aviceda; species Aviceda cuculoides. The sequence goes on along the minus strand of JAVJGG010000061.1, from coordinate 1,908,737 downwards.
ATCCTCAGAAAGATGAGAAGTGGTGAGGCTGGGCTGCCTAAGAAAGAGCTCTCTGAGCTTTAGCAGGACGGATAATGATCTCCAAGGTAGAAGACCTCAACTCAGTCCAGCTCTGATGAACCAAAGCAGTAGACACAGCCCCTGCTAGATGCCTTTGGCTCAGGCAGACACTTCTGTGCAGACACGTTACCAGCCTGACCCTTGGCCCTTCAGCTCCTAAGATGGTTATAAGGAAATCTTTGCTCACGACCTCGTGGGGCTCAGTTCCAGATGCTGTGTAATTAGATGGTCCTATTAGATGCCACTTCAGAGTCAAATTCACCATGTTTGTGTCAGCTGGAGAATGGAGAGTCCCTCTCGCACATTCAGCTATGAGCGTACCCAAAGTTCCAGCATTGTTTCAATTAAGTAGTGTAGCACAATGGTATTTTTGTTTTCCAAATATTTTTGAAGGAGGTGGAAATGCAGGTCAGAAAAAGATACAGGTTTGCCGGCAGGGTCTCAGAAGTTGTGACCACATTGTCAGCCCAGTCAATCCAGGCTGCGATGTTTTGAGAAGGGAGCAAAACAAGTTTTTCATGAAAAATTCTTAGTTTTTGAACCTTAACAAAATTCAAATAAAAAGAAAAACATTTGAAAAAGGAAACACCATATTCATAAGAAAAACAAGAACCCATAATTATGGGAAGAGGAACAATCCACCTGTGACCAATTCCACCAGAAGACGGCATGCTCCAAGGAAGACTCTGGGTTTCAGAGGGACATCATTACCTTGGTGTCCTCTTTCTGAGGACAGGCTTGCTCGACACGGAGGCCAAGTCACCCGCATGGCTGCTGGGAGCACCAAGCCACAGTGCTGGTGTGACAGTTCCTGTGCTGACCCAGAGACATCACTTGGGGTGTGCTTTCCTGGAGGAGCTCCAGCTGGGAATGCCCTACCCAAAACAGGAGACCGATATGCCCCGCTTGGCTCCCAGCTGAGAGGCACAGAAGGTGAGAAGAGAAACAGAACTGGTGCTTTGCTGTGGGGAGCTGGTGGGATGGTGGCAGTGGTACCAAGGGCTGAGAAGCCACCAGGTAAAATTGGGTGGAGAAGGTGGTGAAACAGGGATTCCCACCCACAATCTGCAGCCCCTGCTCTGCACAACTAGGTGTGCACCCCAGCTGCTGGGAAGGCTGGAGATGGAGAAAAAGGAGGAAACTTCTCTGCTCCCGCTGGTGAAATGTCCTCAAACCATTGGGGACATCTGGCAAGACTGTAGGTGCAACAGCCTCCTGCCTGTCCTTACAGTCCCCACCACAGTGGTGGCTGGGACACCCATGCACGCCGATGTGCCAGCAGCTCCCCACCTACACCCCTTTGCCTTGGATAGGTGAAGGGGGCTGCCCCCGGTCCCAAGCACTGCACAGGGCTCTTCCTGGCCAGCACCCCACTCCAGGAGATGCCATCTTGGCAGCTTTGCACCAGCACGGTGGCCCTGATGCCTCAGGACCTGGTCCCCAGGCATGTTCAGGGAAGGACGGTTGGAAAGCCTTGGGAGCGCCCCATTCCTGCCCAGCCTGGCAGCGCTGGGGGCATTTCTGGGGAAGGATAAATATTCTGCACTCAGAGAGCTGTAGATGGACGGCAGCATTTGGAAGCGAAGCCGTAGCCCCTCACCTGCTTGGCGGCGAGGCAGGCGCGGGATCAAGGCGAAGGCGCCTTCACATCTCGCTGGCCTTGAACAGCAGATGAAAGGGGGCCACTGGGAGCCAAGGATAACAAAAGGAGAGCGGGGAAAGTTCAGGTCAGGCAGGGATTTCTGGCTGGTGGGTTTTCCACTGAGAAATTCTCTCTGCCTCTTTCATGATGATGAAGATCCTTTTAATTTTTTTCTTCCCCCTTTCTCCTCTCCTTCTTCTTTTCCCCTTTCGCCAGGCTGATAGCTGGGAGCCGCGGAGCATGTGATGCATCTTCCATATAGGGGCAGGAGCAAAGCAAGACCAACTGATGGACGCCCTAGGGCCAGACTTGCAGACAATATATAACCTACTGCATGATCTAAAACGCTTCCCACTTTCACAGAGTGAACATCAGGCAGAGCGGAGCCGCAGCGAGGGAAGAGGAGTCCTGCGTGCAGGTAAGTCCTGGTCGTCTCCTTCCCCAGGAGGCTGTCCCGGGGAGGGGGAAGGTGCGAGGGACCCGCACTGCTCCTGTTGTGAGCGGCAGCGCCTGGGTAGTGTGCAGGCAGGAAGGACGGGGCAGTTATTAGTGTTATTAGTGGGGCTTTTTTAACCCTCTTCGGGGCCAGTGGTGCTTGCGCAAGTTGGAGTTCAGGATGGCGGTCGGGCGCGTGGGAGATTGGGTCGGGCAGAGCCCAGCCTCAGCCTCTCTCCCTGCAAACACCGCTGCTGTGAGCCGGAGAGCATCCCGGACCAGCCGCGGGTTCGTTTGCTCGTATTTCTCGCTGTCGACGTCTGCCTGGGCTGCAGGCAGTGCGCGGCTCTTGCCTGGCTGCTCTGCAACACCTCCCACCCGGAGAACCGTCCCGTCCCACCCGCCTGCACTGGGGCTCCCCTTGCCTTTTACAAAGGAGCAAAAAGAATTCTCAAAGAACTTTAAAAAGCACTTTTGCTCAGCCCGCTGCCTCCAGCGCCTGCCTGGCTGCCTTCGCCTTCCTGTGCTGGAATCTCCTTTGCAAAGGAAACTGTTCCCAGTCGGGGCTGAACGGGGGACGTGGGCTGGAGGCAACACGGCGGCAAAATGCAAAACAAAGCCTGCCGGGCGAGTGTCTGTGTGTGCGTGTGTCTGTGTGGGTACGTATGGGGGGGTCTATACAGCCCACCTGCTGCGGCTTTCCCTATACCATATACTCGTCCTCACGGTGGGGGAACAGACTTCTTGCCGGAGATAGTTTGTGTCCTGCTGAATGGAAAATAATCATAGCAACAGCTACGTGCTCTCCATGCCCACACAGAGTTTATAGGAGGGTTGTTGGGGGGTTTTTTTCTGGTTTTCTTTGGGGTATCAACTGTGTCTGACGGTGATGTGGGGACTGAAGTGCCCCAGCTGTGTCTGGGGCTGGGAAGCTCCGTGAACTCCCAGACACTTGGGCAAGCTGTCACGGACCCAGGCAAAACAGACGGCTGTAATTGTAAGTGACTTACGGAGGGAAAATATCATTACAATGAATGTTTGGGGCGTTTCTGCTTATACACCCCTAGCGAGTGCATAGATGATAAAATTGCTCTGTGTGTGCAAGAGGGAGACGAGGATGAGGATGTTCCCTTGTTCTGTGCCTCAGTTTCCCCATCTGTGCACTTTACCTTCCCCCAGTCCTGCCCATCAGCCCTGTGCAGTGGTAGCATTTGCTGTGGTCCCCCCGTGCATGTACAAAGGGGTCAGCCTGGGGGAGCAGGTTTTCATTGGGGCATCAGAATCCAGCAACACATCGTAATTAAGACTGTAATTAGATGAGGGGACTCAGAAAACCTGCAATGTTAAGTCAGAGGCACGTCTGCAAGCAGAGCCAGCTCCGCGGGGTGGCATGGGTGGGAGATTGACGGCTGAGTCCCCACCACACCGGACTGGGATGGGGGGAAGCCCAGGCTGTACCCTGCCCATGGACACTGGGGCTCTGGGTATGGCTGGAGCGGCCGATCCTGAAGGCAATCGTGTGTGACCGAGTTGGGTTACGGACCCGAGATCTGATGCCCCCATGACACACAGGGCCAGAAGTGTGCCCGGAGGGGTTGGCAGTGATGGGCAGGGAGCTGGGGATCTGTGGATCTGTGCTGGGCGGCCTGCCAGGCGGTCAATGATTTGGGCCAAACTCTCTCTCTGCTGCCGTGAGCTTTTCCTGGGCAAGGTGGTGGTGAGGGAATCTGATTGCTCTCGATAGCTCAGCATCGCCAGGATCAGAAGAGCTGGCAGGGGCTCGGGGAGTCCCCTGCCCATGGCTTGGACAACGTCCCTGGGAAAGGAGAGGACACCGGCCAGCGGCTGCTGGTGGCTGCATCCCCTCAGCTCCGGGAAGGGGTCAGCTAATGGACCTTTGGAAACCCCTCCTGGTGGCAAATGCTCTCAGATTTGCCCCACTGAAATGAGGGCACTGCAAACCCCCACCCCCCGGCTTTTTTGAGGCCCCTCCACTCCCCTGCCAAGCCGGTTGCCCTCAGCTGCTCCACTGCAAAAATCCCAGCCACAGGGGCACCGAGCCGTACCCCCCGGGCCGGGAGGTGCACGCATGGCAGGAGCCGAGCAAAATCGGGCGAAGGGGTAGCAAAGCAGGTACCACCAGCTGCCCCCGTCCCAACGCCCGCTGGCAAAGCTGGAGGTGCCCAGCACCGTACGGTAGTGCCCAGCTGGAGGGAGAAGCAAAGATGTCAGGGATTTTTTTCCCCTCATAGGATCAGATCATCCCCATCTCCCATTGCTTTTCTCCTCGCCATTTTTCTCCTCTCCAACCCTTTCCAAATTTCAAATATGGGACAAATTTCAGGGCACTTTCAGCCAAGCTGAAGCCTAAAGTCAGTCCTGCCCCTTCTCCCAGCCCCCAGACTGGTTTTGGCTAGCAGTTTTCGTTTTAGTGGTGGGGACATCAATAGCACAAAGCATCCTTTCCAGCTCTATCCCTCCATATTCCCGTTCTCGATAAGCACCATCTGCAGAAGGTTTTACCCCTGCAGTGCCTTGCCCTACACCAGGGATCATACCCTGGGTTTCTCGGTGGCACCTACAGCCCTCACGCGGCTGCGAGGGCACTGCCTGTGTGGGAACACCAGCCCTGCAGGGACCAGACCAAGTGCGGCTCCAGAGCTGAGAGCAGGACCTGTGTCCCTGGTCTCCTCCCAGCACCAGTGCTTGCTGTACCTGGAGATGCCCTCAGCTTGCTCTTCTCGTGCCGAGAGGTGGGCTTGCTCGCCCACCTTGGCGCTTGGACTGTCGTCTGTGTTTGCATCAGGCTTGGGCTCATTATTATTTACGATTATTATTATTTCCGATCTGCTGGAGCAGAGTGGTACAGAGGTGTGGGGCTGGCGGGTGGGTCGATGGATACAGAGGGCAGAGCCATTGCTGTTCCATAGATCCTCAGCACGGTCCTGCAGAGCTTGAGGGAAGCATCCTTCAGCTCTGGGGAGAAAGGGACCGACCCCATTTCCAACGCGCCGTATCACAAGGAGCAAGCTGCAAGCCTGGCCAGAGGGAGCCACAGACAGGGCAAGGATTGCAGAGGCATCTGATCGCTCTCTGGCACGGGCTCCTCTCCGGGATGTGGGGTGGTTTCCTGGGCACCACAACAGCTGCCCCAGCCCAAACCTGGGGCGGGCACCGAGCCCAGCACTGGGAGCACTGGGAAGGGCTGGCAGAGGCAGCGGGGCTGGCACAGCTGTGTGGCTTTCAGAGATACTTGATCGATAGCTTCTTCCTAACACTCCCCCATTCCCCCAATCCCCACATGCATTTTTCATGCTAACCCCTCCTGGGCAAAGGCTGTCTACGCAGGAAAAGAAAAAGAAAAAAATACAAAACACAACAAACCACAACCAAAATCTACTTTTGTTTCTCTGGTCCCCGGAGGTTGTTTTAGTTTAAGGGCCAATCTATAGATTCAGGGCTGGGAATATCTTTGCTTCACGAACAAAGAGGCATGAAAAAGCTCCCCGGGGCTTTTCTTAAGCCTCTTCAGGTTGGCCCAGAGCTGGAAAAGGCTGGGCTCTGTACAGCGAGGCCAGATCTAATGATACAACACTGTCTGGGTAAGCTGGGGAGGCTGGAAATGGGAGCTGGGCTCCTCTGCAGCTCTTCTTGTGTTCACAACCCTCCCAAGATGTGCCGGGATGAAGTGGGTAGCAATGGGGGTCTGCAGCTGCCCTCCCCCGGGGTGCAAAGGGTCTCCGGGGCTTCTCGTACAGTTGCACGCAGAGCTGGGTCCAGGGTGATCCCAGGCCACTGCGGCTGGGAAGCCCAGTAGATCCCCTGGCTGGTCCTGCCTGGTCCTGCCTGGCCCCCCAGGAGAGAAGAGCTTAGGTGAAGGATTGGGTATTTCCCAGAATTAGGAAAAAAACCTGCAGGGTTTGGGCAAAGGGCAATTTTCAGGGCGAATCCCCTTTCTCTGTCTCCTGTTGTCTGTGAGGGGTGTTCCCTTTTTGCTCCCCATTTTTGGGTGGTACCAACAAGACCCACGAGCGTCCCACAGCCTATGCTTTGCCAGTGCTCCCGTGACTCTCCCTCTCATCGCCAGCACCAGCCCAGCCTGTGCAGGGATGCCGAGAGCCCCTGGCAGCTGCCTGCCCGCCAGTGCGTGTGTGCTGAAGGACCGATCCCCTAGGCGAGGGCTTGGTGCTTCCCGGGATCCCTCTAGACCCACGGTCCCCACCACAGCCCTATCACCCCACACCAGGCACAGCACGGGCTGCTTCAGCCCCATTACCTTGGGAGCGCATCTGTGCCTGTGACACCCGGGGCCAGACCCCTCTCCCAGGGGTTTTGCAGCAAGGAGACTCCAGCAGCATCACGTGCGCTGCCTGCATCCCCAAATTCCCATTATTTCCCTGTGCCGGGGCTGAAGCTGACGGCATCGAGCCCCCACACAGCTCTCATCACCCCACAGCAATTTTTCTGGTCTGTAAAGAGCCCAGCCGGTGTGGGCAGCGTGGGGGCAGCCAGAAAGCATCCTCCCCGCAGCCCTCCCACGCACCTCCGGGGTCGAGGCATCAGGGCTGCGGCCAAACCGAGATGGCGTGTCCGGGGTCCAGCGGACGGGAGCGCTTCTCCGCTCTGATGGCGAAAGGGCACGGGCCAGAAATAGAAGGGGGAGGAGGACGCCGTGACCTTTCCAGCAGCCGGTGACGAATAAAACTTTCCGGCTACCTGTAGGAAGGCGCAGGGCAGGCTCCATTATCGTCTCATCAAAGGACAACGTCCCCTGTGAGCAGGACAGCGATTGCTGCTGTGCCCACGAGGATTCCTGGAATGAACCTGCCGGTGCCCAGCTCCGGCAGTTGTACAGCTCCAGACACACGGTGGGCTCCGGCTGCGGCCGGGAGCTCTCGGGATGCCCCCGGAGCTGAGCAGGGAGGGATGAGGGGACGGCGGCTGCCACCAGCACCAGCAGGAGGGCAGATCAGAGCCATCCCCAGCTCCCCTGCCTGCTAACAGGCTCCTGGGGCTGCTTGGGGCTGCACCCCTTGGGACACCCCCTGTGCCAGAGCCGGAGCAGTTCTGGGCTGGAGGGGATGGGACCCCCCCACGCTCAGCCATGTGCACAGCATAGGAGGGGTCTGGATCTGAGAGACCCCCAAAGACACACCTCAGCCGGGGTCCAGCCCCGCTCCCGTGCACAAGGGGACACGCAGGGGCAGTAGGGAGTGTGGTCCTGCGGCCGTCCAGGGGGACAGGGGTGCAGCCTGTCCCCCCCCCCCCCCGCAGGCACCCCACCGAAGGGGTCCCCGCAGCCCCGCAGCAACAGACCTCAGCAGAAACCTGAGTGGGGGCTGCTGCCACCCCCTCCTCTTCCTCCCACCGGGTGCAGGTGGCAGTGCCAGCACCCTGGGATGGAGCGAGTCAGGCGTGCCGCCCCCCCCCCCGCGGGGGCCC
>JAVJGG010000061.1:1868984-1901058 GCA_035590195.1 Aviceda cuculoides | reverse complement strand
CGAGGCAGGCGGGCCCCCCCCCCCCCCGGCTGTCCCCCTGCTCGCTGACCCGGGCAGGGGGGATGGCAGCCGGCTCCCCCCGACCTCCCCCCTCACAGATGGCATGGGCAGCCAGCACAGGTGGCCCTGCGCCACGGCAGATTGGGGCTGGCTGCCTGCAACGCGCCCGGGAAGGGCTGCGTCCCCACCGTGGCTTGGGGACAAGAGCAAAGCCAGGGCCCCCCCCGTGGCGCAGAGGGTGCAGAGCTGAGGGGGGCACCAGAGACAGGTCTTAGGGTCCCTGCACTGCCATGCCCTCTGCCAGATCCGGGACTTTGGCACTGGCACCAGAGCCCTGTAGAATACTAAACCAAGGATGCGGCCAGGAGACAGGGAGCCGATGGGTCAACAGGGAGGGGGGACACACGGTCCCCTCGCTTGGCCGCAAAGAGATGAGCTGGGCCAGAGCATCAGGCAGTTTCGGGAGGGTCCGATTTGAAGGAATTGCATTAAACAATGCCATGCAGGGTCAGCCTGAAAGCTGATGTCTGGGTCAGATCCAGCACCTTGCAAGGGGTTTCAAGGCTACAGCTGCCTTTGGTTCTTCCAGCCAGGGCCAACACTTAGGTGGGTACCAGACACCAAAACTGGGTGGCCTGGAGCTCACTATTGTAGGAGAAAGGGACCTGCATGGGGAGGAGACAGGGGCACCCAAGGTCTGAATCACCCCCATGAGAAGCTTCTCTCTCTCTCCACAGATGATGGTGCTCAGCCCCACACAGGGATCTCAGGGCACGAGCTCCAGCATGGGCATGGGATGAGGATGATGGAATGAGCTCCAGGGTGGGCATGGGGTAGGGACAACAGCAGGGCTGTCCCAGCTCAAGGAGTCCATCACATCACACAAAGCGGGGGGGGCATCTTGCGCTGGAGATGTGGTGCAGGAGCTGTCAGGGCAAGGGTGGCAGCTAGAGCAGGTAAATGATTAATGCCGGAGAAAACCAGGCTGGCATCCTGCCCGTCTCTCGTCAATAGGAAAAGTTGGAGGGGAGTTTTCACGTCTAACGTTCCCCTCCCACCTCTGCCTCCCCGCCAGGGGCAGAGGGCTGGAGCAAGGAGCCAGCCCCGAGCCACGCACGCACCCAGCCCCAAACCAGCCTCTCGCTGAGCACGTTCTCCTCCAGCCCAGCTGGTTTTGCTCCCAGCCTGCTCCGTCTGTGCACATTAAAGCTTTTTCTAGGTCTGAACTGCTTTTGGCAAGCCAGGCTCCTGTTGGCCTATCCCTCTCCCCATCACCCTCCCCATGGCTGGCTCCCCCCCATCCGCTCCCCGTCTGGCTCCTGCTCCCCCTCCCCGGTCGAAGCCCTGCCAGGGACATGGCAAATCAGCGAGAAGCCTGCGGGGCAAATCGGTACAAATGAGACCAAGCAAGAGGGTGGGGAGGGATGGCAAAGGGGGGGGGAATGACTCCTGGGTTGGCTCTTCTGTTCCCGAGTTTGATGTTTCCTGCAAACAACCCTGTAAATGCTCAGGAGCAGCTTTGGAAGTCACCTGCCCCCCGCCGCGGCGGGGTTTGGGAACGCTGGGTCCCAGCCGGGGGGGACAGCCCTCGTCCCGCTCCCCCAGCCTCGCCGCAGCCTCCCGGCCCCGAGCAGGGACCCAGCTGGGACAGGAGAGGGGGCCGAGCTGTAAGTCCTGACATTTCAATCTCTTTCGGGGCTGGATGGGGTGGGCAGGCGCTGGGGGCGGCTGAAGGTCTCACTGCGGGTCCGGGCAGGGCACAAAAACCCACCGAGGACCTGGATGGGGGAAACATTTCCCCTGCTAAAAGCTGCCTTCTCCCATCAGTTTTGCACTCTCCCACCCAAAAAAAAGCCCAGCCATCTTATGGTGCCCAGGCAAGCCCGGTGCCACGCCGCAGGCAGGGGCTCAGCCGGGAGACGGGAGCCGGTACCTGAGTAGGGGATGTGCAAACTGTGGGAACGGGCAGAGAAACCACTGGGTGCAGGGAAGTGATCATTTCCAAGTGATGCTCTTTGATCCAAGTCGCCAGTCTCTTTGCGAGCCTTGTAACTCCTTCTTATTAAAGGCGCTCGGCACCAGGGAGGTCATATGGGGCCTTTCTGCTTGGGTTGCTCTCCTAATGACATGTCCGATTGCCTTCGCTGGGAATTTGCTCACGCGAGTCTCTGACAATAGAAAGTTTGTGGTGGATTTTTGGATGGTTTCCCCGCGACCGTGTGGTGGGTTGCAGAGGTCTGACTTTTCTTCCCACTGAAAAATGAAGCAATGTGTCAGGAAACAGCCTGGGCGGGCACAGAGCGCAGATTAATTTTAACGTATTAACCTCTCCGTGTTCGTATAATAATCAAGAAGAGCAATGGTTTTCTGCAGGCTTGGAGATGTGATAAGTATTTGCAATTGCAAAAAAGAAATTCAGACAGAGGGGAAGGGTGAAATTTAACAGTAAGACAATATTATCCATAATTTTTTTTCTTCTAAATCCTTCTTAATGGAAGCGAAAACTAAACTGAGCTGCTGAATTGTTGGAGGAGGTTAGTTACCGAAATGTTTAATGGTGCCAACTAGGAATATACCTCCTCACACCACAGAATGTGTGTTTACAATAATTTTGGCAATTAAATCAAGAGGTCACGTAACAAGGAACAGTTCACCGCAGTCAGAGCCTTCTTAAAAATAAGGGCGAGGAAATCAAGTCAGTAAGACCCAGACATGTATCATGGTGGTGGCAAATCCTGGGACTGGGATGGAGAGAGATTCGGGGCATCTGTTGGGTGCTGCCTGCACAGCTGCATGGGGTCGCCCCGCTCTTACCCCGTCCTGCTCACCCACCTCCATGGGGAGGATTTGGGCTCCCCCCTATGAAAATCTGGGATGGGAGGTTGTGGATTTGTCACCCCCCCCAACCCCTTGGGTCTTCTCACCCTTTCCTGGAGCCCTCCAGGCATTTCAAGAGCCCTGCCTGACCCACGAGCAGTTTGGGGCCCACCCAGGTTTGAAGGGGGGGGCGAGGCAGAAAGTCACCCCCCTTCCTCCACAGGCATCTCAGAGACTTCCACAGCGGCTGCTCCTGTCATCGCTGGCCCGGCACCCTCCGGTGCCGCCGACGCATGGTGCCGGGCAGCCCGGGACTTGCAGAATGCGGCTGCACGGCCATTTCGCGTGGTCCTGCGGCACAGCGCAGGTTAATGAGCTGCCTTCCCCGCTTTATGCACCAGCTAATAACATCCCTGCCTAAAGTCCCCGTGGCTTTGCCTCAGGCCGTTATTACTCCTCCTGGTCATTCCTCGGCCAGTACAGACCTCGCTGGGTGATTTCGTGGCCAAGCGCTACCTGCCCGCTCAGCATCTCAGCGACCATCCCTCGGCGACCATCCCTGTGCTGCAGCCCAAACACTGCTCTGCCCTTTTTAGGCGGGGGGAAGGAACTGGAAACACAGGGAGCAAGACCACCAGGCAGTATCATCCTGGGATCTGCCTTGATCTGTATTTTAAAAAAAAAAAACCCAACCAAACACCCTTATCAAGAAACAGGCAGAAGGCGGAGAGGTGTCCACTGCCTGCAGGTGAGCTGACAGCATCGCAAATGTTCCTGCCCGAGACTAAATAAGTGTTTGGGGCGGGGGGAAATCTGCCTGCAAAGCGGCTGCAGAGTGCTGCCTGGCACGCTCGAAGTCCCGGCTGGCCAGCCTCCTGCCAGGGCTGTATCCTTCCAGCTTCCCTCCTCTCTGCTGGGAGCGTGCTATCCCCGGGGAAAAAACCCAAGAGTTTCTCTCCTGCAGACTTTGCAGGTCTCCCTGCCCACTGGCCCAGAGCCAGGGTGGTCCCATCCCTGCAAGAGGGCTTCTGGCTGGTTCAGGTCCTGCACCTTCACTGGAGTCGATCCCAACCATCTCTCTCACCCTGCGATTTCCCCACTGTTTCCACACTTTCCCAACCAGCAGCAAACCGTTTCCGCTTTAGTTTTTTTATTTAGCAGGTGGAGTTGCTGCTGCTCACCTAAGGATGGGGAGGGAGAAGCAGGGGAGGTTCCTAACTGGGGCCGTTTTGAAATGGGTTTTACAACAGGCTGGATTTCATGGACGTGGTCACCAAACTGCACTGGTGCCACGGTCTGTACTGCACGCACTGCTGCCGGATTGGTGCATCGACCCCCCCACCAGTTTAGTTTATCAGCTTTTACCTTAAATATACTCAGTCCTTTGCAGGTAGCAGTTCCGTGGTGGCTGGTTAGACCTTGTTGTGATTTAAACATCTTCCTCACGGCTGCATCCTAAAATCGCCGGCTGGAGCCAGTGCCGGGAGCTAGCAGGGACGAGCCTGCGTCCTCCTGGGTGTGGGCACAGCTTGGCAACAGCCCCCTTTTCTAGGGGTGGTTGAAGTCACTCCCCATCTTGGCCATGTTTTGGCTAAAAAGAGACCTGTCCTCTAACTTAGGAGAGGGGGGGTCTTTTAGGGATTGCCCTGGGACAGTCAGGATCCCAGCCAGGAAGAAGGAGCGGTGTGCTCTGTCTGTGCCAAGGTCTGTCCCCCACGACCTGCGGTCCCCTCTCCTGCCCTCCCCTGCCCTCCCCTGCCCTCCTGGGCTGGCAGGAAGGTCCAGCAGGAGGGAGGGAGTGAATCAGTGTGTCTGCTAGCGGGTCCATGTCCCGGGAATGTGCTGAGGAAGGTTCTTTGGCTGCATCCCGAATGAGTGCTGGGTGGCTGCCACTGGCAGGACTCTGCTTGGGAAGCCCCCGGGGATGCTGACCCATCTCAGAAACTCTCAGAAGGGTCAGCTGTGGGACAGCCAACCAATCCCCCAGGCACTGCTTGCTCCATCCCACGCTCTGCTGAGATGTACAGAGGTCCCTGCAGGGACGCGATGGCCCCTGGCTCAAGGTACCCTGCGGCACGAGCAGCTCAGACCCATCAGGGAGCACCCAGGGTGGGCCAGCCTCATCTCAGTCTCTGGGAAGGCTGTGGAGCAAGTCCTCAAAGTCCTTTCCAGCCTCGAGAATGATGAGAAGGTGCCAGGGTGAGCTTACCAGGGGCAAATCATGCCAGAGCAGCATGCCTGCCTTCTGCGAGAAGACGACTGGCTGCCTGGATAAGGAGAGGGAGAGGGATGTTGTTTATGTGACCTTAGCAGGACCCTTGACACGGTCCCCTGCAGTATCCTCATGGCCAAAGTGGAAACATAAGGACAAGGTGGGTCAAAAGCTGGCTGGACTGCCAGGCTCACCGGGTTGTGCTGAGCAATGCAAAGTGCAGCTCCTGGCTGGAGAAATGGGCTGGCAGTGACCCGCTGGAGACCAGCAAAGCAAAGTGCAAAAAGTCCTGCATCTAGGATGGAGTAACCCTGTGAAGCAGGACACATCCAGGGCCAACTGGCTAAAAGGCAGCTTTGCAGGAAAGGAGCCAAATCCATCACATGAGCAGAGCCAGAATGTTGTTTTCTGAGAGCTGGACCGAGAGAAGAGAGGATGGGAAAGACCCTGAAGAAAGCAGGATGCATTGAATGGGGACACGAAGACATGGGCAGGGAAGGTTGAGGGAAGTACTTGCGATGTCCATGTGAGGACATCCTCTCCTGTAGCACAGGCAACTGAGGATACTGCAGTGGACGCATAACGGGGGCAGAAGAGGGTTGGACTGCAAGGGCGGAGGTGGGCAGGCAGAGGAGGAGTGAAGGCTGTCTGGCCCTCTCCTCAAAGGAAATCAGGTGGATTTGAACTGGAATAAGGTGGATTTTCTTGTTGCAAAATGGAGACTGATTCAGTGGAGCCAGACGTGAGCAGCTAGCAGAAGCGCAGCAGGCGTATCGTGGGAGAGAGCTCAGGATGTGAGAAAGGTTATATCAAGTCAGGAACCTTTGGCCACCTTTGGGGTGTCTTAGGAGACATGATAAGAGCTCTTCCTTCCTTTCCTATCATTCCCATCCCCAGCACAGTTAAGGAGTGTGAACTGTCCAAGGATAAATGGAAAGTGAAAAGGAGGAGAATGTTTTTAAGTATTGGTGCTGAGGAACTTGACTGCAGAGGTTTGGGAAAGTCATGGAGTGTTCTGATGGGACAAGGGGTGACGAAATGCACCTCGTTGTGCAACAGAACTCATTGCTTTGCAGGGGAGGTGACAGGGTGCACTGTGGCCATACCCAGCCTGGGAACCTGTGCTCGCAACGGGGCAGAAGAGATGACCTAATGTCTGTGTCCACATGGAGGACTCTCACGTGGCTTGGTCTGTGGTGGGAGGAAGAGGTGGATTTGGGGAAGCAGTGCAAAGCTGAGCCCCACATCGGCCTGCTCAGACTGCTGCCTGTGTGCTGCAGCACACGGGAGGGGACAGGTCCGGGTGACCAGGAGGAAGGGACTTCTGGAGATGTGCCACCATCCCCAAAGTCCTGCCCAGTGGAAGGCTGAGAGGGCATTTTCTAGGGCAGTGGTCACAGGCAGTGGGATGCCATCCTGGGCTGTCAGACCAGCAAGAGAAGGAGAAACCTGTAAGCGGCGAAGAAACTTCAGAGGTCCTAGAACCTGGAAGAAGTTATGGAAATTTTTCATAAGCAGCATATCATGTCCAGCATGAAGGTGACTACATCAAGCACCCTTCCAGCCCTGGGAACAGGGAAGGAACACCTGCGGTGCCATTTGGACCTCCAGGAGCCCTGCACATCACAGGCATGACACAGACTTTACCACATAGGAGAGCTGGCCTGTATCTTCCTATTCCAGCTGCATGCACTTCTCAAGCATTCCCCATTTCTCTCCAGAAGTTCATCCTCTTCCCCTGCTCACCATGCCAACCTTGGACACCACCTCCTCCGCGTACCTTGGGGTGCCAGCCACATTGCTGACCCTCCTAGCTTGCACACAGCCACTTTCCCCTCTATCCAGCTGCACATTTTCATTTGGAGACTGATGTCGTCTTCACAGATTTGGAGGTCTGTTTGCCATTGAGCCACTGACTCCACAGCTGGGAGCCTGTGGTCTCCTGGGGCTCCATCAGCAGGTAGAAGTGGAGGTGGAGGAAGGCATAGAAAACTCTTGTAGTGGGGCTCAGGCACAAGCTTGTGCGGGTGGTTGATATAATGTGGAGAGACAGTCTTACATCTCCTCACCAGGAGATGTACATCTCTTCCCCTGAAGGGCTTGCGGCAGGAAAGGCCGTAGTAGGAAAGCCTTTTGTGGTGGAGGACCCTCACATCGCTGGAGAGTAGCCTGGAGGCTGTGATGGCCTGATCTCATCTCTCAAGAAGCCTGTGAGTTGTGTTGTGTGTGTGTCACAGGCAGAAGACAGTGACTCCAACCCATTGTCACTTGGTTGAACGCTTGCCACCACGTGTGCTTTTCATAGGATGCTGGTGTTGCCCCAGGGAGTCTTCAGGCTAACTGAGATTCAGGGAGAGACAGCTGCTTTTTGGGGATGGAGGTTAGAAGCAGAGGAGCTCAAGAGAGGTCAGAGGCATAGAAACACCTCTTGAACAAGTGCACAGACGGGAGAAGATTTTGACACAAAATTAGGGAAGACTTGTGTGCGTGAAGGTGCCGTGGCTCTGGCACACAGCAGGGAGTGGGCTCATCATCTGGCCCGAAGGACACGCCAAGGCTGGGCAGGTGATCCCAGACAGCCCACACTTCGAAAGGCAGCAGTGCTCACAAAGATGCAGCCACCTCGTGTCTGGGCTGGTGTTTGGGAAGGGCTACAGACTGGCTGTGGGTCTGCAGGTGGCCCTCACCAAAGGCTGCCTGGGAAGGGAACGTGAGCTTTTCCAACCAGAAACTCCAGATCCCTCCAAATGCTGGAAAACTAAAAGTTGGGAATCCAATGCTATTAGATTTTTAGACCGTGACTCCGACTTTGGTTTCCCCCCGGGATGTGAAGCACATGGTTTGGTGACCCCACACATTGAGATGTGCAACCGGTGATGAAGAACCCTCCTGGCAGCAGAGCCACACTGAGCTGCGGGACATGGGTCAGAGCCTCTGGGCCTCACAGGCAAAGACGTGGTGGGTGGGCAAGCATGGAAGGATTGGCACTTGGGGGCAGATGGGAAACCCCAGGCCTTTCTGAAAACATTATGTGCCTCTGGGAAGAGGTGAGATTTTGGTGCAACAATAGAGACCAAGCCAGAGGAAGGCACATCTTGAGATAGAAATAGTTCAAAGCCGCTGACGTAGGGACCCCCAAAGGTGGAGGTAGCAGGACAGCCTCACAGAGTCAGTCTTGTAAAGTGACTCTTGTACAGCACACAGCCACCGTATGGGTTGAGGTTTGGGAGGTGCAGAGCTCCCAAGCCTCGCCAGCCCAGGTTTCCCTCCTCTTGCTAAGTGCCTGCTGCTTTGCCATGGCCAATTGCCCTCATCCCAGCCTCCAATAAATGCTTAAAAGCTCAAATCACACAACCCCAGGCTATGAAAACTAAAAGGGACCCGATATTCGCTAATAGCCAAGCAGCCCCTGCGGCAAAAGCATGTAGCGTAGGGAAAGTGGTTTGCATTGATCGGTGGCTCCCCGCTGCCACCCGCTCCCCTCCCTGCGATGCCTATCTGGCTGCTCCGGCCTCGGCGCTGGCCAAAAAGGGATAAAACCCCACAGGAAGCATCAGAACAGGACAGCCTGGGTAACGGCAGGAAAGGCATGGTTTGTGGGGTTAGTGTGAGATCCCATAGAAAAGCCCCCCTCCCCCTGGTCCCCACTGCACCATCCTGGCTAGCACAGTCATCAGGGCAGCATGCTCCCTGGGATGGCAATTGCTGCTGACAAATAGCAATGCTGGGACTACACAGATTGGCATGGTGTCCACGAGCTACATGGACAGCCCAGAAGGAAGCCGCTGGGTGGGCATAGGGACAGGGAAGAGTTGTCCCTGCATTTTGTGCTGGGCGTGCAGGGGACTGCAAATGAATTCCCACATGTGCAGGGTAGGACCGGCTCATGAGAGACCACGGGAACCCGCAGCTGCAGGACGATGTGTGACACAGGAGGTTCATCCCAGCATCACTGAGTGGAGAACTTCAGTGCCTTTCTTGAGCCCCTTCCTCCACGCCATGTCCTACAGCTGTTTGGGAAAGGTTGAGGGCAGCCAGTTTCCATGGGAGCATTACAGCTCCCTGGCAGCCTACACGCAGCATTGAAGGACTCAGAGGACAGTGGCAAAGAAAGGAGGACATCAGTTTGAGAGATGGGGTCTTTGTTCCAGCCAGAAAAGCTCATGGGGCTCTGCAAAAGCTGACATCAGGAAAAGTTCACAGCAGCAGAGCTCCTCTGATGGGCGCACAGTCTGCAGAAGACCTGTCTTCGAACCAGACTCCTGCACTCCAGCAGAGTCTTTTTGTCTCTTCCTCTCCTAAGCAGTGGGCGCAGGTATGCCTATGGACGGGGGGACAGGGATGCGGTGCTGGTTCGTATTGATAGAGGAAACCTGGCAGCCTGAGCCTCCGCCTGCAGAGAGCTGCTGCAGACTGGGAGGAGGCTTAGGGAAGGGCAAGAGGTCTGGAAGGGTTTGGCCTTATGTCCAGCTTCAGCCTGGAAAGGAGATAGTGAAGCAGGGGTGTGATGATGAACCATGTGGCTGGAGGGTGGACGGGGACCATGGTTGCTGCCTCCTCCAGACAAAGAGTTGGAGGACATGAAAAGAACTTGTGGGGACCAGCAGGCTCGGGAAGCCAAAGGAAGAAGCTCTGCAAAGTGTGCCAGGAACTCCCTGCTGCAGGATGCTTTGGGGACTGAACATTTCCACAGCTTCAAGAGAAGCCTGGGCAGATTCATGGCAGGGAGGGCCGCTGATATGTGCTACACGCAGCGGCACCCAGTCTGCTGTAGGGATGCGCTGTGATGGCTGAGGGGTTAGGAAAACTGGAGCAGTACCATAGATGCTTGCCCTACATCCTGGGCATCTGGTTCTGATTAGAGGCATGGAGCTAGATGGACTCTTGATGTGATCCAGTTCAGCTGCTCCGATGGTTGCATGTACTCCCCTGCATCCCTGTGTCTGGAGCTCAGGCTGGATCTGGGGAATTTTTTACATACTGGAGCACCGGGGACCGTAGGTCTCATTCCTGGGCATCTCTCCCTTCTTCCTTCCCTTTGTCTCTCCCTCTCTTTCTTCTCCCCTTGCCGCTCCACTCCCTCCATCTGACCATGCCCCCCCTCCCTCAGCAGTCCCGGGGAGGAGAGCAGGGATGCTGCAATTCCCAGGCACAGGTGCGCGGTCCCCGCCGCGCGCTGCCCCCAGGCACGGCCCCCACCGCCGCAGCTGACAGCCCACTGGAAATAATGTGTTGTGGCAGAGAGAGACTCAGCAGACCACGAAGATCTGCTGGTGCGGGAACTGCTCAGCAACCAGGAGCCGCAACGCCTGTCTCCCAGCTCCGCAGGGCCTGATCCGGCTCTGAGGATGCCTCCGCTCTGCTAGAGCCTGCCTGGCTCATACACGAGGCACTTTCCCACCCTCTCCCCTTCTTTTTCTTTGCTTTTTGCTCTTCTCCTCCCTTGTTTCTCCTCTCTGCAGCGTTAGGAAGATGGAAGCAGCCAAGCTGCCTGTCCCCACACGGGACGGCTCCCTGCCGTCTCCCGCACCACCGGGCAACAAACAGCTTTCACAGCAGCATTGGAGGAGGAGGATCAGGTGTGCAGGAATGGAACAACCAGTTCCAGTCTCCCAGCAAAGATTTAATCTGCCTCTGGCATATAAACAGCAAATGTTTGTTCAACTAACCTGCAAACAGGCGGCGTGCATTGCAGCGGGGCCGAGGCACCCGGCTCCCCGCTCAGCCGCTCCGTGTTTCTTGCCCTCTAGCAGGGTGGGCGTACAGGGAGATAGGGCAGGGGACCAGGGCACCGCAACATCCCGGGTGCTCGGGGCACCCCAGGCTTGGTGGCTGGAGACAGGGAGCGATGCTCGGAGGGACCCCATCCTGCACAGCTGCTGCTGCATCCCTTCTGCTCCCCCGAGCATCGCAGCGGGTGTGCAGAGCTCTCACGGCTCACAGGCGTGACGCACGCAGAAAGCGTCTGAGGGCTCAAGGACAAGTGTGTCCCTCTGGGCAGGCGGGCAGGCTGTCGCTCGCTGCGGTGAACCTGCAGGCAGAGGCCCCCGAGCTCTGCCTGCTCATCCCACTGCGATGGGAGAAATCAGCCTTGGCTGCTACAGGTCAGGTCTGCACCCCTGGAGCTCCCCTCAAAATCCCAGGGGACAGGGGTTCATTACAAGGGGACGTTTTTGCTTATTTTCTGCAAGACCAGATCTTAGCAGCAGGGTCAGCTTCCAGCTCAACCGACAAGTGGGTATGCAGACGGCTGTCCCCAAACCCTGCCTGCAGCTCAGCCTGCCCCACAGGTTCCTGTGCCGCACTGGGGAAGCCACAGCGTGGCTTCTTCCGTGTCCCCAATGCAGGCAGGAGATACTCTCTGCTGTTTGACAACAAACCTCAGGAAGAAAGTGGAAAGGGTCCTACGCAGGTAATTCCCTCTCCTGTCATGCAAATGCTCTCACCTTGCTCCCAAAGGAAGGCGATGCCCCTTGGTGCCAGTGGAGAGGAGAGTGGGTAGCAGGGCATGGAGCATCTTTCAGCCCAGCACAGCCACCGCCTGGGCATGGGGCTGGCAGTACTGTCCCCAGGGCCACCGCTCCTGCCGGGCACGTGGTATTTCAGGCTGCGGCCACATCAGCGATGTGTACTTGGAGCGGGATGCTCAGGGGAGGAAGCACAGGGCTGTGAGGTGAGAAGCCAACCCCAAGGACGTGGGCTCACCCAGGGGAGCCATCTGCAGCAGGCATGCAACCCAGCCCCAGGAGGCAGGGAGCATCGTAGGGCCGCATGGCAACCTGCCTCCCGGTGTGGTGCTGCTGCCACCCGAGCCCCTTCCCTGCCCACCCCACTCTGACCCCAGCTCTTCGGCCCTGCGGTGCCTGTCCCCCTGCCGGGAGCTGCAATGCTCCCCCTCCAGCCCCACAGGGAAGCTCCCCCAGGCCATGTGCAGAAGGATGCGGGCTACAACTGGGCTGGGCAGGCTCCGGTCCGGTGGGGAAACAATGCCCGTTGCAGGGGCTGTCAGCTCCTTGAGCCACTGCCTGGACCTGCCCCTGGGCAGCTCCTGGTTCCAGCTGCCCAAAGCTGCGGTGTGCCCCAGTATGCGGAGACATACTCTTTCCCTTCCCATCCTGCAAAACTCATCTCCTCCTCCCCAAAAGCCGCGGAGCAGATTGTTTTCCCAAGTGGCTCTGGTTGCCACATCGGTGGCAATCCAGAGATGCTGCTGCTCCCTTCTTCTTCCCAGGCTGTGGAGCCCCACACTAGCCTGGCTGCAGGGTCTCCTCGCGCAGAGTTCTGCCCCAGAACCTGCCACGCAGGGGAAGGATTTGGCCCTTGAGAAACGAGCCCCACACACACCAAATGAGCCCTCAAATTTGCTGCCCTCCCCAGGAGAAATGCATGGTTTTGTTCTGATGGGCAAGAAGCCGGCAAGTCCCTCCAGGGCAAAGAGGCGTCCGGAGGGGGTGACGCAGACGTGTGCATTGGTGTCGGGTGCCTTGTGACTGCAGGAGATTGCTGCTCGGCCACCTGTGGAGGAGCCCAATTTCATCAGCGTGGAGCCTCTGCAGATCCGGCTCCTCTGGGAGGCAAGGAGTCGGGGTGCTGTGCTCACTTGCCCGCTCCCGGGGCAGGCAGGGTAACAGGCTGCAGGACAGGCGCGACCCCACCGTCCCCAGGGAGGCTGTGGTGGGAAGCACACAAGGGCCAGCCCTGCGTCGGGGGGCTGCGGGGGACGTTTCCCAGACATTTTGATCTTGGGGAAGACACCTGGAAGTGGGGAGGTGTGTTTTAGCCTGGATTGTTTTTCCAGGCTGGATTACCCCAGTCCTGGCAGAGGACAGGGTCAGTTCCAGGCAGCAGGGGAGGCAGGACCACCTTTCCAGCAGCAATGCCAGGTTAAAGGTAGTCGGTCCGCAGCCTCTCCCCATCCTGTCTGTCCATCTGGCTGTCCTCTTTGCACCACGATTGCACGTTCACGTGCAGGGTTGCAGGTATCTGCATTTAGCCCAGCTCTGCACCAGCTTTGATGCGTGAGCTTTGGAACATCTCAGTCGGCTCTGGCGCTGCAGCACCCCAGGAGACGGCAAAGCCACACAGCTCCGTGCCCAGCACAGCGTTCAGGGCTGCGGGAGGGTTTCTCTTTCATTCCCTGCCCTCAGCAGGGAAATCATCCCTGGGCTGCGCTGGGGCTGCCCCATGGAGGCTCCAGCTGGGCAGGCGGGTTGCCTGGGTGCTTCAATGTCAGCTTCAGGTGGTTTAGCTTCAACACCTTTAAGTGTTTGTTTTCCTTTTCCTCTGAGGTGGTTTGACAAAAGAGGGTTAATAATGGGGCCAGCACGTATGGGCACACCAATAGGGTTTGGGTGAAAATTCCATCACTGTCCTGGGTTTAAATCCCAAACACGGGAGCTCCAGACCGAGGTCCCAGCAGCTGCGCTCCTGGGGGCCAGGAGGTGCCCACAGAGCAAAGCCATCTGCCCGGGGAGCTGCAGGCACAGCTCACCAGCTCCATGCTGTCCTCCTTCCAGGGTGCACAGCGGTTCCCGGAGAGGTGTGGGAAGGTTCACGTGCTGTGCCCCTCTGTTCCCACAAGGAGCCGTCTCCAGGCACCCGCCACCATGTCCAAGGACGATGTGGGCTGCAAGCTGACCTCGGTCTACAAGCACAAGGAGAGGAAGCCAAAAAAGCCTCACTACATCCCGAGGCCATGGGGCAAGCCATACAACTACAAATGTTTCCAGTGCCCCTTCACCTGCATGGAGAAGTCCCACCTCTACAACCACATGAAGTACAGCCTGTGCAAGAACTCCCTCTCCCTCCTCATCGAGTCCGACTGGCCCTACAAGAAGGGCAACCTGCTCCACCCGGAGCTGCGACTCCTGCATGCAACGGAGACCTCACGCCTGCGCGGGCGGCGGGACGAGCAGGAGACCTGCGACTCCTCGGCCACATCGGGAGGGTCAGTCAGGATCAAGCAGACCTCCGGCAGGGACAGCCATGAGGAGAAGCCGATGTCAGGGGTGGAGATCCTGCCTGCTGAAGGGGCTGGTGAAGAAGGTGGCCCATTTCAAGAGGAGGAGGAGGATGTTGCTGGCCTGCTGAGGGAGATGGATGCGGGGGAGAAGAAAGAGAAAAATGAAGAGGCAGGTTGCCAAGGTGACCCAGCTGAACCAGAAGTGAACACTTTTGTCTTTGGTTTCAAGAACAAGAGAGACAAGCCTTGCAAGGAGGTAGAGCCTGACTTCATCATCACAGACGTCTTCTCCCTCAAGAACCACGTCATGAAAAGCAGGGAAATGGCCTCCCCAGACCTAGATGCTAAGCCAAAGCATTGCAAAGCGCCAAAGAAATGCCTGGCCAGCAGCGGGATCCTCATGGAGCAGTGGAAGCTGGTGGCAAATGGGCAAAGGAGGAACACATCTGAGGTCTCCCCACCTTGTACTGACAGCAACATCATCCCGTGCTACCCCCCTCCAGCCTACAGTGACTACCACGAACCTCAGGGCCTCAACCTCTCACTGCTGGGTATTAATTACCCATTAAACCCCAGTGTCTTCTCCTACCTGAGCCCCACCATGGCCAACAGTGCTACAACTCACCCGCACTTGGCTCAGCTGCCCTTCCTGGCCTCCACAGCCCAGCTGATGCACCCACATGCCTCCCACTTCCAGCCTCTGCAGAGCCCCGAGCGCTCAGCCTTCCTTCCCCGCTTCTACTACCCCTTGCTTTTCGAGCACACCTTCAGCTCCACTGAAAGCAAGATGTCTTCCAGTAAGCCAGAAGCCCAGCAGCTGGTGGGGTCTGTCATGCCCACGCCACCCCAAGCCAAACCTCCCAGTGAGCCAACCAAACCAGGGCTGCTGAAGGTACCAGTTCTGAAGACAAGTTTTCCTTGGTCCAAAGGTGTCAGAGAGGAGCCAGCCTCTGAGCTCAGCCACCCTGCCATGCTGGGGCAGGAAGAAGAGGAGAAATGGCTGTCCCAAGAGAAGGAGAGCAACCCAGCTTTGGGCCTCAACAACCTACGCAAAAAGCCAGCCACTGACATCTACCAAAACATGGTGGGGATGAAGGACGGTGCTTTTGCCCCCAGCAGCATCCGGAAGACAGAGTTACCAGTGGTGACCTCTCTGGAGACCAGCAGCCCTCCAGGCAACTCTCTGAAGAGGAAGTTCATTGCCAATGGTCTGGACTTGACAGGACCCGAAAGACTGATGCCTGGAAAAGTCAGCTACCAGAGCAGGTAAGGTGCCTGTGATCTCTGTGCCTCCTCCTCATATCTGGTTGGCCCTAAACACCATCTTCACACCCCATCATATTACTGATCCCCCCCACTTGCTTCCAAACCGTGAGATGAGTCTCCAAGGGCTGAGCACACTCCAGGCTGGTGGTCCATACCAATGCCCACTCAGAGCAGGGCTTTCTGCCCTCCAGGAACAAAGGACCTGAATAGCCTCCAGATGCATCCAAGCACCTGGGCTAAGTCACCACTTGTTGTCCTTCACTTTGCCCTGTTTTATACAGAGCCAGAAGTGAGGTGGTGTCTGTGTGGTGTGGACCTGAATGCCCCAAGCACTGGGAAATCTCCTCTTGGGTCCCCAGACTTCCCAGGGCTGCTGGAACAATCATTGCCTATTTTTAAACACACACATTTGCATTTCTTTGATTTGCCTTCTGGTTTCAAAGCTCCGAGGGAGGGTCACGTTTCCAAACATTTCCTTTTACCTGGGGCTAGAAATGTGCACAGCTCCTTTTAACAAAATTTCAGTTCCTCCCCTGGTTGTGCAAGTCCAGCTGTGACTCCAAGAAAAATGTCACTGTAAAACCACTGCTTTTGGCACCTGGAGGAGCTTTCTCTGGAGAAGCTCTCCGTGGTTTTCCATCTCCACCTGCCTCTTCCCTGCTCTCAGGCTGTCTGGAGAGATGCCCTCCAACTGGGCCTTCAGGATTGTGGGATGGTCATTTCCATCAACTTTCTCCGGTGTTCCAAGAAGGAGAATCCAGGTTTGACTAGTTGAGGTGGGATCACTTACCAGCCGCCATCTCCCCAGCCTGGTCTCTCCCTTTGTTGGTGGGTGTTACAAAGTAGCCTGTGTCAGGGTCCATCCACCTCCTGGGAGAACAATGCCAGGAGCAGGTCCAGCCAGGGCTCTGCACGTTCAGACCAAAGTCCTCTCTGGAAGGGCCTCACGCTGGCAACAGACAGTGGAGGAACCCTGGCTGAATCTGGTAATGCTGGCCCTGGATATATGCTCAAGGATTTTCCTATCTCTTTCCCTACTGATTGTATCCACTTCTTCTCTGCAGTGGTCCAAGGGCCAACCCTGGCCACATCCCCAAGACCCTGGACCACTGGCACACGGAGGTCCTCACAGGCCAGCCTGAGGAACCGGAGAGGGGCAATGACACTGAAGTTCTTCCCTCTGTGGGTGCTGGCTTAGACCATGGTCTCTGCAAGCAGAGCAGACCCCAAGAGACTTTTGCCACCGTGATGGACTCTGAGGCCACAACCGTGCTTATCGGGGACCTGTCCAAAACCTTAGAAGAGTACCAAGAGGTGGAGAAGCAACTGTCTGATCTGGCAAAGGAGGACACCCCTGGGCAAAAAGAGCTGAGGGACCAGCTGGTCAAAATCCGAAGGGAGCTCTACCACATCCACCAGGCACTGGAGAAAGCCACCAAACCCCATGAGGGGCCTCTGGACCTCTCGGTGAAGAGATCCTCTGAAGGTCTGGAGAAGGTCCAGCAGGCCAAGAAGGAGCCCTGCAACATGAACCTGGGAAGTGAGAAGCTCCATGGCAAAGACCAAGGGGCCCTCAACAAATGTACGGCCACCGGGGAGGCAGGAGATGGGGAGGGGCTGCCAAACTGCCTCCTTGATGCCGAGAACAAAACCATCGACCTGCTGATCAAGATGAGCCGCTCCGAGAGCCTCCGGGCATCCTCCTCCGAGGCCCACCTGGGCACTGTGATCAAGGCTGAGGTCCTGCCGCTCACCATGCCCCTGGAGCTCCGGCATGTGATGGAGCCCTACTACAGCCGTACCACCAAGTGCGAGGCGGACTCCAGTGTCCTGCTCTGCTCTGATGGCAGATCCAGCACCACCCAGGGCCCTCAGCTCCCAGTCACCACTGAGGATGGGTCCCTGGGCTGCCGGGCCATGCAGCGCTCCCTCTCCTGCAGCCTTCCCAGCGAGACAGACGCAGTGTGTGTCCACAGCCCTCTGCATGCCGACCCCTAAGTCCACCTTGCTCGAAAGCTCCTGGATCTCACTGACCACCTCATGCTTCACCTTCCTAGTGTCCCACCTGTCTGCTCTCCCTCTTCCCCATGGATGAAAGCTTAACCACTGCCTGGCTGGGGCTATGTTGAGTGGGGTGCCAGCTAGCTTCCCCAGCTGACTCCACAGGGTGTAAAAAAACGGTCCCTGTCCTACCCCAGTGTCAAGGACAGTGCTTCTGGGCTCTGCATGCTCCACAGCCTCAGCTCCCTGGTCCTGGAGCTCCCTTCAAAAAGGAAGTCACTGGCAGGCAAAAAAAGAAAACTGCTAAAAGCATCAAGCTGTCAGTAGAAGACTAATCCAGCTGTCTCATCAGAGACACTCAGGGACTTTTGCAACCCAGCTCCCATGATCTGTGGACAGGGAAGGAACCACAGACAGGGTATCTGCAAGGGCAAGCTTTGGTCCAGCCATGGTTGTGCTCAGACTGTGGCTGTCACCTTGTACAGAGTAAAGACATGGTGGCTTCGCCCCATGGTGGCTTAAGGGTCAGAGCAGGGATGCCCAGCTGGATTGACCCAGAGGCCAAGTACTTTATGCACTGTGGAGACAAGAACATCTTCCCAGCCACCTTGCACAGCTCCACACCTGGGTCCTGAGCTCTCCTGCCAAGGGCATTTGCCACGTGTGGGGACTGCTGGGCTGTGGGGACTTGTTCCTGCCCACTGGTTCTCCAGTGTCTGGCTCCTTCTTTTGCCTTTAGACAGAAAGGACTTTCCCTCCTTCTGCTCCAATGGCCTCTCCCCGTGCAGACATGATGCACATTCCTCACGAAGGCAGAGTACAGCTGCCATGAGCTCCTGCCCACTAGTCCTAATCCCCCAAATGATGACACATGGGACAGCAAAATGGGTGGGACGATGCTGCCACGAACCCCACTGCTCAAGGAGCAAAGACCCTAAAAACAACTGTGAAACGACAAACTGGACCTGTCCCAAGCTGGAACGATGCTGAGCGGTCACCCCTCAGCCAGAGCACCAGAAAGCCACCCATCCAGGCAGGTGTCTGCTGCTTGTGGGATGAGTGCTGGCCTTCCCAAAAGACCACCTTCTCCCCGTGCTTGCTGGGGGCTCTTACCTCTGTTGGGAAGGCTGGTACCCACCGCAGGGCAGTCACACGTCCCTGTCCCCTGCCACCCTGCTGAGCAGCATCTGCTCTGGCTCAGGATGTCCCTGTGCTTGGGCCAGGATTTCTTGGACTCCCTCCCACTTTGGCAGGTATAATGTGCTCTCCTAAGCCTGGAAAAGCCAGGCACCCTTTCCTTTCCCACCCACACTCACTGTTCAGGAGGTGGTGGGGTGTCCTGTTAGCACCCAGGGCCTTCACCGACTTGACCTGGTGGCTTGTTCTTTGCAATGAGAAGAGCTGGGATGCGGGGCAGAAGGGCAGGACAAAGAGGACAGTGAGCAAAGCCACAAATAAGGGACCTACACAGCAAGGAAGCTTTAGAAGCTGGCTCTTCTCTGGGCACAGAGTGGACAATCCTACTGCGGGTGGCTGAAGAAGGCAAGCCTGCACATGGGACCTGGGACTCTCAAGTACTTTAATGGACCCAGACAACAGGAAGAGTTGACTGTTCTCACCTGACTGCTCTCCAGACAAAGCTTCCACCTCATCAAAGTGGTTTATTTCTCACTCAAGGACTTTGCTTAGGGCACACAGGCCTGTGGAGCTATTGGTCTCTCCTCTCTCTCGAAAAGTATGGGGCGGGGGGTGGCAATCAAAAGGATAGATGCTCAGCTCAGCACCGTGGCCCTTTTGAGCCAGCTCCAGATCTTCCTGATGGGCCATGTCCTGCTGCTTCCCAGCATGGCCCTGCTGGCCCCACAAGGCCCAAGTGAAGGTCATGAGATGCCACCAGAACAGACCCGAGTACGGGTGCAGGATCCTTGACCCCAGAGCACAAGGGAGGTGGCATTGGGCCTTCCTTTCTGGGTTTGAATAGTGCTGTCATCTTTGGATGCTGTAACACCATCAGCACAGCAGCCACCTCCATACCAAGCACCTTGCTCACATTACCCACTGCCAACAGCCTGCCAGCCTCTTCTGCCACCCTGTGCCCCTCTGTCACCCTGTGCCCCTCTGTCACCCACCCCTTCCCAGCTCTCTCGCTCACACAGTCCTGGCAGCCGCTGACCCCATGCCAGCACCTCCCTGTTCCTGTATCTCAGGGCTCCCTACTCTCCCCCACACCAGCTTCTCTGCGAATATTTCATGCCAGGACCCTCTTCCAGCACACAGCAGGGCACCCACAGGCACAGCCAAGAAGTTGGAGCCCCATTTTCCCGTGACATCCTTCCCTGCCCACCCAGCCTTTACCTCCTCTGAGGAACAACAAGACGTGTAGGTCCCTCCACCCACCTGGGAGCCCCATCTCCTCCCAGCCCCAAGGATCGCACTGTTTGTCTTAGCAGATCCCCATCTGAAATTGGGTACCTTGGAGGTCCAAGACAACAGAGGGGTAACTGAGCTCTGTGACCAGCAGCCCTGGACTTCAGCAGATCTGTGCCCAGACCACCAGGCAGTGCTGCCTTTCACCCCTTTTTAGCTGAGATATTGCCTGCACACAAGACACCTCTCCCTCCCCAGCCCCTGACTCCATCCTGCCACCCTGAGCTGGGATGCTGCCCTGCTCTGTGATGCCCACGCTGCGAGCCGAGCACATCTCCTGCGAGCGGAGCCGGTGCCAGCAGCCCTCGCCGCATTGCTCATGGTCTCCCTCGTCTCCGCAGAGAGCCGGGGGGGCAAGTGGGAGGAGGAGGCCGATCACACAGTATTTATTGTTCACAGTTTTACGAATGTACAAAACAAAAACCAAACCATTAAAGGGAAAACCTCGAACAGGAGTTGCTGCTGTCTGCTTTGTTCTCCTAGCCGGGAAGCCCTGCCTGCTCTGGCCAGATCCTGCAGCAGCCCCGCGCCATGGCTTTCCATCACAGAGCCACGCACTCCACGCATTTTGGAGGCTCAGGGTTAGCCACCAGCAGGATGTGGCCAGATGTTGATGCTGGCTGCACATGGTCAGTCTTTACACGGGTGGGTTTTGACTGTTTCCTTCTGCTGGATCAGCACTGGGACCCCAGTGGCTTGTCCCATGCTGGGGAGAGGGGCAGTCCGCTGTGTCTGAAGGCAGTTGTCAGGAGGAGAAATGCCCTCACAGGAGCCATGAGGGTCCTAATTCCTCCTGCAGAAGTCCCTGCACACACACAGAGCCTCTTCCTTTGGAAAGAGGGAGCCCAGCTCCCTTGACAAGCTACCGTGGCTGGGCCATGGGGCCATAGCACCTACTCCTGGGTCCTGGTGCAGGGAAGAGTAGATAGGAGGGCGTGGAGTAAAGTCCCACGTCCCCCACGCCACCCTGCCGTTCAGCCTTTGCACCTCGTCCCCAGGAGTGCTGGTGGCACCCCCGCAGAGGGGATGGCTCCCCTCTCTGCTCTGCCATGGCTGTCCAGGGCAGTCCCCTGCCCAGGGACTGCTGCCTGTGGACCACCAGGATGGGACACTCAGGAGGTGGCCGAGCAGGTGGCACCGTTCCAGTTGAAAAGATGAAAGCATTTACCTTTACATTTAAATAATGGATGGGAGTTGAACTACCAGGGTGGCTTATCCAGTCAGCAATCTGCACCCCCAGGGTCCTCAGCCCACTCCAGCACAGGGCCCATTACACTGCTATTTGGTCTCCCTAAAGGCATCTGATAGCAAGCCATTACCTGCCCTTTACAACAGGCCCACCTGATAGCCATCTTTCTTGGTCATGGTTGACCAAAGTCCCCCTACTTGCATGTCCCCCCCACTTTCCTGCCAAGCCAAGACCAGTTCCAAACAACAGCTGGAGGACCCAGCCAAATCCCTCCCCTGCCCTCCTGAGGCCAGCAGCCCCCCTTCTCCCAGGGCTGGGGGGACGTGGGGTCACAGCAGGTCCCCGGCACAGCTCGGAGCCCAGCAGCTCCTGGTCAATGGAGCTGCACAACTTTTATGGGTTCCTAACCCCAGGTGGGTACAGCTGCTCCTGCTCAAGTATTCCTTCTCCTCCGGGTTCAAGAGCAAAGGACAGCTCAGGGATTGGGAGGGGGGGGAAGTTTCCTAATAAACAAACCCTCAGGGAAGGCTTATCTTGGGCAAGGCAGTGGAAGGAACGAGATTTCAAGGTTCTCTGTAAGAGAGGAGGTTGTTGCTCTCCCTGTCCCATCAGCACAAGGACGTGGCCCCAGGGAAGCTGAGGGCAGAGGACACTGAGGGCGGGGGATTTGCTGCATCCCCAACCAGTTTTCCAGCCCCATTGATGTGGCTGTGAGCTCTGGCTTGATGCACTGCTGGGTTCAACAGCAAGGGGAGACAGCGCAGGGGCAACCCAGGCACCCTGGGACACAGGGATGGGGCCACAGCTTGTGGGGAAGGGTGGCAGGACATCACGTCAGGCTGCTTCTCGTGAGCAGGGCAGCCCCAAGCACGAGGTAGGAACACCCCACAGACCCCACAAAAATGCCGTGTCCCCCGGTTTCCCTGGCTTGGTGTCAAAGGGCCAGTGGCAAATTTGGGGGATGGATCCCGTACTGGAACAGGACGGTTGCTGCAGAGACACAGTCCCAGGGCCGCGCGGAGGACAGCAGGGGCTGCGGTGGGCATCGCCTCCTCCTGCTGCAGCCCAACCTGCCAAGGGAAACCACGGTCCAAGGGACAGATGGAGCTGCAAACACTCTTGTGTTTGCCCACAAGTTAAAGATGGGGTAGACCCAACCCCGTGTTCAGGGGGAAGAGGGTGCTGCCACGCACTGGCAGGGTGCTCGCTGTGGCACCAAGAAATGGGGATGTGTTTGATGCCAGGGCAAATTAACCCCTTGCACACACCAGTCAGCATCTGGGTAGGGGATATCCAAGTGATTTGGGACCATGCAAATCCGGAGGCTGTGTGTGGCCGAAATGACAGGGGGAAGGCAAGTGCTGAGGTGCCCTGCCTGCTGTGTCTTGCCCAGCGGTCTGTGTCAGTGCATCCTGCGACCCACCTGCGGCAGGGCCAGGTTGCTGGGCGCTCACTCGTAACAGTGGGCTACCAGGTGGAACCAGCTGGGGACAAGAAGTGGTTTCTGCTCAGCACAACCAGTTTTCTCTTACCCCAATGTGGGCAGGCCAGAGCTTGGAGCAGTGGAAAGTTACCAAACATGGACTAAAGAAGGGCCAAGGTCGGCCAGGAGATTTCTGAGCAGACGTGTGAAGCTGCAAAGACAACCTGGAACAGAATTGCTCTGTCTCGGGCAGAAGGGAGGTAATGAACCGGCTTTGCAGTGGCGGCAGGGCTGAGTGCAGCGTGCGCTCTTTAACTGTGAGCTGAGGGCAGGTGGAGATACCCAGTTGCAAGGACTCTGGAGCCAGGAAGACAAACCAGGAACTACTCCCAGAGGGTCCCCATCGTCCCAGGGACCCTGTCCCAGCCCACCTTGCACTTCCCACCGGGGGAAAGGCATGCAAGGTTTTCCTTCTGCCAAATGACTGCATGCCGGGGGGAGTTTCCCCATGACCTTAAGTAAGGAGTGGTGGTGTTTTCAGAAGCTCCAAGCAAAGTGTCCTAGAAGGTACTAGCAGTGTCAGGAGGAACACCATTCTCTTTGTCTCTTCCTCAGTCCTCAGCCTTGTCCGGCCCTTTGCTTGGAAGCGTCTGCACACTAGGAGCAAGCAGGGGAGGATGCTGACTCTCCTCGAGGCAGAAATGTCATCCCCAGGGCTGGTGGCACACCAGGGAAGCAGCACAGATGTGCTGAGAGCTGGCAGGGCGCTGATCTGCAAGGGCAATGCAGCTGCCTGGATGGACAGCCCAGCCTGCGATGCTGCCTGCTTTCACTCAAACTGCAGCTCTTGTGGAGAAACCACAAGTCCCCCTCATCCTCCTCAGATCCCCTCTGTAGGAGGAAGAGGAGCAGAGCTCAGGCGGCCCAGAAGGCATCACTCCATGCATTGCCTGTGGCTCATCTTGGATCCTCTGGTCCCAGCTGTTTGTGGCAGCAGCACTACTGTTCCTCACCGCTCTCACCATCACAGCCACTGTGGTGGCATCACTGCCTCCAGCCATCTTGCCGTGCCCTGGTGACCGTCCCCTGGCACTGCCGGGACACTGCTGCAGTGTTTCGAGTCCACCACGAACACTTCAAGCCCTGGCAGCCATGAACACTGAACTGCAGGGCAGTCCTGGGGGACTGCAGCTCCAGAGCTGCTCAGGTAACGGTTGTATTCTCCATCCACCCCATCGCCGTGCAGCCAGCATGAGCGAGCACAAAGGAGCAGCTATCCCATCTCCGCGGTTTTAAGTGAGGAAAAAGAGTACAAAAAGCTACAAAATTTCCCTGCTGCATTTTCCCCCTGCCCATCTGTTACTGCAATTGGAGGTTTCCTTTCCCTGCTCCTGGATGCTTCCGAACGGATCGTTTCCCTGGGTATCTGCCCAGGGCAGAACCATTCTGGCTTTGGAGTTGGATCAAAGGCCCACAGAGGGAAGCACTGAGGGTTTAAGTAATTAAAAGAGCTGAGGCGGACGAGAACAGCACTCTGGCTCTCACCAGGGCTGATGCTCCCCGAAGGCAGCCAAGCTGAGTGGGAAGAGGGTTTCCCTCGGGCACCGCAGGCTAAGGCGGGCTGAGATCCCAGCTGACAATGATGTTTGATTAGCTCCTGCCTTGCCTGCCCGCTACCCTGCCCGGAGGGTGCATGCGAGGAGGCCGGCGCTTGCTGGGATCAAGGCAATGCGGGAGATGCTGAGTAGCTCCGAAGCACCGGGGCTGGGTGCTCCCTGCTGCTGCACCCTTGGGGTGCGGGGGAAGATGCTGAGGGTCAAAGAGTTGAGAGGGAAGGAGGAAATGTTCCTACAAGGCAGAAGCTGCCTGAAGACCCAGGGAGCACCTGCACGGCCAAGTAAGGTG
Source organism: Aviceda cuculoides (assembly GCA_035590195.1). Lineage (NCBI taxonomy): Eukaryota > Metazoa > Chordata > Aves > Accipitriformes > Accipitridae > Aviceda > Aviceda cuculoides. The sequence continues at coordinate 1,876,856 of JAVJGG010000061.1, read as the reverse complement.
CCTGGGCAGCCCTGGCTCCCCCATCCCAGGCAGCAGCCACTGCAAAGCCAAAACAGCCACATCATTTTCCCGGATCTGGGGCTGCAGGGGGTCAAACCGCCACAGCCACTGCTATTTCCTCTCTAATTTTAGGTGTGGGCTACCCAAGGATGTAGTCAGTTTGTGTTTGGGATGGGAAGGGAGAGCAGAAAGTGCACTTGCTTCCTCACCCGTATGTAGCCAGTGCCCACCAGCCTGCAGTGGTGCAACACACCAGCAGCATTCTTCCTCACCAAGAGCTGGAGTGACCCTTCCTGGAAGACCAAATGGCCCAGTACCATCCATAAGAGGATGTTTCTGGCACACAGTTTTACTCCAGTAATACCCATGCTCCTGGGGTTCAGCAGTGCCCCTGGACCTCCAGAGTCCTCCCCACCAGGCTGAGGATGGGGCTGTGTTTGCAGAAAGCTTCTGTTCTGTGTGGCCTCAGGATGCTGTCCCCGGCCAGGACATGAGGATGCTTCACTTTCCTCCCACCACCCCGCTGGAGCCAGTGTGGAGAGGCTGCAGGAGCCAGGCCAGGGCAGGATGGGGGCAACCAGCCTGGGGGGACCATTGCCTCGTTCCCATGGCCCTGGGGACAGGCTGGTGTCTGGGGCAGGTGGGGAAGGGGGTGGCAATGGGGACACTGCCACCAGGGCCAGCTGGGACTCACCCACGGGGCTGCTCCTGGCAGGACAGGGGCTTTGTGCCAGTGCTCCACTGTGCTTCACAGTTTTTGGCCCTTTCAGTCAGGCTCAACAGGGAGCTTGATGTCTCAAAGAGGATTAACTTCCTAATCCTCTTGTGAGCCTTGTGAGAGCAGGAGGCTGCGGAGGATGAACCCAACAAGGGAGAAGTCAAGACGTCAGCTCAGCCCTTATCAGACCCTGGAGAATCTTCTCCACAGGTTAGCTAACTGGAAGCGGGGACTCCGGGGTGTCCATGCTGGCCAGAGGACAGTGCCAGGGCAGTTTTAGAGACCAGAGTAGCTACAACCTTCCTTCCTGGAGGGCTTTCTGTGATGCCTGAAGAGGAGCTGAATTCCTGCTCTTGCCTTCGTGTAACTGGGTTTAAGAAGCCCCAGTCCCAGCCTGCGTGGGTGATCAGGCTCCAAAAGCACTGTCCCCCAGTGTCCCCCCAAGCCCCTGCATGTCCCCAGCTGGGCACTGCAGGCATTTCAGGGACAGTGGGGGAGTACAGCTGGGACAGGGGCTCTGCTCGGGCTGGACACCATTTTACTGCGTGTGGCTGTGCAGCGGATATTCCAGCTTCCCACCGAAAGCTCTCACGCAGTCCTGGGACATCACTTTCTATTGCGCACACACACACACACGCACACACAATACATTGCATCTTTTTGATAATTAGTGCCAATCATCCCCCCGGTTGTTCGGACAGACGGAGCCGCCTCGCGTCTGTGCAAAGAAATGACAAGCCCATGTCCAGCCCCAGCCAGCCAGACACCCACCCTCCACCCCGCTTCATCCCTAAAACCACCCGCTTCTGCTCCCAGCAAACAATCACAGCCCTCGGCCAAAATCTCCCTGTGCTGATGGTGATCAGGAGCAGGCTGGGGACTGCTGGGACCCTCAGGGCTGGAGTGCTCTGGCATCCAGCATGGACCTGAGCTGCTGGAGGGTTTTGTTGTACCACGACAATTAACACTCCACTGACACTGTGGCCATCCACTCCCCCTGACCCTCTCCCCGGCCATGGAACTGTGCTCTAGACAGGGAAATATTCTCAATGGATGGGTTTGGGGTTTTTTCCACAAGTCTGTGACTAGGTAGCAATGACATCGGCTCATCCCATGGGATCTCCCACTGGTTCGCTGCACACTTGCACAGTGCCAGGCAGGTGCTGTGCCTGTCTCCCTGGGCATGGGGACTGGCAGAGACACAGGGCTTACGCGTTCCTTGTGGACACTCAAGCAAGAGTTGCTGTCCCTGGGCCAGGGGAGGAAAAGCCGCAAAGGGAGAAGTTCACCACTAGTGCCTGCAAGTAATGTGCTCCGGGAAAGCCTGAACTGGACCCAAACTCTTCCCCATGGTCCATTTCCAGCGCCGGCAGCCTGGCCGTGCTCTCGTCCTTGAACCCTGCAGCTCCCGGTGTCGGTGTGGGCATGGGCTGTGCCAGGGCCCTGCCATGACACAGGTGTCTTCTAGGGTCCGGGGGTGGCTTTCAAACAGGTTGTGACAGAGCCACGGTCCTGGAAAGGTGAACAGGAGCCCCAGGGCCAGGCTGTGTTTGTTTATCCTGGTGATGGAGCACACAACAGCGAAACAAAAGGTCAGACCCTGTTGCCCTGGGAGATGGTTTTTGAAGCTGCCTACCATCCTGCTGGGGCTTGGATGGAGCGGCCCCAGCGCTTGTCATGTCAAGTTATTTTTGTAATTTTGGCTGGTCATAGGTCTGAAGCAGCCTCCCAGATGCTGTGAGCTTTGGGGATACACTGATACAGGACCAGAAGGGCCCTAAACACACCGAGAGAGGAGCACCCATCCCTGGGGCTTCAGAGGCAGATCCCCATCCCACAGCTCCAGCAGCCAGCCAGACCCCAACCCACGTCCTTCGTCTGAAGGGCCAGGTACACACAGCCCCTCCAAGCATCCCAGAAGGTGGGGGGAGTCTGATCCAAACTTCATGTGCCTTTTGCCCAGCTGAGTAACGAATGGACACAAACTTCTTCACACTTTGGTCAGGTTTAAGGCGGATGCTTTGACCTCACTGCGGGCAAGGGTGGACCGAGCACTGTCAGCAAGCACTGCCAGGGAGGGAGGGCAGGCTCTGACCAGCCCCTTGCAGGCTGGTCCGGGCTGACTCTGCTTTTGCTCCTGATCCTTTTCGCTTGACCTGAACCTACAAATGTCGCCATCAACTCCAAACATGGCCTTGCCCAGCTGGGGGGAGCCAAGGTTGAGCAGCGTAGAGATGGAGGGGGGAGGGCTGTGCCCAGGAGTCCCGGCTCTTCCTAGAGCTTCTCCATTGCTGGACCTCAAAGCCTGGTATGGCAAAAATCACCAGTCTCCTTTTTGCAAGTGGGGAGACTGAGGCATGCAACCACACAGTGCCCAGGCTGGGAGCGCACAGGCAGGCAGTGAAGAAGCAGTGAGATGAGGCAGGAGCCCTGATTCCGGGTATGAGAGTGTCCCTGTCCCACCCCAGCAGCTGCGTCTCACGCTAAGGCTGAGGTGCAGCAAAACAACCCCTTTGCCTCTAGATAAAAGCCCCAAATTGTCCCTGCAGCTGGGCACCTTGGGGCTTCTCCTCCCTCTGGCAGGAGCAGGTGGATGGGACATAGACTGATCCTGGAGGAAAGGCACCTTCTCTCTGGGCATGAGACCAGCAGGGAATAAAAACCGTGCATATCAGCCCTTGTCTTGCTGCTTCTGGTTGTCAGCACAAGGAGCTTTTGTGTTTACCCAGACTCAAGGGCAATCGCCCGTCACTAACAACACAATATCCCTCGGCCCCACTGCCCTGAGCCCAGCGAGGGAGCAGGACGGAGCCGGTGGGAGGGCAGCGCTGCCAGGGAAGGACAGGCAGCCCCCAGGACGTCAGGACAGAGGTACAAGACCTGTTGAGCTGGGCTCGTGGTCGCACGTGGTCGTTGGCCTGAGCTGTGCTGGGGACAGCATCAGGGCCCTCTTTCTGGGCTGAGACCCACGAATGAGCAGCTCAGGCTTGGCTCAGGAAACACCGTCAAGGGTCTGATGGCAGCTTTGGGTGCCCAGTGCCTGGGAAGCGAGGTGCAGACTCCTGGTGCTGGGCGTGTGGTGGCTGGTACATCAGCTCCCTGATGGTGACTCAGTTTCCCCACCTGTAAAATCCAGTTTCTTGGATTTTGAACAGTGTCCAGCTCTGAAAGAGGACCCCAACAAGCAGTCATGGTGGGGGCAGTGGAGGGCTTGCTTCCACCGAGCAGGTCTCTGCTGCTGGACACACAAAGCACAACCACTTTGGGGAAGAAGGTGGCAAAGCTGTTCCCAGGTCCCAAAAGCAGCAGAAATTGAATTCTCTCCATATTCACACTCATCCCCACCATCATGTACTTGTGTTTGATAGCTCTGCAAGTATGCAGGGGATGACTTTTAGACAGTTGCGGTATTTGCACACAGGAAGGACAATTTGCACCCAGTATGGCTTAGCCCAGCCCAGCTTCCTTCAGCCGTGGTTTGGGGAAGCGTTACTTTTGCAGGCAGTATAAAGCACATGATACCAGGCAATCATGGGACACAGGGTGATAAAGGTGGAGCAGTGGCTTGCAAACAACTCAGAACAGTCAGGTGTGTCCATTATAATATTAATTATTATCACACTTAAAGGAAAGTTAACTTCTGCCTCTCCAGGAACTTTAATAGGCCACATTTCTCCTAACATTTTTCTTACCAGCTCCTGGCTGTGTGCTACGAGCTGTGCTCCAGCCAGCCCCTGGAGAGCACACAGCAGAGCTGGGCTGTCATCTGCCTTCTGGGGGACTCATTTCTTATGGTTTTAAAACAGAGGGAGAGTGGGCAAAAGAGAAATTGTAGTTCTCATGGTGGCTCTTGCATCCGAAAAAATTGCGTAGTTTGAACGTGTCCTTCAGCGCGGTACCTCCCTTCTTCTTCCCAACAAGTTGTTGGCTGTTTCAGGAATAACTTAATTTATTTGGATGGGGAGGGGGCTGCCCTTAGCAAAGCCATGCGCTGGCCAAGTGTGACATCTGACCCATGTGGGATTGGAGGAATAGTCATCCCTCAGTGTCTCAAGTGTTAGCACGGACTGAGCATGGTTTGGAGAGATGAGGCTTACAGAAAATAGGGTTAAGAAGTGTTAAAGGCCTGAGAGAAGCCACTAATCCCAGGAACTGGAGAGGTGGAGATTCCATTCAGTGTGCTCACACACAGGGCGCTCCTTTACACATAAATCCTCAGGCCAGATCTGGCACCAGCCAACCTGCTGTTGAGGCTGATGGACCTTTTTGGCTGGTTCCTCCAGCTGCAGATACAGCTTCCCGACTCTTTCATTTTTGCGCCATGGTCCCTGTTTTTCTTTATATCCTGAGCACGTAATTAGCTGGCAGGGCTATGATCTGGTCTCTGTTGCATTGGAGTGAATCCAGACTTATACCAACACCTTGACCCTGGGTAGAGAGCAAGCACCTGAGCTCAGAGCATGTCCCCAGGGATGGCAGGAGGGAGGGACAGTAACGGTCCTACTGCTTCCCCCAAACAGGGACAAGATATTTGTCATGGACTACACTGTGGAGACCAGCCAGCAAAAGGAGAAGCTTCTGAAAACCATCTACACCCTCCAGCTGAAGTCAATCACCACACTCCAGACAGCCAGCCCGCTGCTGAGCAGCCAGCGTGGCATGGGCATGGTGACGCAGCACCAAGTCCACCAGCTGGTGGATAAGGCCAAAAGCCTGTGCAGAGATCTGGACAACATTAAGAACCTCCTCCACTATTGCCAGGATGACCTGGTCCGGCGGATCCCCAACCCCACCGGCAGCCGCTATGGGGAAGTAAGTGGAATCCATTGCTCCCTGGATGGCTCCATCTACATGACAGCCGAGAGTGCTCCCTGGGTCCACGTCCTCAGCAGCACGGGCCAAACGCTGCAGTCCCTGCCCTGCCAGCAAATGGGGAAGGAAAGTGGCACTTTCTTGCCAGAAGACGTGACTGTGACTCGGATGGGAATGGTGGCTGTAGCCGACATGATGAATGGAGCCATCTGGGTCTTCAACCCTCACACCAGCCCCTCCAAGGGAGAATGGATAAAAATCAGACAGATTGGTTCCCCCAGGGGTATTGGAGTAGACTCCATGGGCAAGATCTTGGTAGCAGACTATGCAGAAGGTCAAGTCCACAGTTTTGCTCTGGACCATGCCTTCAAGACGTTCAATATCCACTCGGTCCCCAACCTGCAGGGACCTCGCTACGTCAGTCCAGCTCCCAACGGAGGCTTTGTGGTAAGCGAGGAGTGTGGAGACGTCAAGGTCTTCATGAGCAGCCGTAAGCTCCTCTGCTCCCTCAGCAGCAAATATGGACACCGGTTTGGCAACCCAGCTGGGGTCTGCGTTGATGCGGATGGCAGCATCCTGGTGGCAGATGAGCAGCGACGTACAGTCCACTTGTTCCCAGAGCATGGGGCTCCTGTCTGCCTGGTGTCCGCAGGGCTGCGGAGGCCCGCTGGCATGGCTTGTTCTTCCTTCGGGCACCTCTTTGTGGCAGACGCAGGGGAGAACTGTGTCAAAGTCTTTAAGTACTGCGTGAGGCCCCCTTACAGCCCTGCCAACCCTGGGGTACCACGTGGTGACCCCAGCCTAACACCCAGGGGGGGAGTGGGCTTGGTTCCACTGCAACCCCGCTGAGCTTTGGGTCTGCTGGTGGACTGTGAGCTCCACTGCTCCCATAGCTGGGCATTGTCCCCATACTTGACTGCCTTATTGCCCTCCAGCTACTCCAGATGGCAGAAGCAAGGACTAGACCAGCTCCGAGTTTCTTGGACCCACCAGAGTAGCTAAAGGAGGACTGAGCTACTCAGAATTGGCCACGCATTGGTGCCTTGGCAAACTTATCACCACTCCCTTGAATCCTTGTGTGTTTCTGCAAAGATAATATAAATACTTCTCTTCCCTGCACACCATTTTTACATAGCCATTGTTCCACCTTCCTGATGCCAGAGTATGACTGGCAGGGTAAGGCCAGGCCAGAGCTGGCAGCTGTCGTCTATCTGGCACGCTGGGTTTGCAGCAGACTTTAGGAGAATGGAAAAATAAAGGTAATTCATTCCATGCTGCATTCCTGACCTCTACAGGGAAGCAACAACTACTGCATGGAGGAAATTGCATACGGGCATGTAGAATTGCTCACACCAACCCACGTCCTGGGGCTGAGCCTGCCCGGCTGTCCTGTTCTCCCCTTGGAGAGGAGGGCTAAGAAACCACAGCCGCTGCCTTTATCAGCAGAGGCCAGGGGGAAGCTGGCAGGGTGCAGTGGCACAGGGAAGGGCGTTTTCCTCTCCCTGCTCCAACCCTCGGCACGGGCAAGGTGCTGCACGACTCCTCGGCCTCTGCTGATGCCCAAGGCCTGAGTCCAGCCACCACCTCCCACCCCAAACGAACGCCAGGGAGGACCCCTTCTTCTTCCTGGCCCTGGAACAAGTGCTAAAGACCATGGACACCCTGTGGGGCCCTCCCAGACCCCCTCTCCCTGCAGAGAGAGGCAGCCCCGGGAGGCAGCCCAGCAGCAGGGAGGGACGCCGAGCACTTTGCAGGAATAGGGATAAGCCTGTCCCATCCCCTCCCTCCAATTGAGCTTCCAGGAAAAAACACATCTTCTCCCACCTTATTTCCAATGCTGCGGCTCCCAACAAAAAAAAAATCCAAACCCTTTTCTCTAGCCCGCCCCTGTGGGGCCCGCGCCCTCCACCTCCGCACCCACTCTCCCTTTCCATGCGGGACCCCCTCCAGCTGCCCAGCGTCCTGCCGGCACCCCCGCGGCCCCGACCCACGGCCGGGTGACAGGAGGGAAGCTCCCGGCACCCACGGGCCTCTGCCAGGCCGGGGACCCGCTGAGACGGCGGGGTCCCGCGAAGGAAGGCGAGTCCCTGCCCTTGCCCCAGTCCCGGGTGGGCGACGGCGTGCCTGAGGGCTGGGCGAGCTGGCGCTCCTTATCGGCCGGCTCAGCCGCCGCCCCGCCGCCTCTCTCTCGGGGCCGCGGCGAGCCTCTGGTGAGCAGCGCTGCCGGGGAAGCCGGGGCAGACCCCCGCCGCGGCGGCTCCGGGCCCTCTCCAGGCTGCTGGGCCTTAAAAACCAGGGGGGAAGGGGGGAACGAGGAGGGCGGGCGAGGGGCAGCGGGCAGC
>JAVJGG010000061.1:1826205-1863324 GCA_035590195.1 Aviceda cuculoides | reverse complement strand
CATCCTATCTCCAGCCACCTGACAGAAGAGACCAGCACTCACCTCACTACAACCCCCCTTCAGGTAGTTGTAGAGAGACAGACAGATAGTTATAGAGAGGGATAACAGCTACTACTGTATTCATGGATAAATCTCAAGTACAGCCAAAGGGTTTGGGGAATGGAGTCTTTTAACAGGTTTCCATCTGTAAGAAACTGTCATAAAAAAATTACAGTGGAGCTCTTCATATGCAAAGATTTTCTAAACAGTTGGGTTATGCATTTTGGTACACAAAGGGAAAACTGTCTGGGTTTGGACTGCTCTGTTGGAAGGGATTTAGAGTCAAACACAAACCTGATATAATCAGGAACCACTGGTTCCTGGGACTGCTCTGTAGACACTGACTATGCATTAATGTTGCTAATGGTAACTAAGTTAATGGTTGTTAATGATAACTAAGTCAGAACTTTGTGGTTGGGTAGAAGATTGGATGTCAGCTCTGAAGGTCCTTTTTCTGGCTGTCCATGGACTGTATGCGACTACCAACAAACAGGATGATCCTTTTCTGCATAGGCACTTGGTCTCAAGGTCAGACTTGCCCATCTTGATCAGTGCTAGGACTCAGACCAAGCTTAGAGTCAGGTTAAGCCCAAGTCTCACTTGTTTCCAGAAGGCCACAGTCTAAGCATAACTTGGGAGCTTGAGCTCAGTCTGGCAGGTTGGGCACAGATAGCTGCAACCCAGCGTATCCAGAGCTATTCTGATTTCAGCTTTTCCTAAGCCCAGTACAGACATTTTGAGCCAGAGCAGCAGCCAGGCTAGCAGCCAGCTGTACATACCAGCAGGCAGAACACAAGGCTTGCTGGGCGTAAGCCTAGATTGAACTTGTTCTTAACCTTGGGAGGTAGCTACAGGTTTCTTCCTGCTTTGTTTTATTCACCCATAGTATCAGCATTATATTTACTTATCTTAAAGATGTTTTAAAACATAAGTCTTGGAGAACAGAGATTAGTACCTGGCTTTATAACAAACCTCCTGCTTGACCTTCTAAGTCATTTAATGTAATTTGGTTCAATTTAGCACGTGATGTGTGGTTCAACCTCCTTTGTACCAACATACACAAGGCAGAGAGGGTTCAAGATGTCATGTGCAGGTGTCTGTCCAGTCCCCTCCTCCCTGTGCTGGGACAGGACATCCCATAAAATAAGATCTACCAGGTTTTTGCTCCTCCTGGTCACAGGACTTCTTTCTTTCCCAGATTTTTGTGATGTTAAGGGGTAACATCATTGAAAAGCTAAAGAAAGAGGTCAGCGATGTCATCTCAGGCTGAGGAGGCTTGGGGCTTTTTTTGGATATGCCGCCGTCGTGCCTTTGCACCAGGGAAGCAGGGCAGCAGCATTAGAAATCTCAAAGTGAGCACTGACATCCATCCAAGCTCACCGAGTGCTCTCAAGTCCTGTACTTCTCAAATTAAGGCATTTCTTCAGCACCACCTTGTGCTATGGGGTGGCTATTGCAATTCTCTCTTTGGAGGGACTTGTGTGCAGTATTTCCGTTACCACCGAAGGTCTCTAGTGTGCTGTTGGGGACATAGGATGATTTAGTATTGAGGCAATAAACTCTGTGTGCTCTTTTTAAAAAGAAGTCCGTTTACAAACACCATGACCTCTGATTCCTCATCCAGAAGGGAGGCACTGTTCCTGCAGTTTTGAGCAAGAAGACAGCTGGGGGTTCTTGTTCATGGAGCTTTAATATTTGCTTGTGATCCAGATTCGGAAAGATTGCTTTTCATCTGATATCTGAAAAATCCACTCTTGCTCTTGGAAAAAAATTTGAATTGGAAAAATCAAGATTTACTTGTGCAGGCTATGTTAATGTATTGCTAAAATTCCTTATATTTGGCAATACCCCAAAGATGTCCTGCTGCTTAAATAATGCAATGACACAACATCACTGGTTTTTTGTTTGTTTGTTTTATTTGGTTGGTTTTCCGTTGCACTTCTGCAAATCATTCTGTATACTGTGTGGTAAACAAGTGGGAGCATTTATGGCAATGCATAGTCGATAGGCATAGGGGTAGGAGACCACGCAAGAAATATTTTTGGCTTTCTTCCCCACTACTCCTGGAGATGAGAGTTACAGTAGCACATCTTGCAACTATTGAGCTTTTTGCAGTATGTTTGTATTTTTATTTAAATAAGTATGTAAATACTTATTTATGTAAATAAGTATTTACTTTCCAAAGAAAGTATGTAAGTGGAATAGAGGTTGTCCTTTTGATGTTAAGTGAAAAGAAAAGAGAGTCAGTTGGAGTACAGACAAGCACAGACCTCTGACATGTCTTTTGGACCCATCCTGTTCAATCAAGGAGATGCACTTACCCTTTGCAGGCTGCAGCGGGTGCATGCTGGGTGCTCCTGGGGATGAGACTGCTTTGGAAATAATTCTCGCTTGTGCAAGGCATTCCTCAGGCAGAAGAGAGCAGCAGCCTGTTGCTTTGACCAGGAGCGGTCTGGTCGGTGGGCGACCCACAAGCTAGCTGCGTCTAGCTTGGGGGGTTGTGGAGTGGCAATGGGTGGTAAGAGACACGTGTTGCTGGGAGAGGATGGGGAGGCTGTCAGCCCAGTGAGTGTTCAGCACAGGGCTCCAGAGCCGTTGCGTTCTGCTTGAACTGAGATGGTCTGGCACCTGTTGGTTTGACCAGTGATTTTTCACCTTCAGTCGTCTCTACATATGGTAGCTCTACCACACAGGTAGAGCGTTTCTCCTTCCCTCTTCTTTGCATTTCAAGTGCAATGTTCTGCTCTAGCAAAGGTTTGCCACACCAGAATTTGTAACCGCTGGGCTAGGGTATAATTGGAAGACAAAACTCATCTGCGCTTGCGCCTCGGTGAATCCGCGAACCCAAGTCTTTGAGATAAGTGGCCAGTGCAGTCCCCCCCATGTCTCCCTCCCCTGCATGGCGCTTGTTCCTCCATCACTTTAGATATTACCGCCTGACAAGTCAGCTGAAGAACAGTGCATTTGTTTGTCTCTAAGGTGGGAGGCTGTAATGAAGAGCTGAGTAACTCGGAGGCCTCAAATTAAGAAGAGTGATTCACAGTACACTGCGTGTATTTCAAATCCAATGTGTCTGAAATTTGAATGGGGAGGGGGAAGGGGGGACTTCAGCACTCTGTTTTTTAAGCTGACAAACCTTGCATGAAGGATGGTTGAAAGGGCTCAGGAGGATGGGGGGAGGAAGGGAATAGCAACCACAGTGAACCGAGCAGGATTTAGAACGAGCCATACCCTTGCAATTTGTGTAACATGTATAAATAGCAGCCAGAACCCCAATCTGCCCATCCTGCATTTTATCCTGGCCAGTCCTGAAGGCACTCTGCTGCTGGCCGACAGGCTGAAGTCCTCCAGATGAAATCTGGGGAAGGCGTGCACACATTGCAGGGACATCTGCAGGCCACGCTCACTAATGATCCAAACAGCTGTACCATTTCAAAAGCTAAGCAGGATACCGGGAATAATTTTAGCGTTTGGAATGAATGTAAACTGAAGGAATGTGCCAATGCAGTTAAGAGAGAGTAGGTGAAGGATGTGACTAAAAGTGAACATAGATTCCTGGACCTTTAATGAGAAACAGTGAAACACTGTGAAAATAGTGAAACAACCATTGTGTACAGGAAAGAAGTGATCCAAATTATGTCCACATCAGAATTTATTCCCTACAACAAACATGGTGCTTTGTGTTGCTGTACCACTACTGTGCATTCTTTGACCAGCCTGCATCCAGTGGTATCATCATTTTAGACTACGCAAATCACCATTGTTCCTTTCTTGATAGGTTGTGTGGTAATACAAGTAACTCCCCCAAATAATTGAGCGTCATTTAGTACTTTTCTTCTGAGTCATAAAGAAAGAACCATGTGAATATTTCCTCCCCTACAAGCCTAATGTGGATGTTAACTTTGAAACCTAATTAAATGCTAAATGTCATGTTATCAACATAATGCTGGTCAGCCTTGGCAAGGTGGTGGAGAGAAGATAGGCATGAAGATCCTGAGAAAGGAATTTTGAAGAAATAAAGAAAAAAAGAAGAAAATGATCAAGTGGAAAGAAAAGAAAAGAGGGGAAAAGGGACAGAAACTGCAGGGAGAGCACAGCTGTTTGTAACACCAAGCTCACACTAGACAGAGACTTGCGATTAGCAACACTGGGATTTGTGAAGCAGTTGCACCATGTTGTGGTGTTGTGCTGTACACACAACTGCCTTGACTCCAGTCTCCTGGAGACTCAGAGCAGTGTACAAGCCCAGTGATGTATCCCAAAGCACAGGATGGAATTGAGATTGTCTTCTGGCTTCCTTGGAAGAGCAAGGCACGTGGTTTTACAGAATGGAAATGAGTGGTCGGGTTGTCTGCTTTACATGTCTTGGTCTGGAAAAGCTGCCTTAGTTCTGTTACTCTTTAAGAGTAGTTAACATCTAATATTCTTTAATCATAATATGTTGACACTGTCTCTGGTTGCCCAACCTTAACTTTACACTGAATGTTTTGCATGGATTTTGTACGCTGGACAGCCTGCTATATGGCAAAAGCAAAAGGGGACATTCCCATGGTGTTTCTGCAGGGCACTGAAGTTTTGGCCTTTGTCTTTCTTATGGAGCAAACTCTCAACTTGTGAGCAGCTGGGACATCGCCTGCAGCACCTCCAGGTCATCAGCAGCAACAAGAAGGCTCAAAACCAGACTCAGCTAATGAGGTATAGAGTACACATAAAGTCATGCATGTCTTTGCTCTAGCCCTGTCTCTGGGGAACCCAAACCACGGATCCTGTGCCCGCACAGCACTACAGGGTCCTCGCTGCACCATGTCACATTGCCTTCCTTGCTCTACTCCCTGCTAGTTTGCAGATCTTTACTCTGCGCTCTGTTTATATTAATTATGCCTTTTGCCATGTATATGCCTTTTTTCCCTAGCCTGGGAAAGGCAACGGGGATGTTGCCCACAGAAAGATTGTACTGCACCCATATGTGTAGTGCTTTGCTATCACTACTCCCACAAGCTCATTGCTTTCGCATATGCTGCTGTTAACCAAAAACTGCAATCAGTATTCAGTGGCACTTTCTATAAGAGCAGAAAGGTTTAAATGCTCCCCTCTTTCACCCACTCTTTTGGGGAATCTTTCTTGTAGTAACTGCAGACCAGAGACTCCAACAGCCGTAACAAAGTCACTGTAACAGAAAAAGTAAACACGCAGTGCAGGGAGTGGAACAGGGAGAGGCAGAGATCTGAGACAGGTATTGAATGCCCTACGGCCATTACACAGTGAGACTTGTTCTGTGTGGTTCTCTGATCCTGCAGTAATAGACTCCCAGGGAACACTTAAAATAGATTAGCAGATTTGAAGGCAAAAAGTAACTGTGATTGTTTAATCTGATTTCCCGAATAACTCGCGTCATGGAATTTCATTCAGAAACTCTAGCAGTGAAGGGGCAGTTCAGCAGGCCTTTCGGGTACGTTTATGTACCCAGAAACACTATTTATTACATTGACTAGTGGTTCAACTAAAGTATACCTCTTGGAAAGCCATCTGATCTCAACGTGGATACTCCAGGTGCTGTTGCCCTTAGTATTGGTAAATCCCCCCCAAGTATGTGTGTATCTATCTATCTATCTATCTATCTATCTATCTATATACACACACACACTTTGCCTAGCATTCCTCTTTGTAGCTTCAATCCCACTCTTTGCTCCCCTTACTAAAAAAGGTTTTGTGGTGTGGCAGGCTCCAAGTGGCTCTGTGTCTGGCCACAGAAGTAGCACTACACCAGTGAAAGACAAAAGATCTCTACACCGTGCCTCTTCAGTAAATTGTCCTGGTGTCCCTGGGACATTAAAGATGCTATGTAAGTGAAGCCGACAGTTGTCATTGAAACATTAAATGCTGTCCTTCCATTTTCTCTAATACTGTTTCTCTTTATCCTGCATGCAGGAAAGCCAACATCTTTGTATCTCTGCTGATTGATGTGGCTCTGGGGATACTGCTGATGTCCTGGCTGTACAGAAAGAACCGAATTGGTCACCTTGCTGACACTCTCATCCCTGTGGCTGATGTAAGTCTGGCCAAAGCCGTTTCTCTTTCACCTGGTGTGGGTACTGACCAGCTCTTGATGCCTGGGGTAGTTGTAGGGAGGCAATGCCTTATGCACAAGGATTTCAGAGAGAGTCCTGTCTGAAGTCATGCAAATTAGGTCTCCTCAAGAACACTGAAATCTTCAAATCAAGCCTTCTGGGGCTGCTCAAAAGGAACACAGCTCTGCTTTGCATGTGCAGTGAATAGTAATTAGATATTTACCGGAGGGCTGTTCCAGCTCCTAAAGTAACAGTTACGGCTTGGACAGAGCTCTGCAGCTGCAGGTTGAGTGGTTATCGAGCCAGAATACTTTTATTCTGGAGTCGACAGGAATACTTTTATTCTGGAGTCGACAGGAAGTGTCCTCAAGTCGTTGCTGTATGGGGTGTTTGGGAGGAAAAAAAAAAAAAAAGCTGTAACTTGGGTTTAATCTGATAAACTGCTGAAAAGTCAAACTCAATAAGCAGTGCAGCTGTGCTTGTGAAGAGTAATTTCATGGGGAAATCCAAAGGCATTAGCTAGTCAGGATACAAACACCTGAAATCCTTTCTAAGAGCTCTGGTGTACAGATGGTAAGCTAGGAAAACTTGCTGTGTCCTGTCATTTTTCTCAAACATAACTCCTCTTGCCCACCAAGATCCTTCGGCATCAGCATAAATTAATGAAGAACAAGTATGACTCATACTGTCCTGCTTTTCTGGTGGTTCATTTTAGGTCTGGTACTCCAATATATCTGTTTAGTGGCAGAAAGGAACATATAATGTATTTCAGAGGGTGGAGACCAGACCAGTAATCTGAAGTTAGCTCTGTTGTAAGAGCTTTGGTGTCTTGGGAATACATGTCTGGCCAATGTTGAGCACTGTCATGCAGCTGCACAGCCTAATCCTTTCTCTGCCCACTTTCCTTTCATTTCTGGGAGGGAAGGTGGATCTTTCCACTGGTTTCTTTCTAGCAGATGGAGAACATCCTCTTGGTTCTTTCTCCAGCTTCTTGGTTGGGAGGAATTTTATTCTGATTAGAGAATTCCAGCAGCAACTTATTTTTTCCTACTTATGCTGTCTTTCTTGGGAAGAGCTCACATTTCCCTTGATGATGATCTGCTTGGTCCATGTTTAAGCTTTTAACTGTTACAAGCCATAGGTCTCTGATCATTCTTGTACATGCAGTGCTTTCAGAAAGTGTGTATGGATTGTCCAGCATAGCTGTGGATTGTGACTATTGCTGGTTTTGTTATCTTTCATAGTCAAACTTCTAAGGATTGCATGTTTTAAGGATTGCTGCAGATGCTATTCAGCAGCAGTGGTGGGGTAGAAAGGACCACAATTCTTGCAATACACTTGCTCTCGTATTTGAGCTATACACTAAAAATATTTTTCTAAGTCTTTTCCCTTACAGATATTTCAGCTGGAGAAGTTTAAGTTCTCTAGAGCTCTCCCTGTGGGATTACTCTAAGTGTCCAGCTCTCAGAAATCTGATTTCTTAACAAGTCTGCAAGGAAGTGGCTTTTGGCTGCGTTCCTGTTTGCACAGGTGGCTCCAGGAGGGGTTCCATCTGCCCAGTGTCTTTGGCAGATGGACGCTCTCTGTGCTCAAGGTGTATCCAATCCCAGCACCTGTCCTGGATAGGCTTGCTTGTGAGAGTTGCTTGTTCATTCCTCTTTCAGTAATTTAGCTCAGCTGTCACTCAGCTTATGCATCATAGTGTCAGTTATTTTCACCATGTCTCCTACATGTGCAGACTTCATTACCTCGCTATCACCAAGAGCTGTTTACTGACTTTCCTGGAAGCGCTAACTCCTCCTCGTGTGGGTGGCCTGGTAGTCAGTCGGTGCCTTTCTTCTCTGCTTCTCCAGCCTTATCACTTCAGGCCACTTACGACTCTTCTTACTTTGCAGCCTTACTTTCTTCTTTCAAGCATATTAGATTGTGGACATAAAAATAATTTTGAGTCCTTTTACTGCCTTCAGTGGGCATTGATTTATATGCATTATGTGCAGGCCTTAAAAAATGCAGATCTGAGTAATCCCAAAATATACCAATGACTTCAGCATGTGGTGTGCAAGCCAGCACCACTTCTTTTCCAGTATGACAGCAAAATCTCCCCTTAGCCATTCAGCAGTAGGTTTCCTCTTTGCTGCTGAGTGTCCATCTGGTACACATTATTCCCATCACTTGGGCTTTCTCAAGTGCTTACGTGTTGCCAAGTTCAGTAACGCAAACTTTCCCATCTGCGGAATGAGTTACTTTTCCTTCCCTAATGCTCCTTGCTATTCTGCTTTTGATATATCAAAAATGCCCCAGATCTGATGATGGCATTGACCTTACTTCTCTGTATCTGTTAGTAAATAGAACATTATACGTGTTACAATGTTTATTATATATTTTAAGGTTATGTATATAACCTTATTTTAACCTTATTGATTTGATTGATTTTAATATTGACAAACTAACCTCATATAACATACAACCTTATTGGTTTGATTGATTGATTTTCATATTGACCAAATTGTAGCTGTGTGAGGACTAGATACAGCGTTCATTTTTTTTTTCCGAGCAAACATCTCTCTGGAAGGGAGCAGATGCAGGCAGGTTATTTTGGCTCTCAACAACTGCCAGGGTCACAAGCTCAGCCTGCTGATGTGAGGATGAAACTGTATTCCCTAGCCATCATTCGTCATCCCCTGATATAATGGTTCTCAAATCAGCACTTAGCTAGCAATTGTTGATGATGCACAAGACATCATTGACTGCAGCTCCCACTTTCACAGCTTGATGAGCTGCGCTATGCTGACTGTAATAACAAGTTGCTTTTGTCAGTAAATGAGGCAGATGTGATTCAGAGACACCTAGGGAGTAACTGGCGACTAGCTGTATGCGATATGCAGGGCTGATTTTTGGAGCAGGCTTTCAAATCCAAGAATGGAAAATGTGAATAATCTTTTCTCTGTAGGTGCCCTCACAACTCTTACCCTCCTCCTTCCTCTTGATCCCACCAGGCTTCCCAATGGTTGTCCTTGTTTTTGCCTTCCACGAGACAGCCTTCTTTCAAAAATATCCAACTCAAAGTGCTACATTTGTCTGGTTTGAAAAAAACTGTTTATAAACCATCTTGGGGTTTTGGGGGTTTTGGTTTTTTTTTTTGCTCCTTCACATCTTTCATCCTTGCTGCTGTCTCTTTTTCTTGAGCTGTAATCTCTTTGAAACAGTTAAAAACTTATCATAGATCGTGCCTCAAAAAATGTTACTGGGGTTTAGAGATAGTTGGTTATAAGTTCCTATTCAGTCATGTTCTGCTAATCCATAAACAAAGCAAGCAGAGAGGACGCTTCCTGAAAAATATTCTTAGATGTTAATTTGTAAAACAGTAGAACTTAAGAGCTCCAAATGCCTGCAGCAGATGCAGGGCAGGTGTGTCTGGTAGGGAGTGCTTTGGCTCTGCTTGCTTTGACTTGCACTAGAGGCTCCGCTCAGGAAGTTCGCACTGTGCTTCCCAGTGCCCACCCACAGTGTGCTGCATGTCCTTCTCCATCAATGTCACATCACCGTTGGACCCTCTGCATATGAAGACTAGAAGGAAGACCATGACAGTAAAGAAAATATTTCCACAGTGTTCTCATCTAAACCATGTTAGCTTTAGTCTCCGGTTTGGTAATGTCCCTACATCTCTTTACAAAACAGTTCCGATTCAGTGTATCTTATTTATTAATACTGGCCACATTCAGTATTCGTGACTTCAACAGGAGAGTTGGACTCCCACTCACCTTTTCTGCTTCTGCTTGCTATTGATCAGTCCTAAAATATCTGGCTGGAAAACAACCTGCAAAGTTATGCCTTAGGATTATGTTTTGAAATGCCTTGCCCAGCTAAATGACAGCAAGCTAGGGCACCTTCCCAGAGCTATGTGCCTCTGTCAGAATTAGTAGCACCTCTGAGACTGGCAGCCTCCAGAAGTATTCAGTGCTGAAAAACAGCCTTGCTTAAGGACTGCTTTCAAGCATTTAAATATTTCATTAAAATCGCCAAATGCTTTTTCCAAGTTACCAGTCCAACACTTTAATAATTAAAAACAGTCTATTTATAAAGCAGCTAACACTTCTCAGCCACAGAGTTAAGATCCATGGGTTCAAATCAGTTCTGACTTGCAGTGAGACAGAGGGAAAATGAATGAAATAAAAAGGCAATCCTTTTGGGCAAGTTGAAGATGGAGCCCTTAATTTTGCCACTACACTAAAAGGAAATGTTTACAAACTCATTTTCAAAGGATCCTGTTGGTTAATAAATAAAATGGAATCATTCCTTGGAAATAATTTCCCCTTAGGGAAATTATCCATATGAATGATGGGGAAAGTAGGCTACAGTGCATCAGCTTTAGTTAGCTTGTCTTGATTCTTCTACATGTGCACAATTTGCAGTGCAATTCACTTGCATGGACTTGACTGTAAGTAGAATTTTCAGAGGTAGAAAGCTTTTACTCACAACCTCTGTTCATGTGGGGCAGTGTGAGAGGTCATTTCTTCTCGGTATGTTCCTGAACTGTTTGCTGGAAGTTACCACTCTCAGCTACATCAATTCACAGCCTGGTAAATGGACTTCACCACTGGTTTCAGCTTAGGTGAGTAGGTCAGGTGCAAACTACTGGGGAGCAGAGCCAGCCCATCTTCTGCCCTGTCGACTGCAAGGGGGACCTCCAGCAGAGTAGTGGGGTGAAGAGAGAAAATCAGTAAATAACATCAGCCTGGGATTAAATCAGCAGAAGTTGTGAGTCAAAGCCCTCGGTGATTTGGGAATGACCTCCGTTAGGCTTTTTTCTCAATGATTGAGAGGGCTTCTTTTTCACTGGTTTGCCATGGGTATCTCTTCATGAAGCCTGCAGAGAGGCAAGATAATGGTAAGCAAGATCAGCGCTATATGGCATGGTTTATCTTGCCTAGTACACCACAGAGTATCAAGAAAGTGTGTTTATGTATGAAACACATTTATATAATTGTGGTTTCTACCCTGCTTTAAACATGTACAGATTATTTGTCTGTAAAAAATTCACTTTTTTTGCCTGTGAGTGCGCTGCTATCTTCCCTTTTAAAATCCTGACAGCCTTCCACATAGTTAAATTACTTGCTCAGTTCAGACTTCTCAGTTGACTGTCCAAAGAAGTCAATTTGTGCACCAGCATTTGCCACCTATTTCAAGAACTCTCATTACACCAAGAAATACTATCCAAGTCTGCAAGAGGTGGTCATAAACAAACACTAGGTTTGTGTTCCCAGCACTGAGAACATTTAAGCAGTTCAGCTTCCTCTCTGCTCTTATATTTGGATTCAGTGAAGAGTCAATAAAGGTGCATTTCTGATTTAACTAGTTGTAAAATAGTCATTTGGATTTATTTTTTTTCCATTGGTTTGAATGGTGTGGTAAGAATACTTTTTAGGTGGCAGCGTGCACAGGTGCACTGGACCTGTTCAGTGTGGTAGCAGTCTTTTATCTCAGGTGCTTTGCTTCCATGTGTTTGTAGCACGTAGCTGAAGAGCTCCAGGACCTGCTCCAGTGGCTAATGGGAGCGCCAGCTGGACTGAAAATGAATCGAGCTTTGGACCAAGTTTTGGGACGCTTCTTCCTTTACCACATCCATCTTTGGATTAGTAAGTGCTGTTGTTTTACTTTTCAGCCTCCCTTTTCATCTCTTCCCTCCTGAGTGTTTAATGATTGCCTAGAGGTGAATAATGAATCAAAATGCACTATTGCAAGTATGAACTTGTCTGTGAGTCTTCCTGCTGTGGGAACTCAAGACAAAGTTGGATTCCCACACAAGGAAATCATGCATATTAAATAAAGTGCTTGCATTGGTGCTTTGCAAGAAGTGCAAATCACGATAGAGCTTATTTATTTGATGCCATTAGTGGTGAGTGTCCAAGGGAAGGCTTTAGGTCTTGTGTTGGCTTTTGTAGTCTTTGCCATTTAAGAGGCAGCTGATAGGATAAGGATGAGAAGTGTGCTCTCAGGATGCAAATGCCAACCCTGTCCTATCACTGATTTCAGCTTAGTGCAATTTTATTATTTCAAGTCCCTCCTTGAGATAACACACCCCTGCTATCCTTGATAAGTGTCTTGATGGAGGAGTACAGTTGTGATGAACGTGAACTCCTTAGTTATTATACTGATTTACTTTGCTCACCAATCAAGTATGGTCTTGTTTCTGTGACTTTGCTCCACTTCAATGATGAAAGAGACTGTATGTCTCCACACTGTTTTATTTTACAAAAGCCATATGGGATGGCTTTTGTGGGAATAGCAAGAAAAGGGTAGTGGTTGCAGTAAAGGTTGATTTGTGCAGTTAAAATGTAGTTAGGAACCTGGACACAAATCTAGAAAAGCAAATCACATGTGGAGCAAGGAGACTGCTCTGTTCAAGCTGAGCACATCTTCCCCTTCCTCACGGAGCTGCCACACCTGGACAGAAACCTAGGGGGAAACAGAGTTTTTGTTGGCCCTCCTAAACAGAAGATGGCGTCTAAAGGAGCTTTCCAGTTTTACTTCAATGTTTTTGTGGCTATGATTTCTGGAGAAATGTTCTAGGGCGGTGGGAATCAGTCAACAGGGCTGATTGAGAGTGTCAACAGGAAGATGTCTCATTCAAATACTGACATTCTGCGATGTCCACTAGGCTACATTCACCTGATGTCCCCATTCATTGAGATGATCCTCTGGTATGTCGGTCTGTCGGCTTGTCTGGGCCTGACCGTGGCTCTCTGCATCCTCTCCGACATCATTGCACTTCTGACCTTCCACATCTACTGCTTCTATGTCTATGGAGCCAGGTGAGTTGATCTCTCTTGGCTGTGTCTTAGGTATATTTGGAAAGAAGGGCCACTGAACGGTCTGGGCATGTCTTTAATTTGTGGAGCATTCAATCCTGGTGTAGTTCTCTTCAATTCACAGTTTAGCCAGCAATTAATTCATTGCATTCTTTTATGCATGTAGAAATGATGGCCACAGTAGTACAAGCAACCTATCTTTCAGTTTTCCTGTGTTTAAATATTTATTTATTGTGGTAGCGACCTGGAAAAATAAAACTACATGACAGGCAGAGGACAAGAAAGCAGTTTACCCCATCCCTTTGATTCAGCCTTACAGTACTCTTTTCACTTGCACCCTACCCAGTAGTTTTGAGGGGAACTGGAGGAGAGGAGGAGGAAAGGGGATCCCTTGTACTTCTGATAGCCCCGAAGTCCCTGCCTCTGCCCTGCTTCAGAGGTTCTTGTCTGCATCGTGGAGCACAGATGACAGGTATGGGGTTATAGCATGGCTGTGACACTATCCTGGTGTCATTGTCTGGACCTACTGGCGGGCCCCATAGCCTGAGAACCAGTCAGAAGCTCTGAGGCAGTGTGTGGGAGCGCACGGGGCTTTTGGGGCATGCCCAGGGCACGTCGGGGTTGCTGTGCAAACAGTGCCCACCGATGTACTCTGTTCCTGCACTCCATTAACATGTGCTGCAGCAAGGATTCACACAGGCCACTGGAGAATAGCTGCTCTTGCCAAGGAGATGAGAGACAAGGTAATAAATAAAGGAACTTTGGGCTTTTAAAGTACAGAATGGTCTTAGTTCCTCCCCAGGCTGTGAGCAGAGGGCTTTACATTGCAAACAAGGGAAAAAATAGTAGATCTTTAGTTATGAGTGGTTTAGGGAATGGTTAGAAATACTGAGATATGATTTATCAGTTGGGTCTTTTGCAAGCATAGGTCTTACACCCGATATCAGTAATGTCAGTAATGGGGAGTCTCTTCCCGACACCTCTCATTACTGGAATTTCTGTTTTGGTCTTTGAGGAGTGGCCTCGCTCCTCCTCATTGTGCAGTGAGTGGAAACAGGAAAAGCATTTTCTCAGCTGATTGCTTTTCCCTTCTAAGCTGCAGGGAGCCAGTCTACCCACCTCGGCTGTTTGTTAGAAATATAGAGCAGCTATATGTTATCTTGCCACTGGCACCAAACTGCCCTGCTGTGTCCCCGGTGGAGAGTCAGGAAGGGATAGCAGTCACCCACATCAACGCAGCCACCACAACACCTTGCGTTCCTGCAGCTGGCAGAAGAATTTGCTGGTTCAGGTGTTGGTGAAGCCTGAGAACCCCTTCTGAAACAAACCGCGCGGTGAAACGAGGGCAGGCATGTGTGTGCAGGCAGCCGGCGAAGGTGGGGCAGGTGCTACAGCAGGAACGCCCGCTTGGTGTCCTGTCAGGGGGTGGGGGGGAGTGTGTGGCCTTAGTCAGAGCCACAGGGCAGGTGTGTACCAGCAACCTGGAGGAGTTGTCCTGGGCACCTTCCTGCCTAGGGATTAGTGCACTGAGCTGTGCTTGCCAGTCTCGAGGCACCCTGCCAATTCCTTGAAGCAGTTGGTGTTCCTCAAACCAGATTCTTCTCTCGGATAAGACTCCTTGCCTCTGCTTTCACAACGCTGCCTTGAAATCTGAGCAGCCTCTGTGCCTTAACTAGGCTGGTTAACCAGTCTGGCTTTTGTAGCTCAGGCTTTCTCAGGCTCTGTTCTGCCCCACAGATTGGCCGTGTCCCCTTTCTTTACATCCCTCTATGTTGGACATAGCTGCTCAGGGCGCTTTGTGCCTCTTCTCCATCCCAGGGGTTCTTTTCTTCCTCAATGTTATTCTGTAGGTGTGTCTATTTCACACCCCTTATCACCACAAGCTTCTCTCACCAGTGCCCTTTTTTTGGAAGGGAAGTAGCTCCAAGTGTCGTAGCACCAAGTTACAAAAGCTGAAGGAAAGGAAGTGGTAGAGGCCACCAGCCATTTAGTTGATCTGTTTCCACTCTTAAGGATGTTTGAAGCTGTGCTTTACTGAAGAAGGTGCAAGGGCTCCAGTCCTCTCCCTTGTCTCTCTGTGCTGTGGAGGCAAAATTGAATTGCATTGAGTCAAGAGTGAGGGGTGAGATCTTGACCACTCCTGCCGTGGAAGGGGTGTGAAGCAAGGGGAACAGGGCAGATCTAAACTGGAGAGACAGAGGTGAACTTGGGGGAATAAGCTTGCTGCTTCTTTTGCTACAGGGAAGGTGGTGGCATGGGGCTGGCGATTGCTGCTTCTCATAGGGGCCACGCTATCGAGAGCCTTGCCACTGCCCCGGGGCATGGCATGGCCATTGCCCTCCAGTACACCAGACCTGTGTGCAGTAGCCTGCTCTTCCCATGCCAGGGGCCAGCCCAAATACGGTTGACTGAGTATTTTATCCGCATCATTCTCGGGTTGATTTCTTTTGCCACCCTGAGTTCTGCGGCATCAGTAAGTGAGTGGGCGCAGGGGTGTAATGATGACAGCTGTTTTGTGTTGAAGCTGGGGAACTCACAGCTCTGATGCACAGCGTCTTCTCTTTGCTCAGGCTCTACTGCCTGAAGATTTACGGCCTGTCATCTCTCTGGCGCTTGTTCCGTGGGAAGAAATGGAACGTCCTCCGGCAGCGGGTGGATTCCTGCTCCTATGACTTGGACCAGGTAGTGCTGCAGCGCCAGGGGCTCGCCGCAGGATGTTGCCCATGGGCAATGCAATCCTATCCTGCTTCAGCTAATATTGAGACAGAAGCCACGGGAGGCTTTGTGGTGCCCAGAACAAGTGCATGCCTCAGCACTCTGCATCCGTGGCTCTTCAACCAAATGCTTCGACTCTGCTGCTCTGAAGCACACCTTCGCTTCTCTGCACGTTCAGGGGGCCTAATTCTGGCAAGTGCTGAGCACCTGCAAGGCATCCTGGTGAACCGCAGTGGGTGCTGCAGATGCTTCCAGCTCCTGAAGCATGGGAGTGGGTATGGGGGAGGGAGGCAATTTAAGAAGAGGTGCCCAGCAGTGTTGCCACAGTAACAGACGTGCCAGCGTTTCTATTAAAAGGCCGTTTCATTCACATTGCACTGGAGCCTAGCCCACACATTCTCACTCAAGCAGCAGAGGCAGGTTTTTGTCAAATGCTGTAAGCTCTTTTTAATTTCTAAAATGCCGTGCAAAAGTTCAGCAGAGCCTGAACTGCTCCACGATGGCAGTTGCAAACATCACTAAATTAATACAATAATATTTGGTAACTTCCAGGGCCCGGACCTCTCTTTCCATTGCAGCAGATAACCTTGAGCTTCTTACACCACAGTGGAGGTGCTATTTTTCTGTTTCTGTGGTGATTAAGAGCTTCCATGCCAGGAGACTGCATCAGGGCTCCTCAGTCCCTGTGTACTTTGTGGAGAATTGGTTTGGCACTTCAGGCTTCATCCTGCTGCTCGGGAGGCCAGTGGGAATTATGTTGTTGGTCTGGGTGGGAAGAGATGTTCAAAGCAGACCTTAAAAGACTTTTGGAGATGTTAAGCAACTGCAGTGGAGTGATAGAGGAGGGGAGAAACAACTGCTATGAAGAGAGTGGATTGGGTTATGATCTATTTCTGGTTACATGCATAAAGCTGGGATGTTGATCCATCTCTGTGACACGGCTGTCTGTGTTATTTTCTTTCATAATATACCACGGCCATGATCTCTTTTTGCAGAAATGGCAGTGCCCTGTGTTCCTGTGTCCTCTCTGTTCTGGAAGTGGCAACAGAAAATTGAGGAGTCAGATCCCTATTTGTCAAAAATCTGCATTTCTGCTAGCTGGAATTAGTTAGACTTAAGCCAACTGGGCTGGCCCAGAATAAAAATAACTTTTTCTGTGGGCAGTGGAGCTAATGACACCTGCTTTCCTACGGATTTTTCTCTTTCATCCTCTGAATATTGCTCCCCCCACGCCACTAACTCCAGCTTCTTTCTGTGTCCCAGTTTCCCACCAAGCAAGAGGCAGAAGTCCTGTGGCTGGACTGACCAGCCGGCTGCTGCTGCTGGGAATGTTTATCAACCAGATTTTGTCAGCTTTTCATCAGGTGCCTGTTCTCCTAAAAAAAGGAGGAACAAAAATACTTCTCAATTCTCTACAAAATTCCCTACCAAATTCCTACTTCTTTTTACCCTTCCACATTTTTCTGGTACAAACTGACCAATGGCTCTAAAACTTATGGAGACAGGGAGTGGACAAATGTCATGAACGTGTAAGTCTTGTTTCCTAAGGAAGCTGACCTGAAATAGGAAATCTTGAGTATTGTCTATAAAAGAAAAAATGCTGTCAGGATCCAGCTTATTTGTCTTTCCAAACATACTTCTATAATAGGGAGCCTTCTAAAAGAGCCCAGTGAGAGAAGTACTGAAAATATTAAAGGTTAAAGCACTATTCACATAGGGAATAAAAAAGCACATTAAGGAGTCTTGCAAACTGTCATTGTGTCACAGTTTCCTATTATTTTATTTTATTTTGCTATTGGTCTGCTAATGATCAATTTGTGTTTCTCTTTTCCCCTAGTTATTTATTGGCACTTTGCTATTTACAATCCTGCTGTTCCTCCTGCCTACAACTGCACTGTATTATTTGGTGTTTACCCTGGTAAGATTTAACCCTTGAAGCTAGTCATACACTGTTTTCTGAGAGATTAAAAAAAGCTTCCCAGTCATTCACTGTCATCCACAAAGAAAATATATATTTGTCTGGGTGTCCCAGGAAGGGTTCTCACACAGCCCATGTAGGCCAAGCAAGTGGAATTCAGGATATGTGTTTGTGTTTCTCCAAAGGGAATTCCCGGCAAATCCTGGTCAGCAGAACAAGCTGTTCCCCTCTCTTTCACTCAGAAGTAATTTTTTTTATCTTTCCATCCCACGTCTGGGGTGATGGCCTCTCTAGTTTAATCCAGAACTTTTTTTTCAAGAAATTAACTCGCTGTGTTAAATGCTTTCAGTCAGGCTTTGCTCAGAGAGTTGGACTGCTTTATTTTTCTTTTCTTCCCCCAACATGACCAGTCCTCTCTGAGGCATGCCTGGAGCAAAATTTTCCACAGATAGTGACCATCACATGGTTTCAACATCTTTTTTGAGCCCTCTCTTTTCAGATGAGCTTGGCAACAAGAATAAATGCAGTCTGACAAAAGGAGATGCTTTAATCAGGGGACAGGAACACACTGAGTAGGAAGCTTATTTCTGACTGCTTTGCTCTTGCTTAGATGCTCTGCATGGGGTTTCTTCAGGCAGAAATAAGCTGCTTCAGTTCACTGTTGGAGAGAGAAAAATTTACAGTCACTGATACACAGTGCTGGAGTTTACTAGAAATGGAAGCCTAAATTCTCTCTTTTAGACTATGACCATTGAAAGCAGAATAGCTCTCGTGTCCTTGCAGGTCACAGCCTCTACAACTGTAGGACCTTCATTTCAGTTACCCTCTTAAGCTAAGATTGTCAAGGAACCTCACGCAGGGTCATCCAGGGCCAGCACTTCTAGACATCAAACCCACTTGGGGAGGCTTTAGCTTAGCACACAAGGATGTCAAATTGCAGATCGGCTCATGAGTTTGCAAGTGTTGCATCTCCTGTTTCTCTGAGATTTTCTTATTAAACTGTTTCTTTGTAGCTCCGGTTGCTGGTGGTGATTGTGCAAGGCCTGATACACTTGCTAGTTGACCTGATTGACTCTCTGCCTCTTTATTCAATCATCCTTCGGCTCTGCAGATCTTACAGACTCGCAGGTAAGTCCTTCAGCACTGCACATGCAGAAGTTCAAGGATTTTGCATTATGCATTTAATTTTGATGCAATGGTTAGCTTCTGAATAGAAAGATGCAAGGTGGGGGCAGGAAAGAACCCAAGGTTCAAGTTGCGCAGTTGTCCATACTGTTAACCCATTCCTGCAAGGAGCAGGATGAGGTTGTCAATGGAAAGAAATTTGATGCCGAAGCAGAATCAGGAGCACCTTTGCAAAGCCTGTGCAACTAAAAGTGACGTCCAAACAAGGACCCTATAAAAGAGTTCATCTTTTGATTCCAGTACCAGGTCAGGTAAAACTGAGAGTTAAACAAGCTGTTAACCTTGGGGGTTTGGGCTTGGAAACAAGCCATGTTACGAAAATCCTTGGAAAATCTGCTGTTTCAAAGAGCTGGATCTACAGTGTCTGTGAATCAATGGAACTGCTTCAGTTCTGTGCTGGCTCGACTAACTGAAGTCCTGAGCTGAGGTGTTTGGATTAATTACGGAGCTCTGGGCAGATTTCAGTTAATTGTGCTCTTTTTGAGACTAATCTGTCACCATTTTGAAACTGGTCATTGTTTTTCGACTTTTGGTAAGCATCAGCTATGGTTGGCACCAGAGTAAAGGGTCATTTTGGAATGGGTTTAACTGTCGAACAGCTATGGTTAATCTAGTTAAAATCAAGCACGTCTAAATTATTATCTCCCATCCATTTAAAGAGCATACAGCAGGAATTTAAAATGTAAGAAAGCTTGATCATCACTAAACCAAGGCTAGTCATCAAATGCAAAGGAAGCTTGAGGCAATTGATAACAGCTTTGTCTGCTGGAGCGGTGCCAGGCTTGATTTTGGAAGGTATAGCTGAGCTGAGCCATGTTACCAACTCTGTTGCTTTTCCATGTGTGCCTTCAGCAGGTTCTTATGAGTTTCCTGGCAGAAACTCCTTAACCCTTTAGGGCTGTCTTTGGAGAACAGGAGATGCTGCTGAAGAAAACTGACCCAGTAAACAGCAGGTCGTAGGGCAGAAGGAAATCTTGTTGCCACTGAGAGATGTAAGGCCATATATTTCCATCAGTCTTAGATTACTGCTCCTCAGTTTTGTTCAGCTGGCTACCTACTGCAGGATAATAAGCCTCCACCCAGGCAGAGGATTGTCTTCTCTGTTGAGCTTGTTACCTGACTTACTTTCCTTGTTGTCTGTTTGTTTGCTCCTCTTAAACATTTTAAGAAAGAGAATACTGCAATGCCATGCTGCCTGTTAGATGAAGAGGCATCTCTGAGAATTTCTGCAGCCTGTGTTCCTGCCCCAGCGCAAAAACATGTCATTGCAGTGGTAACAGATGGAGCAATTGAATCAAATTCAAAGGACTTTAGAGAGTACACATCACTTGATGTCCTCACTGCTTAGGTTTTGCCTCCCTTTTCAGACTCAGAACTTGGATAAGACATCCTCTGGCATATGTTATGGCAGCTGATTTTACAGGCACCATCAGGATGGTTCTACTAACATGAATGGATAGCTTTTCATGTCAGCAAGGGTTTAGTGCAGTGTTTAAGTTCAACTCAGTTCAGTCGTGGCATGTGGCCTCCAAGTTCTTTGACTCAGTTTCTGAATTGACAAAATATTACATTGATGAAGCCTGGGCCAGGATAAGTGAACGATCCATGCACACACCAGAAACAAAATCCATATCTTCTTTCCATGCATCTGAAGTGAAATACTTTGGACTTTAAAAAGCCTTTTGCACATATATCAAAGTTGATGTCCTCTGTGCAAGAGTTCTGTCCGCCCAGTGTCAGCTCAAGGGATGCTTGATCACCTTGGTTGGGATGGGTACACTGCGATGTCGATTTATAGTGTGAAGTAAGGCGTAGCAGTGTGGTTAAGGGCTCTCAAACTCTGCCCACACACGAGTTACCAACCTGCTGTTTGACTGTGAACATGTCAGTTCATTTTCTCTGTATTTCTCTTTCCCCCTTGCCCAATATTCACATCACAAACTTTGGGGCAAGTTTTGTCATGGTTCTGTAGGGCCTGTCATGGCAGTGTCTCTATGATTACTGGAATACAAACAAGCAGTGAGCTTGCTTTAGTGTGCTGTCATGTGAAACAAAGCAAATGGGTTCATGTCCGGACCTTTCTTGTGCCATCGATGGTGCCTGTGTACAGAAAAAGCAGAACCCTGAGCTCTGGAGTTGGCTGTCAATCACAGAATAGTTTAGGGTTCTTCTCTGTTAGAGTGATCTGCAGTAGACCGAGCCTTCCTGCTTTTTCTGTGAATTGCTCAGACTCCTGAGCACTGTTGTAATCTATAGGTTATTATAAAATAAATTTGTAGCCTTTTTGTGCATGTATTTTCCTAGAAGTTTAAGACTCTTGAACAATTAAATAATCTAAGAGATTGCTGGCTTGCAGCTGTAGAAGGGAAGTGTGTGGCCATGACCTGCAGAAGCAGCATTTTCTGGTCGAATGGACTGTTCCTAGGATAAGACTCCAGAGTGCTCGACCACATACCTCAAACTTCAGTGCACACTTGTTTCTGTCTCTCTGACAAATTGCCTGCCTGAAAAGTTGTTCCTGGAATGGCTTAGACGCTTCCTCTTAGCCAAAACTCAATGAATCACACTGAACACTTTTTGTCATCCAGCTCACTTGCTTATTGAGACCCAGGGTACTCAAACACCTTTTTGAAGCCATCAGGGAAGCCCACGTTTCAATGTAGTCCAGTGAAATGCAGATAAATCCTTCCCGTCCTATACAGAAAAGGCTTTATGATCTGGGGAGAGAGTTTAAACCAGAGCCCTCTGCTATACAAGACCATTCTCTCCCAGGAGTAAACTGTATAATTTTAATTAATTCAAAGCTTGAGGAAAAAGAGATGGTGTTTTGGTTTTTAAATGTGCAAGAGTCACATAGATACTATAGCAATGCGGCTTACACGGATGAAGAGTTTTATTTCTATTTGTATTCCTGAGTCACTGTTTGATCTGTGGCAGATCATTTCATTACTCTTGACTCATCTTTTTACCTGTAGAAAGGAATAGTAGGGGCACACTTGGCTGGTACAGGTTTGCAGAAGATTTATTGGTTTTATTTCCATGAAGTGATTCAAGACCTTTCAAAGAAAAATGCCTCTCTAGTTGTAGTTGTTACCTTTGTTTGAAACATCACATTAAATGTTCATGTGCACTATGTCACCATTGGAATCCAAAATCTTTCCTATTTATCTTTACAGTATTGCAAATGTAGCAAATCCAAGAGGAAATACAAAAGTGGCAGTTTTGACGGGGTTAGTGGTGTGTTAAGAACATATGAATGCTGGGATTAATAGGCAGTGATGGCTCCAAAACGTTTTTAATGCCTCTAGGCCAGCCACTTTCCTCCCTTAGTCTGAAAGAGGGAAAGATTTGCACATGTGCTGTATCCACATGAGTACAAATTAAAGGAGAGTTCTCTGCCTGCTGTTAACATGGAGTTCCCATTCTGATAGAAGTTTGGGAAAAGAGAAAGATTTTTCCATCCCTTTGTCATCATCAGGTCTGGCTGTCTGATTTCTAGGCTTTGTGCTTGCTTTAGGACTGTGTTTTCAAGCTGGAAGTCAGAGGGCTGCTTTTAATGGAGCTAAGAGAAACACATCGTTTGTCATTATGCTTAAAACCACTATAGAGAGAATCTGTGCTTCCTGTTGCAAATGTGTAAGGGTTCACAAATCAAGAAAGGTCGAAGACTACATTTCTAGGAAATTGGTGCTTAGCCAACAGAGCTGAGCAGAAAATGGCATGGTCTTTTCTCCAAGCATGGATTTGGTTTCCTTGTTTTGTTTCTTTTCAGCTGGTGTAAAGTTCAGAGTCCTTGAGCAGCAGGATGGAAAACCTCTTCGACTCCTTATGCAGGTAAGCCATTTGTGCCCTCCATGATATTTTCTGCTGCAGGCTTCACCTCAGACTCCTCCTCTCTTTTGTAGCAGTTTTGAAACTGGTCCCACTGAAGGATCCCACTTAAAAAATTTCAGCTGTGAAGTGCTGAAACAAGGGAAATGTGTTTCACATCGCAATGACTGGCTGCTGCTTTCTCTTCTTTTTAATACCTGCTTGAGTCCTCCGTTTAGAGAAAATGCAGTGTCCTGTATGGTGTCAAATGAAATGGGAAAGATAGGAGAAACATGGAGCTCTGTTACTTCTGGAATTAAGACTTCATGTCATTAGCACCTCGCTTCCTGGCTCTATGCAGCTTCACCTTAATAATTGTTGAACACTGAGAGAAGCAAAAGGCAGCAGCTAAACCATCCAGAATGCAAGACAGTTAAGGGCTTGTAAAAGATCTTCCCCTCCAGATGCGCTGAAAAGCCTTAGCTGCTCCATGATGCCAGCAGGATGAGTGTGTGGGCAAGACAAGAGAGGGAAGGGCCTTCTTATTCTCCTGAGTTGCTTTGGCAAAGTGCATAGAAAAAGATTACCTGTGCTTTTGTAACCTCACATTTTCATGCTCTGTCTTCAGAGATACTAAAGGAAATTTTTTTCTGAAAAGAAATTACATGATGGTAGCAGTGAAGTTCTCATTACGCTTTCAGGAGTGATTGTGAGATTTCCATTTCCTCTCTTTGCGGGAGTACTGCTATATCACAGGGTCACTTTTCTTGCTCTTTGCATCCTAGGAGGAGAGTCTGCAAGTAGCGTATAGAATTTATAAAAAACACTTGGATGCTGGGTGAATGTGTGGGAAGGAATTAACTGCAGCTTCCCAGTTCTCTTGCTTTTTCCATCACTGGTCTAGCCCCAGCCCTATTTCAGCAGAGGTCAGATTAGCATGGAACCAGCACACCAGCTAGGAGCAGTTCAAAAGGGAATCCCTTCAACAGATGTCTTCTGGTGCAAAACGAGCATTTCATAAGCATGCTGTCTTCCCAGTTCCTGTCTTTCTGTAGGGTAGTGGTGCAAGAACCAAAATCTGTAATTTGCTGTCACCAGAAGACTCCATAAAAAGGAAACCAGACACCAAAGATGAGGCACAGGAGCTGCTGAGCAGAGAATTTGGCATCAGTGTGTTTGTGAGATGAGATAGATAGCTTCTCCAGAGGCAAAAGATCACGACTTAGAGAGCAGAGGCAGTGAGTCATACAAATATGATGAATTTTCCTTGGACCACTGCAGAAATGTCCTTTTGCTATCTAGACTGTAGCATAAGTCACCATATCAAGAGGTGGAAGTGCTTTAGTGGATGTCTCTCTTGGCCTTCTGCTCAAATAATAAAGAGCAGAGAGTCAGTAAAGGCACTGTTTTGCTCTTTTTGTGCTGGTGGAAATGAAAAATGGGTTTATGTCAGAAATCCTGCTGAATATACCACTTTCTGATAGGTCTTTTGAGAAGACAATCTAAAAAGCCTATTTTTAAGTGACATGCTAAAATTCCTATTTATGGTACATGATGATGTAGAAATTTTCTTTCTAGAAATTTCACAGTGGCTTTGTCCACTCCCCATATGGTCGCCCTCTGGAGCTATGCTTGGTGGAAGTAAGGCTGTATGCATGTAACTGTGCCCAAAATAATTTAAGTTGTAGGTGACTGATACGTTCACAGCTGTCCTTTGGGGTGCTGGTAATGGTTTAGAAATCAATAGTGCTGGCTTTGAGCATTCACTTTGAGCTTGTGGTTCAGCCAAGTGATTATTTTTTATTTTTAAGATAGTGTCACTGGAATGCAAAGTCCAGACACAGGCAGGCAGAGGGTGGGGGATGATATTCCCATTCCAAATGCTACTTAATTTTCTCCAGGAAGTCTTACACAGTTCGGTGTTTTCATTAGTGTTTAGAAATCATTTATTTTGGTGCACAAGAAGAAGTATTTCCAGCAGTGTGGCTCAGCTGAACTGATAGCCCAGTGAGAAGACATGATGAGTTTGATTCATCTGTATACCCTCTGCTAGAAGTGTTTTCTTTCACAGCAATTGCTTTGAAAAGGGTTAAGCAAAAGAGGAAGGGAAAAGGGAACAGCTCCATTATGAAACAAAGGTTGTATCTTATATTAGGGTGTATTATATCTTTGGACTAAAGAAATTGAATAAAAGGAACTCATATTGCCACTTTGCTAATAAATGGTTGCTTTCGTTTTGCTTGTTTGTTTCCATTTATAATAGGAGAGGCAGGCGCATATATTGCGCTGGGCATAAAACCATCTATTGTTATTTCTCAGTAGGCAAGTGTTACCGCTCGGTATCACCACTCTGCCTAGGGATGATTTTCAACGAGAAATGTTGTGTCCAAACCTTCCAGCCCACGTAGCTAATAGTCAAAGGAACACACGCCGCGTATCTCCCTTGTATAGCAGCAGTTCCTATCCTCCCCCTGCATGTTTTCACTTAAAACATACTGGTTTGCCCACAGCTGAGGAAATATGCAGAAATAGTTACTCAAGTTTTACTGTTGTTTGTTTTGGGGGCAGGTTTCTTTGGTCTTTGTTTTTTTTTCTTTCTATTTTATTTTTTTTAGCTAACTGTCTATGACCACAATACGATGAGGTTGGTTATAGTCATGCAGAATGTCCCATAAATGCTGTGGTCGATCCTTGGCCTTTAGGCTGTAGAATGTGTTTGAAATACGAGCTGCATGAGTTTGGGTTAGACATACCTCAGGTGGTATGAGCTCTGCTCTTCTGTTCCTGGTACAAATGTTCGTTTTGATTGCATTCAGAACTAGCTTCCTGTGAATCTGTCTGGGACCCATTTAATATCTGCTAACGAGTCAGTGTCCCACAGCCGGACCATGATGGGTCGTCTGTTCCTTGGCTTCCTTCAGCCCCTGCAAGCTGCTGCCCTGGCCTTTTTCCTAAACTTCATAGGGATGCTTCTGTGTATGGGCATTTTCTCCTTCTGCTTCAGCAATGTTGTACTTTGAAACTAATTTGACAAAAGTCTCCATGGCTAATTCTAATGAACCTTTGCTTAATCACCCTTTCCCAGAGCTCCATCTTTGTAGGCAGAGTTCATCCTCCCTCTCTCTGTGAGCACCAGACAGCTGAAGCAAACTGGTGGTACAGGCAAACTCCCAGAAAACTGGTTGCTCTTCAGTGGACAAAAGAAATATTCAGCTTTTGACAAAGTAGTGACTGTCTGCATGGGTTTTGCTGTCTCTCTTTCCTTCTTGTGTGTAGATTTTCTACAGTGAATTACAGTCTCCTTTCACACAGCTGCTTCATTGGTTCCAGCATAGCTGGACCCTTTCACTAGAGGAGGATGTCATTCCATTTCCCCCCACTGTCCAAGCTTCCTCTAGCTCCGTAAGTCTCCCTTTGGCATCTCTCATGGTCTGAGATCCACCATTTCTGTGTAATCTGTTTACTCTTTTGGAGACAATCTATTGGTGTGCATCCTTTTCATGGATCAGATCTTGGCCAGATCGGATCAATCCTCTGGACTTCACCTATCTCTCTACCCTGAAATGCTTCACTGGAATGAGATTTTCCAAGGTCTAATGTGCTTCTGTTGCCCCTTGTCCAGCTAACATGTCTGTCTGCCTCCCCCATCTTCCAAAAGGTTGATACAGCAACTTTGTGACCATAATCAGAGGCCATGAGCTTTTGTAGGCGGAGACTCCAGACGTGGTCATTCTTGGGATGGTGATTGAAATCAAATTTTAAAAGATGAACTCAGCCAAGGAGACTTAATTTAAAATGGTAATGAGCAGCCCTGCGTGGCATTGTGTGGTATGCATCCTGTTCTGCTAGGACTCCATTCCACTGGGTGGGTATCAGGTCATATAAGGCTTAGCCTAAAGCATAGCTGTGGGCCGAGGGCTTAGCACATTGAAGAAGTAGGCTCGTAAAAGATATGGCTTAACTGGCACGTTATAGAGGAGTTCCTAAGAGTCGTAGTGCACCCCCAATGGAGTATTGCTGTCTGTGGTGGGAGGCCCCCATCTCTCCAGCCACTGCAACCTCCTTGTACAACCGAGACGACAGTTCCACACCCTAGTGTAATGAGCATCACTCTCAAATCCTACTGGTGCTTGTGTCTGCTTCTCTGCTTGAAAATTATTCTAATAATACTCCTTGACAAGCTCGATTTGTTAATGTTTTGGGATGTTGTAGAAGGCTAAACAGCTTTAGCTAGCCAGAGAGGGATTCTGATGCTTTGTGAGTAGCAGTATTGATGTTTTAACAGAGGCCGGTGCCATGCAAAAGTTGCACCTGCCGTCCTCAGCTGCCCGTGTTTCTTACTACAACATATTTTCATTGCTGCTATCCCTCTTTCTTCTCCTCATAGATCAACCCTCTATCATATGGCGGTGTGATACAGACATATAGGCTGCCAACCTACAGCTGTTACCCTAAGGATTCCTGGACATCTCTCTGCAAGAAGCTGTTCCTTGGAGAGCTAATCTACCCTTGGAAACACAAAGGAGAGAAGCAGGACTAAAGACAGCAAAAGAGCTTGAGAGACTTGGTCAGAAAAACATATTGAATCCTAATGCTTTCGGACCAAAGGCATCTCAGAGCCAGCAACTGCTAGATCCCTTTAATTAGATTTTGGTAACATGGGAGGGGCTGAATTTTTAAAGGCAAGTATTTTTAAACATTATTTTTCAACTTTCCTCTTCCCTACACTGTGTTTGTGTAATATGCTAATGATTATTTTTGAAGCAAAAGGTTAAACCCATCAGTGCCTCATGAAACCAGCATTTAGTGTAATCGAGGAAGTATCTCCCGAATGGTTTGATGATGTATATATCCTTCCATGTAAGCTCACAAGACCATATTAAAACATCCCTTCGGGTAGTTCAAAGCCACAATGCTGAGGTGCATTCTGCCAAAGGGTATTTTGGACCTTTTATGCTTTAGCCTTCAAGCCAGCTGATCAAAACCAAGATGGAGGAAGATCAGCTTGTAGAGTCATAAACTGAAGACTGTACAGTGGGGCTATCTGGGTTCATAGGATATATTATTTTCCTTTTGCATGGTCTTGGATTCACCCTCACTGCAGCGCCAGAGGAGGTGTTAAGCGTAGAAACAGTGGGGCTGGAGGCCCAGAAACACAGACTGCTGTACGTTTGTGCATATATGGTCTCATCTACGTTTTTTTCAAAAGCAAATAGTGTTTTGGGGAAAACTGAGCCCTGAGCTGACAGCAGAACTGAAGTGCAGAGCACACAGCCTCAGACCCCGGACTGCTCAGGTTTGCATGGCAACGAGCCATGGTGGCTGAGAGCTCTGGGCTCTACCAGGGCTCAGGGCTTTTTCGCTTAGTTGCAGTGTAAGGCAAACGCAGCCTTGCTGAGTCCAGCTCTGGCTGGTGGGTCTGCCAGAGGACTGCAGCGGCCCGGCTTGCTACACAGCTCAGCCAGCTCAGGGAAGCGTGCGCTGCACTCCCATACAGGGCCAGTTCATCCCCCTGTTTCTCAGGGCCCAGGTGAGAGCCTCGCCATGTGGTGCCTCATCTTTTGCACTTTCTGGTAGTCAAGGAGCTTTCACATTTATCTCAGATATGAGACATTCAAAGCCACTTCTTTCCCTGAAACCGCAGACACATTTCTCTTAGGAGAGTTTTCCTGCTTTGGATACTACCTCCACAGTGCAGCAGTGCTCAGCTTTTCGGTGTCCTGGTCTGATTGTGTGCTCATTTCGATGTGAGTCTTCTGTTCCCTGTCTTGGGGAGAGTGCCTCTGCGCACAAGAGCTTGATGTCCCACTAGGTACTTTGTTGTTGTGTAGACATTTACATACAATTTTTACCCAAAAGTACACTTTCTCCAGTTCCGCTAGCTCCTCTTGCCCCAGCTGAAACAATGATGTAGTATCGTTGTACCCCGCTGCCACTTTGCATGCCCAAAGTGATTGCATTAACTGACACGTGAGAGGTGTGCTGGATCCTGTCCCCTTTTCCTTTGTCTGCCCAAGGAACCAAGGATGGAGGAGGAAGAGGAGGCTGTGTTGTGACTGCAGTGCTCAGCCCTTCTCCGGGGGGCTGCCTGTGTTCTCCAGTGGGAGTAGGTGGAGGCAAGGCAAGGAGCCACGACAAGGTGCCCTGTGCTTTAGTAGCCTTCAGTCAGCACTTCCACTAGCAGGATAAGAGTTTCCTACCCCAGCCCCATGTCTCATCCATGTACTTGAAGCTGTCACAGAAGAGAAAGGGTTATGGCCCCACTGCTTTAAGACATCCCTGGCCAGATATATTTGGTTTGTCTGTAGCTGCTAAAAGCCTCTCGTGCTGCAGCCACTACCTCTTCAGTCATAGCTTGATCAGGAGAAAATAAGCTCTGTAGGCAGGTGCTTAGTCCAGACATTCCTTAGCAGGCAAACACAGGAGCTGCCAAGGTCTTACAGTTTACTTAAGGACATCATGAAGGGAGACAGTTGCTACCCAAAGAGGATGTCTTATTACCTTGATCCAGGGAAGAAGGGCACATCATTGAAGAAAGCCAGCATGGCAAAACCCCCCCCTGCACTGTTTGCCACCGCAGGCTGTGGGTGGGACACCACTGGCTGCAGAAACCAGAGAGATCTTTGGTCGTCTTTAATGCTCAGTGCTTAGAACTCATGTACAAATACAGTATCTTCTTCTCTTGGAATATCGGTGCCCAAGTATTTCTCTCCACACCAGGTGTGAGTAACTCCAGGTTGTGATCCATTAGTGGATGAATGGTCTGAATAATGTTTCTCACTTCAGCTTAAGTCAGTGTCATGGAGACCCATCCTTACCTGGCACTCAGCGGAGCAGATTTACACTTTACCTCCTTCTCATGTTTCCACTGGAGCTACTAAATAATATTCCCCCTGCTTCCTCCCACGCCTGCATAGTTTGGTTGACTAACTGCTGTGAGAAACTTTATTTTTGGTCTTGTGAAAATAATGTTCCTAATATCATGGCTTTTAAAATCTTTCTGTGAGACCAGACAGCTCATGATGGTCCTAATCATGGCTGTCCTTTGGGATCAAGTGACCTGAAAGCCCCAGAGACTGCACAGAGCCATGAAAACCAGCAAATGTGACCTTCCTGTTGGGAACCTGCCAAACATATTAGACGTTCCAGTGTTGGGTCTGTTTATTAAAGGCTGATACTGACTCCAGGGATGGTGAAATATCAAACTGAGAAGCAGCTCCTCCTCAAACCCAAGACCTTGAATCTTCTGTGACACAGAGGACCTTGAGTAGCCCAACTGGGAAATGACAAGGGGCGGTTCTCCTGTGTCACACAGAACTGTTGCCTGAGCTGTCTTACTGTTTCTCATACTCGGTGTTCTCCTTGCCCGTGATGGTATCTGAGCCTATGAGCTTCTTCTGCTGGATATTTGCCATGTCTCTCCTCTTCCTTTCCAGTCACTGCTGTGAAATAGTCTTCCCCCACCCTTTTCCGAATCTGCGCAGAGACATTACAACAACTTAACAGACATCCTGCTCAGGAACATTTGACCTTATGTCATCTCTCTAATTAGAAGTTGGGATCAGCATCATCTTCCACAGCAGCACAGACCGGCCTAGCGCTGGCATTTCCTCAGGGAAAAGACTGCTGGTAAGGTTATGGCTCTAATTTATCCTCAGATCTATATTATCCATATCAGTCTTTGGATGAGAAGTAGTTAAAGATTTCAGATCTTTGAATCCTACCACACACCCCTTATAGCAGGCAACAAGCAGTCTTTGCCAACCATCATTCAAAGACTGTAGTCTTGCAGACTTTTTTAATACTGCATTTCCTCATTATTATTTCTTCCACTTTATAGTTCCCAGTGCTGGCACAACACTCAATATGCCTCTTTAGGTAGGCTTGGGTTTTGTGAAGGAAAACGTGATTCACTGCATGCAAAACTCCATCCTAGATAGAAATTCTGCCTTTGAGAAATACTTTCCTTTCCTAACCAGAATAGCATGTGATGATGCTGAAAGGAAATCTCAGTAATTACACTGCACTGAAGGCTCTGGTTATGGTTTTGGGAGTTTTCCCTCATCCTGCAGCTGGACTGTGCTTTGTTCTGCTGGCACATGTCAATATACCCTCAGGCCCACAGAAAGAGCATTGCACATATGTATAACCCATATACACTCTCAGGAGTGTAAGGCAGGAAAATCTCCTGCTTTGTCACCATGCAGATAATGAGTTGGTTTCCTTCTACCCTGGGCTGCCTGATCCTACGGTCACAACACTATCTTCTTGCTTAACTCAAGCCCTTAGTGATTTACTCTTTCTGCTTAGGCCTGCTGATTACACCATCACAGAATCACAAACTGGCAGAGGTTGAAGGGGCCTCTTAAGATCATCTGGTCCAACCCCCCTGCTCAAGCAGGGCTACTCAAAACTGGTTGCCCAGGACCATGTCCAGATGGCTTTTGAATATCTCCAAGGATGGAGACTCCACCACCTCCCTGGACAACCTGTGCCAGTGCTTGGTCACCCTCGCAGTAGAAAAGTGTTCCCTGCTCTTCAGACAGAATTTGATGTCTTTCAGTTCATGCCCATTGCCTCTTGTCCTGTCATCGTGTTATGCTGAGCTAGGAGACACCATAACTCAAATCTCTTAGCGAATTCGAAGATTTGCAGTCCCATGTTGTCTCTGTTCCTGAGCAGCCCTATTCAGGGGCTGTTCAGCAGTCCCTTTGCTTTTTGAGGGGTATCTAAGCCCTCTGCAGTTTAAGAGGGTTGCCTGCTCATTGAGTCGGTTACCTGACCTGCTGTTTGCCAGCTTTTCGGGACCTGGTAGCAGAGAGAGTGCTTGCTCTCCAGCCAAGCTCACGACCTGCATTCAGCGTAGAGTGGAAACTCCGGGGGATGTGGGCAGAAACCCCTAAGCTGGCAGCATGCAAGTGTGGCTGGATCGGGGAGCCGCCTTTGTGTGGTCCTCTGAGGCTCTGCATGGGTAATCGGTGGCAGCGTGCTGGGAATACAGATGGGATGTGTCTGGATCTCAGCTGATCCATCCACATGATGTGAGGCCACAGGGCTTACTAGCTAGTTCAGGAGCTTTTGGGTTGTATTCCACTCTGCAGGATAAACGTGTTCAGAGCAGCCCAAACCTTATGTGGGCAGCTGATCTGCCTTCCTGGATGAGAAGGGTGTGCCCATCACCTTTGCATCTGGCTCACCATTTTGCATTGGGCGTGGAACAGCTTGCTGCTTGCAAGAGTCTGTCCCGTTCAACTCTCAGCTGGCAGCCTCACCTCCAGTCCTGATCCACATCTGGGCCTGGACCTCAAACCAAGAATGCTCAAACTCCCTATTTATTGTCCCAGCAAGGTAAATATGAGGAGGGTATGTGCAATTATGAATGCTGTAGGCGACAGAATGTAAACCCTTCATTTCCAGACAGGGATGAGGCTCAGGAGCAGATGGAAGTGCTGGGTGTGCTGCTTGCTCAGGGAAGCACCGGAGCCAGGGCCCTGCTCTGCACTCACTGGGGGCACAGAGGGGCTGCGTGCGCGCGTCCTGCCCGGAGTGTTATTTAAGCATCTGGTATTGGGGAAATTTGTAAGAACTTCACAACTGTTGTAATCAATCCTCCTACTTAAAATGTTTTCTGTTTCTAAATAAAGTATTATGAAGGAGTACTGAAACATCTACGGTTTAATTAAAAGTGTGTGTGTTTGCATGTGAAGTTTGATGATGAAGTTTGAACTACTAAGTGTTAAGCAGGAGCAAAGTGTTCATGTAGCAGCAACGCACTCTTTGTTTTAAAATGTCACCGTTAACACCATTCGAAGGTGACTTCCTTCCCACCACAGCCGTGATTTAAAATGCAGCAGTCCAGCTTACCCGTCCAAGGAACAACCCCTGGCTTAGTAAACAGACTTGCTTCGTGCTCATCATGGTACTGTTTCTGTGGACAGAAGTGCCTGGCAGAGCGATGGCATCGATAGCAGGGCCTGTGTCGTCAGGTCTGTGCACAGCTGGGACCAGAGAAGGTCTGCCTGTACTGGTTGCAGGTGCTTGTGTTTGAGAGTTTCTGTTCTGCTGACAGGTGTGGATTTTTTTGGTTAGTTAAACCTTTTAATCAGAACTTAAATGGATTTTGATTACACTAGAATAAAGATGTTGGGAGAAAAATCAAGCTCTTCCCTCTTGTTTAACTTGCCGCTGAGGACCTGTGTGACCACCTCAGCAGCAGCTGCCACTGCCATAAGGACTGGGCAGGATGGCTGCTGGAGGCTCGGCTTGTCGGAGCAGGCTGCTCATCCTGGTCCTGGGGGCTGGCTGGGGGGTTACTCGATCTCTGCTCTCCACACGCACAAAGTATTTTGCCACTCATCGAGCTGAGAGTGTTCTGCCAAGGCCAAATCATGAAGCCCTTACCCCAGCTGATCCGGCAGATCCTACCTCAGGCCTCGGAGACAGTTGAGGGGATGCTCCTCCAGCTCTGTTTTTTACCTATGATTCAGTGAGGGGCTCCTTTGTTTTCTGTGACCTTACCTGTGCGATGTGTGGCTGTTCAGTATGAGGGGAACAAGCCTCTGCAGCACGTACACTGTGCAATCCGAGCAGAAGCACAGGCTGCGCCTGGGAATGATGGGTGCCTCGTGGCTGCTCCTCTCCTTCTCACATCCAAGCAGTCGCACCCCTGAATTCTCCTCTCCCTCTCCTCTCCTCTCTCTTTTTTTTTCTTTTTATTTTTCTTTTTCTCTTCCTTTTCCTCTCCTCTCCCTTTCCCTCTCCCTTTTTCTCTTCCTTTTCCTCTCCTCTCCCTTTCTTTTCCTCTTCCTTTTCCTCTCCTCTCCCTTTTTCTTTTCTCCTCCTTTTTCCTTTTTCCTTCCCTTCCTTGGCCATTTGCACCCAGCCGCCTCTTGCCCAGCTAGCAGCACCCAGTTCCCCTTGCCTTCCGCAGCGCGCCATCATCCAAGCAGGCCCAGGGCACCGCTGGTTGCCGGTGGTTGTCCGAGGCCACGCAGAGCCGGTGTGTGACCGCAACCGGAGGGCTGTCCCCGGCAGAGCCCTCGCCTCGCGGCCGCCGCGTGCCGTGCTGCGGGAGCCCGGCAGTGAAGCAGCGTTGCTCCAGGCCAGCTGAGTGTCAAGCGCAGGCAGCTGGATGCAGGGCCCTGGCAACGTCCCCGCACCGCGGCCAGCCTCTGCCAGGATTGCACCTCTACGTCTGCCTCCCGCAGCGTTCTGCCATCAGCTCCTCAAACAACCCCACCGCCTTCTCCGCGCTGCTCCTCTCTTGTAATGATTCCCATCAGTCTGGGGCTCAAGTTTGGTTTCCACCATCCCACCAAGGAGGTGGGAAATCATTTGAATGAGCCATAAACCAGGGCTCTGGGGCTGGCCCCGAAAGAGTAGCAGGATTGAGAAACAGAGGCTAAGAAAAGAGAAACGAAGTCGAGGAGATTCCTGCCCATCCTCCTCCTCCCACCCGCTCCCCCCCGCTTTGGATCCAATGGACTGGTGGACAAAAATGAGAGGACTTGCTTTTCTCTCCTCCTGGGGAATCCAGGCACAGACAGGTCCCCCCTCTCCACTTCCCCTGCTTCACCATCCAGGGCTGTGCCCTGGGGCAAGAGTCTCTCTGCAGGCTTTACCCTCTGAGCCCCTGCTCCCCCGGGAATGCTGTCGGTGGCAGCTGGGGGTAGCAGCAGCTCCAGCTAGAATCAGCAGGACATCTGCTATTTCATTTTGCTTTTATCTGCTATTTCATTTTGCTTTTGCAGAGACTGGATGAGCTGGGCTGTTTGGGAGGCAGGGGTGGGGGGACAGAAGGGGGCTGTGTTTGGCCGCTGCCAAAGCAGACAAGCCAAACTGAGCAGCACTAAGTGTGCAGATACCCTCACCCCGTGGGGATACAAACCCCTCATCAAAACAAGCCCCCCCCCAAAGCAGTTTACACCGCACACCTCCAAGGCAGCACGTGAGCTCAAGCCCTCAGGCCACAGGAGAGGAGAGGGAGCCAGGCTGGGACCACCAAAGTGAGGGGCAGCCCCCCCACCCCAGAGCCCTGCCACCTCTCCTCACCCAGCGAGCTCGGAGGGAAGGGCTCCACCATCTGCCTCGCCCAGGCTGGGCAGGGTCAGAGCATCGCCCTCCTGCATGCGGCACAGCACCCGAGGGGCAGGGATGCTGCATGCAGCTCACCGGGGCACCGGAGGGTCCCTCGTCCCCAGAGCCGCTGGGCCCTGCCGCCCCGTGGGGTGCTCGGTTGAGGCATCTTGGTGCCCAGAGCTTGCGTCTCAGCCAGCTGAGGACTGATGCATTCGTCACTGCCCGGTCCGCAGCGCTGTGTGTTGCCAGTCCATCACCTCTGAGGGTGGAAAGTCCCCTTGGCTGCCCCGCCAGCGTGGCGGAGCCAGTTGGACTTTGCCAGCTGCCCTTTGCCTGGTCTCGGTCCACCCCGCTTCAGCCCATTTTACAGATTCCCCTTTGCCAGCCCCGTTTTGGGGGGAACTTTGGCAGGGTCGGCGATGGGGTTTATCCACACACCGGTGGCCGTGGCTGTCCTGGCCCGTTGCTTTATGGTGGAGCAATCCCCAAGGGAGCAAGGTTAATCAGCAGTGCAGTAAAAGACAGGTTTGGGCAGCAATTAATATTTTATAAAAGCAAGAAGTCTCGCTGCTGCTGCAACTGGAGGAGCGCGAGCCCAGGAGCAGAGCAGGAGGAGGAGGAGGAGCGGAGGCTGGAGGACAGCAGAGCAGAGGAGCTGACTCAGCAGCCCAAGGGAGGGCTTCCATGAGATCCATGGGCTTCCATGCCACTGGGCAAGGCAAGAGCCCTGATCCTGTGTTGACGAGCACCAGTTACACAAAGGCCGCGGCAGGGGGCGGGGGGGGAGGCGTGTCTC
This sequence comes from Aviceda cuculoides, assembly GCA_035590195.1. Lineage (NCBI taxonomy): Eukaryota > Metazoa > Chordata > Aves > Accipitriformes > Accipitridae > Aviceda > Aviceda cuculoides. Next base: position 1,827,906 of record JAVJGG010000061.1, on the reverse strand, counting down.
ACGCAGGATTGGGCTCCAAGGCTCCTAGAAATGGGGGAGACAGAAGGGCAGGGGATCAGGAACGGGGGGGAGGCAGGAGGAGCAGAGGGACCGAGGGCACCGGGGCTGCATGGGGACATCTTTGTAGCAGGCAGCAGGGAAGGATGTGACGGATGCTGGTGTCCTCCCAGCATGAGGCAGAGGAGAAGGGATTCAAAACTGGGACAGGAGCAGAGAGGAGGCAGGACAGAGGGAGGTGGGACCACTGTGCCTGGGGCTGGGAGCTGCAGCCTGAAAGCTGGAAGATGACCAAAAGTCAGGAGCGCTGGAGCGTGATGGGCCTGGGTGGTGGGTGCCACCCTGTCCCCCCCATCACCACTTTCACCCTGCGCTGGCCCAGCAGGATGGAGCTGAACCACTCAGCTGGCATCTGTGAGGTCCCTGCACGTCCCAGGTGTGTCCTTGCCCTGGGATCTGTGGTCCCACCAGTTTGCACTTATGACACAAAGCTGCTCCCACCAGAGTGGAGGCTCGCGCTCTTCCCTTCCCCGGCAGCGCCCTGGTGATGCTCACCCATTGCCACCAGCACTGGGAGTGACCCATCACCCCATGGTGGGACACTACCATCTCCGACCCTCCGGTGGGACCTCCTCTGCCCTGCAGGAGCCATTTCCAGGGCAGTTTGGCAGTGGGGTCAAGGGGAAAAGCATCTCCCCCTCCATCCATCCCCTGTTCCTGTCCACCCATGAGTGACACCAGCCTGGGTAAGGTGGGGTCCCTGAGCCCCCTCCCTGGAGCTAAACCCCTTGGGCAGGGAGGAGGGAGCAGGGTACCCATGTGTAGGCACGGATACACATGCAGGTGGGAAGAGGCCCCTGGCACCCCGTAACGCCGCAGCGGAGCTGGGAACGCGCAGCCTGATGCTCCCAGCCGAACACGCCAACCCCAATCCACCTCCCGCTCCTCCAGCACATCCATAGGGTTGACCCCCAAATCTTAATTTGCCTTAATGCTGCAGATTCTGCCACGCTCTTCAGTCCTTTCTGGAGCTCTCCGGCACTCGCGGCTGCTGGGAACTCCCCAAAGGAGCTGGGGGAGCTGCAGCATCTCCGCATGCTGATGAGCATCCCCGGTGCTCGCTGGGCTGGGGGCCCCTTGCTCCCGGGTTTGGGGACACACATATCATTCTGAATGGGACTAATTGGAGGCAGCCAGGCTGGGAACTTAATTAGTGGGCTGCCTGCTCAAAAAAATCGGCCAGGTTGCTTTCTTCGGCCCAGGGTTTTGTCAGCGATGCCGGCAAGGAGGGGACCTTCACCCAGTTGGGCACCGGCACCTTCCCATGGGAATCCCGTGGGATCGGGAGCGGCTCCTCGTGGAGCCGGGATCTGCCAGAGGCTGCTGCCAGGCCGATGCCGAGGGTTTCCGATGGAAGCCGGCCGGTCCCGGTGTGATGCCGCTGGAGCAGCGGGAGCGGTTATGGGTGCCGCAGCCCTTCGTGGGTAAAGGCTCAGCCTGGCGTCCACGGCCCCCCGCGGCCGTCCCCGTCACCCTCTCCGGCCCCAGCCCTGGCTGGGTGCTGACTGCCCCGCCAGCCCTCCCCAGGCCTCCCCCACCGACCGCGGGCTGCGTGTGCCCCCCACCCCCGGGAGCTCCCCCGTACCCGATGCCCCCAATACCTGGGTGCCCCCCCGGATGCCCCCCAATCCCGGGTGCCCACCT